>PUQB01000299.1:87596-302556 GCA_003024785.1 Selaginella tamariscina
GCAACAGTACTCAACGTATGAGCAAGAACTACTGTTATTGTTAATGCATTATGATTATCTTTATGGTGCAAGTTTCAAGGTGTTTACAGATCACAAGCCTTTGTGTATCTGTTCAACATAGAAAGAGTTAAACTCTCGGCAAGCTCGCTGGATGGTTAAGCTCATGGAGTTTGGCAATTTCCTATTGAGCACATCGCGGGAAAGGCTAACGTGGTGGCAATGCTTTGTCACGTGTTAGGAGAGCCACAAGTGGGAGAATTCCAAACACGCTTATGTAATTAACAAGGACGGTCAGTGAGTTTAGCCAAGTAGTTCAACATGCTCAAGCACAAGACGAGGTGCAGAGCTCAGAGGACAGCTAGAGCCACCATTCTCATTTCAGGATGGGTTTTGTACTACAATGGCCGTGTGTACCTTCCTCGTGTGGACCATTTGATCAACCAGGTACTATATTTTCATCATGATCGCCCGAGGCTGGTCATTTTGGGGGAGGAAACGTATGAGTTGATCAAGAGGAGGTTTTACTGAGGAATATGAAAGCTGATATCATAGAGTACTATAGGACTTGTGACAAGTGTCAGCAAGTAAAGGTGCCCAGGAGAAACCAGGTGGGCTATTAACCATTGCCTATTCCAGACAGGCGATGGGGCAGTATCTTTATGGCTAAGGACACAGAGGCAGAATGAACAGGTGTGGGTCATTGTGGACAGTTGACAAAGTTTGTCAAGTTAGTTCCCTTGGGGAAGAATGTGAATGCATCCGAGCTGGCTACGATGTATTTACAACATGTATTTCCTATCCACGGATTTCCAGATGATATTGTAAGTGATAGGGACTCCAAGTTCACTTCTAGCTTTTGGAGAGGCTTTTCTAAGTGCATAGAAGTGAAGCTTAAGCTTGTGTGGGAGATCATCCCGAAACAGATGGGCAAACAAGAGTGAACCAAGTTCTGGAAGATATGCTAAGGTGCACTATTAACCAGAAGGAAGGCCAGTGGGATAAGTATATTCCATTACTCGAGTTTGCTTATAATAACAGCCAGCACAGTGGCATTGGAATGAGTCCATACTATGCTATGTTTGGAACATCCCAAGACAGCTTTTGAGCTGGTTTAGCAAGTAAGAAGGCTCAAGGCAACATGGATGAGGAAGTTAAAGATCTGAGTGTTAAACTTGGAAACATTTACAGTTTGTGCAATAAGAACTTATAAGTAGCTCAAAGCCAAGTTATCAAGTTTGTTAATGAACATAAAAGCTTCTGAGAGTTCCATGTGAGAGATTATGTATATCTCCGAGTGGTATTTGTCACACATGTAAGGTAGAACATTATTGTGGCCTTACAGAAGGGACACAATAATAAGGTGTTTCCTAGGTACTTAGGTACTTATGAGATTTTAGAGCGTATCGGTAAGGTGACATATTAATTACGGCTGCCAAAAGGAGTGAGGGTGCATCCATTATTTCATTTTAGTCAGTTAAAGAGAGTACTCACAAAGAACGAGTCACATGTAGATTCTTTATAGATGTACAAGATTAACGATACATGACCAATTGAGTAAGTTATACTGCCCTTGAGTAAAGCTCTTTATATACAATGAATTAGGAACTTGGGATGTGTCTCTTTTATACATATAGTTGGCGTATCCGATTTTGACACGCCAGTTAATACTTTGCGTGTTTAATTTTGTCACGACAACATAAGGAAACTATTGCAGTATTTAAGTAAGAAAATTTATAATGACCCTTATATAAATTTATATGTGTGTGTCTATATATATAAAAGTACATGTCAGTCAACGTGTTTCAATTATAATGCCATTTGACCTTTTACACGACTTGACTAAAAACATTTTTATAAATTATATAATATTTATAATAATATGATATTATAATATCAATTTTTTATTGTTAGAGAGCGTGTTATGGATTGACATTATATAAAAAAATCAAGGCATTTTTTTCTGTGCTATAGCACTCAGTGCATGAACTAATTTTGGTCACAATTGTTCACAAGAACAGAAACTTGCAAACGGTGTGAATGATCATATTTGCCTTAACATGCCAAAGAAATCTTTTTTTAATGCATCCTGTAACGTTTGGAAATGAGTAAGGTTTCAATAACACAAGTTTGAGGTGAAAGAATTTCGTGAAGCAAACACAATTACAGCTTCAACAGCAGTAATCCCATGATCATGAGTTTGTGCACAGTGAAAAAACACATGCACATTTGTCTTAAAACTGATTCAATCAACTATACGTTTGATTGCTTTGAAGAACAAAGATTTAGTACGTCGAGAAAACTTCCTTTTTCTATGTCGTAATTCCCAAGGCACAATCTGAGAATATGTATGAGCATTAGTCATGGCCACAGATCTTGTACATCCCCTATATAGAGTTGGGTGGACAAGCTCATATCATTTTGCATTCCTATTGGTATTGCATCTTGAGTAGCTGTAATTTTTATGATGGTATCTTCTAAATTGCGAGCATTCTCTGCATCAAGTATACATTAAACAAGTTCACCACAACTGTATCAGTAGACCTATAATCACCAACTATACCCTCAACACTAGCATCTTCGGCTAGTTAAGTTCAGTGTCTCGAAATGCAAGAAAAGAGTTAGATTAAAGATAACATGCTCTTGTACGTAAAGTTGTTTAGAAATCAGTGCTTACAAGGCTAAACTAATCTTTTGAAAATGTGCAGTAGCTTGCAAATACACAGGGGATGTTCACTTCAATTGAACCTCAGTTGCTGCAGAATCACTATATCCATGAGGCAATACTTGTTGTACAATAGAAAGTGGTCCTTAGTTATGCTAAATTGTTTTATTAATAATAGAGACTTGATAATTGTCAAGATGTTGTTATTAATAAGTCCCAGATTTCCACACATTGGGGTAACAAGCTAGAGAGGGGGGGAGAACAACATAACAAGTCAGACTTTTTATGTTGTAACTTAGGTTGCTAAACCGAGAGATACAATTTAAGAGCAAAAAATTATAGCTATGGGATTTCTTTATCTTAATATAAATTTCACTATTAAAATTAAAAATTATTACAATTTATAAATTTACATTTCATACTTAAGATTATCATTAATGCCGTGATGAATTTAAATTTGTTATTAATGCTTTTATTTATTCCATTTTCCAATATATATAGTATTCCATCTTAAAATACATACAATAAATTAAATTTTATATCTATAATATTATAAAAGAACCATCATTATTGTGTGAGATTATGCAAATATTTATTTTTAAATTTTATAAAACTAATATATGTAAACTCCAGTCAACTTTATTTGCCTTAGCACTCAAGATTACATAGTTAATTAGGGTTCCCAGAATCCCTGCAGCCGGCACAGTAGTTGAGTGTAACCTCACAGCTACCATTGTAGAAAGCATGGCTTCCACATTTCTTGCATGGCTGATTGTTATAGACATGTAACAACTGCTGCTTTAGATTTGCACCACTTATGGATGGATACGCACCGTCGCATCGAAAGATGGCAATGCACTGCCCAAACATTCGTGATGTGTAGATTGAGTATATAGTTCCATCGTTGAACCTTCCAATAGCAGCTCGACAATCGTCGGGATTAACAAGTCTACACAGTGCTGAGCCATTGCAGTTATCACTCTTAGCACATGCATGAGATGCAAAAACAAGCATGATAACAAGGAAATACTTGTAAAACTCCATTGAATATAAAGCTCTTTGTATAGAATGAGTTGGGATGTCTCTTTTATACATATAGTTGGCGTATCCGATTTTGACACGACAGTTAATACTTTGCGTGTTTAGTTTTGTCACGACAACGTAAGGAAACTATTAGTGTGCCTTCGTAGAATACGGAAACTACAAAGTCATGGTTTTTGCATGCAATATTGTCACGACACGTGTTTCAAAATAGGTTACAAATTTAGGTTATTGGGTCAGCATATATATATATATATATATATATATATATATATATGATAGCACATACATGTATAAATACGATATGTATATCCATGTAAATATTCACACACAACACACACGTAATGGGTAAAAATAATGGAATATTACACTTTTATGTAATATATAATTATAGATCTCTCTTTTTTTCTCTCTCTCTCTCTCTCTCTCTCTCTCTTTTCTCTCTCTCTCTCTCTCTCTCTCTCTCTCTATATATATATATATATATATATATATATATATATATATATATATATGTATGTATGTATATATATAATACTCTTGTTAGACATACATACAGTTCAATATACGTGATATACGTACACATACATTAATATTGAACAGCTAGGGAACAGGTTAGTAGTGTAAACCTTATTAACAATAGCTAAAGTTTGATTAGCACCATAAAATCTCACTTAAAGACTTCTTAAGGCTGGCTGAGTTATATAACATTTGCAATCACTGCAATCGTTGTTGTCTCTTCCACACTGGCACACATTGAACAGTACATAGTACTTCCTGTTTAAAACACACGTTGTGTGTGTGAAAAAGCTTATAGTTATCTCACGCACGCACGCACGCACACACAACTTGCCTGCACAAGTGCAAGTAGCACCACGTTCTATCTCCTGCTGCCCATGACATTCTCAAAATCCATTGCGTTAGATGCAGCAAAGAAGGAGGCCATAGCGAACATGAGCACTAATTAGCTTGCTGGATGCCATCTTTACTTAATACGCCTTGTTTACTGTTGGTTAATTGTACATTCACCTGTTTATATCGCACCAAGGCCTGCATGCAACTCCTCTAAAACAGCATATTTTTTCCCTTATTCTTTATGCGAATAGTCTTAATTCAATAAAAGAAAATTCTTCAATGTTATGCGTGTGTCGTGTAATAAAAGGTGACAGCTTATGTAAAGCACTCTTACAATCTAGCCCCTTTGATGCAACAGCCTTTCAGCCAGAACTCCCGCAAGAAACCATACGGTTTCTGGGTGTTTGCTCTCTTAAACATTATGTGAGAGTTGGCTTATTTGAAGTATGCCGAATGGTCATGTAACAACTTACGGATCTACACTTCTTTGCAGTAGAAAAGCACAACAATTGGTTTCTTGCAATTCCAAGATATTACTGCAACACAAGTGAAAACATCCAACTCATCTACAGCATAGTTTGCAACTGTAAAATTAGTAAGGTCCAAGTCCAAGGTCTTGAGTTGCCCAGACGTAGTCCAGAATTATACGAATTACAAACCAAAGGTCTTTACATGAATTGTGATAAATGAACCATTGCATGTGCAATATCTGGTTAACTGGATGTAGAAAAGTACAAGAACAATCTAACCAATATCCAGTACTTAACGATAGTGATTTCTCCTGGTTAACAAAGCTGGAGTAGGAGGAGGAGAGTTCTTCCCAGTCGAGATATCCTTTGAAGAACTCCAGTACAGGTCCCAACACATTTCTTACGACGTAAGAAAGAAAAATGCCTCTACTTTAAAAAAAAAAAATGAGCAAGTGTAAAATGTGTCAAGAATTTCTAAATGCAAATGTTTATGATATAAATCTTGAGATGTGTGATGATTAGGCAAGAAAAAGAAATATTAAGATTAGAATTTAAAGATTTAGCAGAGTCTGTCCACTTCGTAGAGGGCAGCAGTAGTGAAAGATCCGGATCAAAACCATCGTCTAATTCTGGTGTGTGCAGATGTCAAATGAACAGAATTTCATAATGATGCAGCCTTGCCATTAGAACAATCCAAACTGACTCATACACAAGAGCAGAATAGGAACCCTACAGCAACTACGGAGTTTGCTCCTCTTAACTTCCTGTTATAGCAGATGTAAATGATTTAACGATTTCTCTTTAGCACACTTAGAAATGAGAAGAATAAATGATCAAAATGTATGCAGAATAAATAAAAGCACAATGTGTACGTCTGTAGCATGTACATGGAATCATGGATCTATATAAATATTAGTCGTGATTGTTCAAACTTAAATTAAACATTGCACGATGAATATTCTACAGGCACGATAGAAGGTAATATATATTTTTAATTTTAAATTATAATAAATATAGAATAATAAATTAATAAATATTAAAACCAAGATAAATAAAGATATGTAAAAATAAAAGGTTTTTTATGTATACATTTCCTATATTTGAAGTGATAATTAAATATTAAAATAATAAATTAATAAATATTAAAAACCAAAAACAATAAAATATATAGAAATTTATGTATAAATAAGAGAACGTGTAATTTTAACCGTAAAGGTCATTTACGTACATATTATATTTTAAATGAAAATCAAATTTAAAAAATAATAATTAATAAATATATCCATGTTATTAATTGTGACATTCACAAATTAGTAATGTGACAAGTGATGATTAAGAGAGGGTTGTACATGTGGATGCGTGTGTGTACGTGAGTAGTCCCGTATTCTTGAATTATGCGTCTATTATCATTTATATCTGCCACACACTAACAAATATATTAATATATTTTAACTGTGTAAATTATATTTCACTTTAAATCTTAAACTTAAAAAGAGATTAAACTATATATGAATACGATTTTTATTTCTTTGCCTTAAATTTTATATTATATTTATTAATAGATTATGTTAATTAATATTATATACAAATTACATTATGTACATTTTAAATATATTTTAATTTGAGTATTATATTATTATATCATATATTATAAATTATATATTAAAACACCTTACTAACTTTAAAGTTAAAATATAAAATCTACAATGGGATTTCTTATTTTCAATATAACTTTTAATATTAAAATTAAAAATTATTATGATTATAAACTCATATTTGAAACTTAAAATTGTCATTAATGCCACAATAAACTTAAATTTTTACTAAAAAATTCATTTAATCAATTGCATAATGAGTTTGTTATTTTGCTTGTCTTAATCTAATCTTATTTATTAACATTGTTTTTATTTATATATTCCATCTTATAATTAATGTAAATTACGAAATAAATACATTATGTAAGACTGTGCAAATATTTATTTTGAAATCTTTAGAATGTATTGTTATGAACCATATAACGAATCAAAGAATATTCTATAGAAAGTTATAAGTCAAAATATTCCTAAAGAGCTATACCTAAATCTAAGAGAATTAAGGACACACTAATAAGCCTTTTGGAGAGCAGCATGAGGGTCTCTAGTTTGTACGTAGTGGTGCCTAACAATTGATATCGGAGCAAAGTTCGAAATGAGTGACCGATGGGAAGGAGAATATAATATCACTTGTGCGGAAAATGTTGGACACTGAGAGGCAAATTGTCGAAGGAAGAGCAAACCCAAGGGCAAAAGTTTCAATAGTAGCAAGGACAAGTAGATGCTTAAGAAGCTTCAGGAGATGGAGCGTAGAAAGGAGCACAAAGAAGACTTCTCTAGACCACAATGAGGAGCCACACACATGTGCTATTGTGGTGGAGGGACGACTTGGTGAGTGTCCAGTGCGAGTCCTTGTGGATAACAAGAGTAGTAATAACTTTGTGTCAACAAAGTTAGTGGAGTGCAACTTGCCCATGAAGACTGTGCCTCAATACAATGTTGAGGGCTCAACTATCACACAAAGCTATAGTGCTTGTGTGGAGGAGTTACAGCTGTAGGTTGGTAAAACCCAGCTAGTGGAGCTACACGAAGACTGTGCCTCAATACGAGATTGAGGGCTCAGTTATCACACAGAGCTACAATGCTTGTATGGAGAAGTTACAGCTGGAGGTTGGCAAAACCCAGCTGGTGGAGCTACACAAAGACTGCCTCAATATGAGATTGAGGGCTCAGCTATCACACAGAGCTACAGTGCTTGTGTGGAGAAGTTACAATTGTAAGTTGGCAAAACCCAGCTAGTGGAGCTGCACAAAGACTATGCTTCAATACGAGATTGATAGTTGTCACACATAACTAAATTGCTTGTGTGGAGGAGTTACAGTTAGAGGTTGGCAAAACCCAGCTGGTGGAGACTTTCTCTTTTGCGGAGTTAGTGTGTGTGGACCTCATCCTTGGGATGAGTTAAGTGGAGCAATGGCCAATTCCTAACAATGTACAAGAGTTACGAAGTTTCTTGGGTAACCATGAAGTATGTCAAAGATTATGTCAAGAAAGCTTCTCTGTTAACTAGGTTGCTAAGGAAGGAGAGCAATTTCCAAGCTTTGAAACAAGCTTTGGTATGTGCACTAGTTTTATGTATTGCAGATCCCTTTAAGCCTTATGAGGTATCGTGTGATGCAAGTGGAGTGGCCATTGGAGCTGTACTTATGCAAGAGAGAAGCCATATTCCTTATAAGAGTCGTACTTGAATCCTATAGAGCAACATTACTCAACGTATGAGCAAGAACTACTGGTTATTGTTAATACATTATGACTATCTTTATGGTGCAAGTTTCAAAGTTTTACAGATCACAATACTTTGGTGTATTTGTTCAAACAGAAAGAGTTAAACTCTCGACAAGCTCACTGGATGGTTAAGCTCATAAAGTTTGGTAAATTTCCTATTGAGCATTGCATGGGAAAGGCTAACGTGGTAGATGCTTTGTCACGCGTTAGGAGAGCCACAATGGCTGGAGAATTCCAAACACACATATGTAATAAACAAGGACGGTTAGTGAGTTTAGCCAGGTAGTTCAACATGCTCAAGCATAAGACGCTGAGGTGCAAGAGCTTAGAGGACAGCTAGAGCCACCATTCTCATTTAAGATGGAGTTTTGTACTACAATGGCCGTGTGTATCTTCCTCGTATGGACCATTTAATCAACCAAGTAGTATATTTCCATCATAATCGCCCAGAGGCTAGTCATTTTGGGGGAGAAAAACGTATGAGTTGATCAAGAGGAGGTTCTACTGGAGGAATAAAAAACTGATATCATAGAGTACTGCAAACTTGTGACAAGTGTCAGCAAGTAAAGGTGCCTAAAGAGAAATCAGGTCCTATTAATACCATTGCCTATTCCAAATAGGCGATGGGGCAGTATCTTTATGCCAAGGACACATAGGTAGAATGAACAGGTGTGGGTCATTGTGGATAGGTTGACAAAGTTTGTCAAGTTAGTTCCCTTGGGGAAGAATGTGAATGCATCTGAGCTGGCTACAATGCATTTACGACATGTATTTTCTATCCATGGATTTCCATATGATATTGTAAATGATCAGGACTCTAAGTTCACTTCTAGCTTTTGAAGAGGCTTTTCTAAGTGCATGGAAGTTAAGTTGTGTGGTGAAGATCATCCCGAAACATATGGACAAACAAAGAGCGTGAACCAAGTTCTAGAAAATATGCTAAGGTGCACTATTAACTAGAAGGAAGGCTAGTGGATAAGTATATTCCATTACTCAAATTTGCTTATATAACAGCCAGTACAGTGGCATTGAAATGAGTCCATACTATGTTATGTTTGGACGGCATCCCAAGATAGCTTTTGAGATGGGTTTAGCAAGTAAGAAGGCTTAAGGCAACATAAATGAAGAAGCTAAAGATCTGAGTGTTGAAGTTGGAAACATTTATAGTTTGTGCAAAAAGAACTTACAAGCAACTCAGAACTGAGCTATCAAGTTTGTTAATGAGCACAGAAGCTTCAGAGAGTTTCATGTGGTTATGTATATCTCCAAGTGGTATTTACCACACATGTAAGGCAGAACATTGTTGTGGCCTTACAGAAGGGACTAGGTACTTAGGTCTTTATGAGATTTTGGAGCGTATTGGTAAGGTGACATATTGATTATGGCTGCCAAAAGGAGTGAAGGTGCACCCATTGTTTCATTTTAGTTAATTAAAAAGAGTACTTATAAGGAACAAGTCATAAGTAGATTCTTTGTGGATGTACAAGGTTAACGATACATGACCAATTGAGTAAGTTATACTGCCCTTGAGGACAAGGACTTGCTAATGGGGAGGATTGTTACTATAACAAATGAAATATATTTCCTAAAAGGGTATAAGCTAAAATATTCCTAAAGAGCTATACCTAGATTTAAGAGAATTAAGTGCACGGAGCCCATTTGGAGAGCAGCGTGTGGAGACTAGATACAAGTTGGGGAGGTCAGTTGGCCTTTAGTTTGTACATAGTGGTGCCTAACATGTATCCAACAAACAGCCTAAAACGCAATGATACAATTTACATATATTTATTCATCTTTACAATATTTATAACTAATTACTTTTGTTCAAACATATCCATGTAGCATTATATCCTTATGCCTTGCTCCAAACACGATTCCAGTGGTTTCAAATTGAAACTTGAATGCAAAAATATATGTAAACTCCAGTCAACTTTTATTCTTATTCATGCCTTAGCACTCAAGATTACATAGTTAATTAGGGTTCCCAGAATCCCTGCAGCCGGCACAGTAGTTGAGTGTAGCTTCACAGTTACCATTGTAGAAAGCATGGCTTCCACATTTCTTGCATGGTTGATTGTTATAGACATGTAACAACTGCTGCTTTAGATTTGCACCACTTATCGATGGATACGCACCGTCGCATCGAAAGATGGCAGTGCACTGCCCAGACACTCGTGATGTGTAGCTTGAGTATATAGTTCCATCGTTGAACCTTCCAATAGCAGCTCGACAATCGTCGGGATTAACACGTCCACACAGTCCTGAGCCATTGCAGTTATCACTCTTAGCACATGCATGAGATGCAAAAACAAGCATGAGAACAAGGAAATACTTGTAAAACTCCATTGAATATAAAGCTCTTTGTATAGAATGAGTTGGGATATGTCTCTTTTAGCTGGCGTATCCACTTTTGACACGATAGTTAATACTTTGCGTGTTTAATTTTGTCACGACAACATAAGGAAACTATTAGTGTGCCTTCGTGGTTTTTGTATGCAATCTGTTATAAAAATTTCATATGTTATTGCAATATTTAAGTAAGAAAATTTATATAATGACCCTTATAGAAATTTATACTCTCTCTATGTATGTGTCTATATATATATATATATAAAAGTACATGTCAGTCAGCCATTTGACCTTTTACACGACTTGACTAAAGACATTTTTATAAATTATATAATATTTATAATAATATGATATTATAATATCAATTTTTTATTGTTAGATAGCGTGTTATGAAATTACATATTGTGAAGGGTTGACATTATATAAAAAAATCAAGGCATTTTTTTTGTGTTATAGCACTCAATGCATGAACTAATTTTGGTCACAATTGTTTACAAGAACAGAAACTTGCAAACGGTGTGAATGATCATATTTGCCTTAACATGCCAAAGAAATATTTTTTTTTTAATGCATCCTGTGACGTTCGGAAATGAGTAAGGTTTCAATAACACAAGTTTGAGGTGAAAGAATTTCATGAAGCAAACACAATTCTTCAACAGCAGTAATCCCATGATCATGAGTTTGTGCACAGTGAAAAACACATGCACATTTGTGTTAAAACTGATTCAATCAACTATACGTTTGATTACTTTGAAGAACAAAGATTTAGTATGTCGAGAAAACTTCCTTTCTCTATGTCGTAATTCCAAGGCACAATCTGAGAATATGTATGAGCATTAGTCATGGCTACAGATCTTGCACATCCCCCATATAGAGTTGGGTGGACAAGCTCATGTCATTTTGCACTCCTATTGGTACTGCATCTTGAGTAGCTGCAATTTTTATGATGGTATCTTCTAAATTGCGAGCATTCTCTGCATCAAGTATACATTAAACAAGTTCACCACAACTGTATCAGTAGACCTATAATCATTAACTATACCCTCAAACTAGCATCTTCAGCTAGTTAAGTTCAGCGTCTTGAAATGCAAGAAAAGAGTTTCCCCAATTTAAATTAAAGATAACATGCTCTTGTACGTAAAGTTGTTTAAAAATCAGTGCTTACAAGGCTAAACTAATCTTTTGAGGATGTGCAGCAGCTTGCAAATACATATGGGATGTTCACTTCAACTGAACCTCATTTGCTGTAGAATCACTATATCCATGAGGCAATATTTGTTGTACAATAAAAAGTGATCCTTAGTTATGCGAAATTGCTTTATTAATAATAAGGACTTGATAGTTACTAAGATGTTGTCATTAACATCCAACTTCAGAAGGTTTGGTAATCCGCTTAGATGACCCTTAATCAGATGCCGCTCGAGTCCATGCCCTTGGGACGTATAAAGTCCCAGATTTCTAGGTAACAAGCTAGAGAGGGAGTTTGCTGCCAGTGGGGAGAACAACATAACAAGTCAGAATTTTTATAAGTAACTTAGATTGCTAAACGGAGAGATACAATTTAAGAACAAAAAATTATAGTTATGGAATTTCTTTATCTTCAATATAAATCTCACTATTAAAATAAAAAATTATTACAATTTATAAATTTACATTTCATACTTAAAATTGTCATTAATGCCGTGATGAATTTGAATTTGTTATTAATGCTTTTATTTATTCTATTTTCCAATATATATAGTATTCCATCTTAAAATATATACAATAAATTAAATCTTACATCAATAATATTATAAAAGAACCACCATTATTGTGTGAGATTATGCAAATATTTATTTTTAAATTTTTTAAAACTAATATATAAACTCCAGTCAACTTTATTTGCTTATTCATGCCTTAGCACTCAAGATTACATAGTTAATTAGGGTTCCCAGAATCCCTGCAGCCGGCACAGTAGTTGAGTGTAGCTTCACAGTTACCATTGTAGAAAGCATGGCTTCCACATTTCTTGCATGGCTGATTATTATAGACATGTAACAACTGCTGCTTTAAATTTGCACCACTTATCGATGGATACGCACCATCACATCGAAAGATGGCAGTGCACTGCCCAGACACTCGTGATGTGTAGCTTGAGTATATAGTTCCATCGTTGAACCTTCCAATAGCAGCTCGACAATCGTCGGGATTAACACGTCCACACAGTCCTGAGCCATTGCAGTTATCACTCTTAGCACATGCATGAGATGCAAAAACAAGCATGAGAACAAGGAAATACTTGTAAAACTCCATTGAATATAAAGCTCTTTGTATAGAATGAGTTGGGATGTGTCTCTTTTATACATATAGTTGGGCGTATCCGATTTTGACACGCCAGTTAATACTTTGCGTGTTTAGTTTTGCCACGACAACGTAAGGAAACTATTAGTGTGCCTTCGTAGAATACGGAAACTACAAAGTCATGGTTTTTACATGCAATCTTCTCACGACACGTGTTTCAGAATAGCATTACAAATTGTGTCAGCATATATATATATATATATATATATATATGATAAGCACATACATGTATAAATACGATATGTATGTCCATGTAAATATTCACACACAACACACACGTAATGGGTAAAAATAAAGGAATATTACACTTTTATGTATTATAGATCTCCCTCTCTTTCTATCTATCTATCTATCTATCTATCTATATAATACTCTTGTTAGACATACATACAGTTCAATATACGTGATATACGTACACATACATATACTATATTAATATTGAACAGCTAGGGAACATGTTAGTATTGTAAACCTTATTAACGATAGCTAAAGCTTGATTAGCATCATAAAACCTCACTTAAAGACTTCCCAAGTTATATAACATTTGCAATCACTGCAATCGTTGTTGTCTCTTTCACACTGGCACACATTGAACGGTACATGGCAGTAAAACACACGTTGTGTGTGTGAAAAAGCTTATAGTTATCTCACGCACGCACGCACACACAACTTGCCTGCACAAGTGCAAGTAGCACCACGTTCTATCTCCTGCTGCCCCTCCTCAGCCATTAACAGGTCGCCTATGACATTCTCAAAACCCATTGCGTCAGATGCAGCAAAGAAGGAGGCCATAGCAAACATGAGCACTAATTAGCTTGCTGGATGCCATCTTTACTTAATACCCCTTGTTTACTGTTGGTTAATTGTACATTCACCTGTTTATATCGCACCAAGGCCTGCATGCAACTCCTGCATGTGCCTCTAAAACAGCATATTCTTCCCCTTATTCTTTATGCGAATAGTCTTAATCCGATAGAATAGAAGAAAATTCTTCAATGTTATGCGTGTGTCGTGTAATAACAGGTGACAGCTTATGTAAAGCACTCTTACAATCTAGCCCCTTTGATGCAACAGCCTTTCAGTCAGAACTCCCGCAAGAAACCATACGGTTTCTGGGTGTTTGCTCTCTTAAACATTATGTGAGAGTTGGCTTATTTGAAGTATGCCGAATGGTCATGTAACAACTTACGGATCTACACTTCTTTGCAGTAGAAAAGCACAACAACTGGTTTCTTGCACTTTCAAGATATTGTTGCAACACAAGTTTTACAGTTGCAAACTCATCTACAGCATAGTTTGCACGTAAGGTCCAAGTCTTATGTGCTGTCCGAGGTCTTGAGTTGCCGAGAGCTAGTCCAGAAATATACGAATTACAAACCAAAGGTCTTTGCATGAATTGTGATAAATGAACCACTGCATGTGTAATATCTGGACCAACTGGATGTAGAAAGGTACAAGAACAATCCAACCAGTATCCAGTACTTAATGATAGTGATTTCTCCTGGTTAACAAAGCTGGAGTAGGAGGAGGAGAGTTCTTCCCAGTCGAGATATCCTTTGAAGAACTCCAGTACAGGTCCCAACACATTTCTTACGATGTAAGAGAGAAAAATGCCTCCACTTTTTTTTTTTTAAATGAGCAAATGTAAAATGTGTTAAGAATTTTTAAATGCAAATGTTAATGATTTAGAATTTAAAGATTTAGCAGAGTCTGTCCACTTCGTAGAGGGCAGCAGTAGTGAAAGATCCGAGTCAAAACCATCATCTAACTCTGGTGTGTGCAGATGTCAAATGAACAGAATCTCATAATGATGCAGCCTTGCCATTAAAACAATCCAAACTGACTCATACACAAGAGCAGAATAGGAAAACCCTACAGCAACTGCGGAGTTTGCTCCTGATATAACACATGTTCCTAACTTCCTATTATAGCAGATGTAAATGATTTAATGATTTCTCTCTGGCACACTTAGAAATGTGGAGAATAAATGATCAAAATGTATGCAGAATAAATAAAAGCACAATGTGTACGTCTGTAGCATGTACATGGAATCATGGATCTATATAAATATTAACGTGATTGTTCAAACTTAAATTAAACATTGCACGATGAATATTCTACAGGGACGATTTGTTATACAGCTCCCTCCACATCAACACCTTTACACTTAGAATGACATGGCAGCTGATGTGGAAGGTAATATATTTTTAATTTTAAATTATAATAAATATAAAATAAAAAATTAATAAATATTAAAACCAAGATAAATAAAGATATGTAAAAATAAAAGATTTTTTATGTATATATTTCTTATATTTGAAGTGATAATCAAATATTAAAATAATAAATTAATAAATATTAAAAACCAAAAACAAAAATATATAGAAATTTATGTATAAATAAGAGAACGTGTAACATTAACCGTAAAGGTCTTTTACGTACATATTATATTTTAAATGAAAATCAAATTTAAAAATAACAATTAATAAATATATCCATGTTATTAATTATCACATTCACAAATTAGTAATGTGACACGTGATGATTAAGAGGGGGTTGTACATGTGGATGTGTGTGTGTACGTGAGTAGTCGTATTTGAATTATGCGTCTATTATCATTTATATCTACCACACACTAACAAATATATTAATATATTTTAACTGTGTAAATTATATTTCACTTTAAATTTTAAATTTAAAAAAGAGATTAAACTATATATTAATACGATTTTATTTCTTTGCTTTAAATTTTATTATATTTATTAATAAATTATGTTAATTAATATTATATACAAATTACATTATGTACATTTTAAATATATTTTAATTTGAGTATTATATTATTATATCAATAATTATAAATTATATATTAAAAACACCTTATTAGCTTTAAAATTAAAATATAAAATCTACAATGTGTTGAATGGTTTGCTAAGAACCCTCGTTTAAGGAAGCTGGTAAACCTCGTTGTAGTAGCTGGAGTTGTAGATTCGTCTATGTCCCAAGATCGTGAGGAGATCGATGAGATCGCCAAAATGCACGGGTAAACACACACACACATACAAGTACACTTTGTTGTGTGTGTGCGTGTGTTGAAATATATACACAACAGAAGATATACTTAAGCTATATAATGTCAACTAGCATATGTATGTATTACGTTTTGTATATTATAAACATAGCATATGCGTAGAATATTTTCTAAGATATTAGTAAGATAAACCCAGTTTAATGAACTATTTTAATACATTAACAACGTGGCTAACAAGCTTATGGAAGAGTACAAGCTTAATGGGGATTTCCGATGGATTGTTGCACAGAAGGACCCTGTACGCAATGGAGAGCTTTACCGTTGGATTGCTGTCACGCGTGGTGCTTTTGTCCAGGTATACATATGGACGTGTTGTGTGTGTGCAAATACATATGTGTATATATACGTGTATATGTGTGCAGCCTGCTGCTGTGGTGGAGGCAATGACATGTGGACTATCTTGTTTCGCAACGAACAAGGGTGGACCTGCGGAGATTATTGTCCATGGTGTGTCTGGTTTCCACATCGATCCTTACCATGGTGAAGAAGCAAGTGAATTAATGGCAGATTTCTTCGAGAAATGCAGCCAAGATAAGGACCATTGGGATAAGATCTTCAAGGCTGGCCTAGAACGCATCTTTGAGAGGTAACGCACACGCGTATACATGTGTATGTATGTATTCGTAAGCGGACACAAATGTATATACACTTTTGTAAACAGATGTAATATATATATCTATAATAATGGTGATGTATATGCTTATTAAGTTTATATAATTAATAATAAAGTTGTATTAATAATATTTGTTCATGTATGTGTATACACAAGTGTATATTTTTTACACTTTGTAAACATATGTAATATATTATATATATAGAATGATGATGTATATTTTTCTTAAGTTTATGTAACTAATAGAATTACATTGATTTATTTGTTTTATTGAAAATATTTATTCATGTAATTTTGGTGTGTAGGTATACTTGGAAGATATATGCAGAGAGGCTGATGACCTTGGCGGGTGTGTACGGCTTCTGGAAATACGTGTCAAAGCTTGATAGGATGGAAACTAGACAATACTTGGAGATATTTTACATTCTTAAGTTCCGTGAGCTGGTAAGCTTCAAACAAACACACTCATTTATAATATATATTAGTATGATATATAAATATTATTGCAAATTTGATATATAAAATAACATTTAAGTTAAATTGAGTTAGCAATATGAATATTAATTAATAATTAATATTTTGTTATTTATCAGGCTAAACAGGTGCCTCTTTCGATTGACAAAGAGAATTTGGAAGTAACGGTTGCCAAGAAGACCAATATAAAGTAAGACGTTTATAAAGATTTCAAATTTTATATCAAATAAATATTAAGTTTCATATAGTTTTTACATTGTATATAAAGACTAGAAATTGAAAATAAATATTCATGAAAAAATAAAATGTAAAAATATTCAAGAGCTTAAAAAAATTAAATCTCTCTCTCTCTCTCTCTATATATATATTTATATGTATAAATTTTATAAGACATTTTAATCTAAAAATGAAGAAGAAAAATGAAATTCGCTGATGTTCATATAAATACTATATAAATATTGGCACCACACGTATGTCTATATATGTGTAGGTGAAGTTTGTTTTGTTTTACACTATTAAAATAAAATTAACTGTCAAATTTTATCATATTTATTTGTGTACATTATAGTTCATCTAATGTGAAAATGTTATTATTATAATTAAATTTTAAAATAAAATCAATATATAAATATATAAGAATCCTGAAATCCTTATTGTTAGTGACACACAAACACATTATTATAATTAAATTTAAAAAAAAAATCAATATATAAATATACAAGAATCCTGAAATCCTTATTGTTAGTGACACAGCCTAAGTTTAACAAAATTCTATATTAAACTTGTATAAACTGTTTAACATCGTCAATTAATGGATGTAAACTAAATCATTATCTTATTGAATCAATAAAATACTAATCCATTTTAAAAATTCTTACTGGCCTAGAATTTGAATTAACATAGTTTATTTGAAATCATTGTGCATGACATAATTAAAGAATAATGTCCTATGTGTATATACTAGTCTAATATGATAAAGGAAAAGTTTGTTTAAAGTATTTTTAGAATTTATTAAGAATATATTAGAATATATTGATAATTTTTATCATTGATTAAGATTAAATTTTGTTTTGCTTAATTAAAATAATAAAAAATTTAAAATTTAAATATTTCGTAGATTGATGATATGTTAATATATTAGGATAAAGAATATGTGTATATGTAGATTTATGTACACATCCATATCTATATAAATACCATTTTTAAACTATAACAATTTAGTACATGTATTAATATTAGTATATAAATACACAAAACTAAATATATAGTCATCAAATTAATATGTTAAATTTTAAATTTTATAATAAAATAATAATAACCTTAAAAACCCAAAATTTGAATTAATCGACCGTAGAATTCAAATTCACATTGTTGGTTAGGTAAAAGAAGAAAGCCAAATAGTTAGAGCATTATAATGACTAGGTCATGGTTCTCTATAGTTTACTATAATTATTAATATTATTAGGTGTATTAATAAATTTAATTATCAAGTCATTTCTAATGTCAGTTATTATTTTTAACTTTTTAAAAAAATTTGTTTATAAATTAGTTGCATATAATAAAATATACCATCTTTTTCAACCACCATATGTTTTGTGTCAAATATATAATTTTCTATTCATATTGTATACATATATGTATGTATTATTGACATAATATAATAATAATATCAAATTAAAGATAAAATGGTTTTTCTTTATATATTTTATTGAGTCATAATTTAAAATAGTTAGTAAGTATAGAAGTTAAGAAAAAAGATGCAAAACTGTTTCAAAATAATTATAAATAATAATATTAATTGTTTGTCCAGTTCATTATAAAAATGTGATAAGAATTTTATAAATTATAAAGTCAAAATGTAAGAGCTTTAAATTAACCAAGAATTAATTATGATCGTTCCAATAATAAAATACTATATTTATTATTCGTAATAATATTATACTAACTATTGTGGTTGTTTGTGTTTTAGTATATACATATAATAAATGGATGTGCATATTATAATCTATTATAGTATATAAACTTTTATAAATTTATAATTTATGAGATAATCTTTTCATTATTTAGATCTATATTAGTTATATGGTAGTAAATATAAAAATTATACAATTATAATCTAAGTGTAGCGCATTAAGTTAAATAAGCACAAGTTAAGATCAAAAAATATTAAAATTATTCTCTTTTGATCTTTGCAATTAAATATAACTTTTTATTATATTATATATAGATAGATATGAGATTTTTTTGGCTTTTTTTATTTATTTTGAAAAATATTAGGAAAAATTTGGGCTTTTAAAGTTTGTTTTCTTTATTTTCTCATTTCTCATATATGTTTATACATTAAAATTTTAATATTCACACTCTGGATAATAAATACTCTTTAGCAAGTTGGGAACATGGCAACAATTAAAACATGTTTACGGAACACAAATATAAATTCTTGTATTAAAATTATCAACACAATCCCACACGTCATGCATTGCAATTAATTTAACTAAATTAATATTTCTTTTATAAATTTAAATATTCAATTATTAACAAGAACTCAAAATTAAGCAGTTTAATATTATTTTAAGTATACTCAAATTTACACATATCTTCTTAAAGTAACCATCTATATGTAATGCATTTGTACATTTGCAATTTATATTTGGTAAACCCTTAATATGATCACTTAACCACATTAAACAAATACAGGATTTCGATGTACTGTTTATTTTACTTGTTCACTATAAATATTCTTCTTTTATTATGTGTTTATTATAGGTTGTTGAGCCATTTTCATGTTTCATATTTCCACATTGTGTGAATCATATTTCATTTGAAATTTTTAACTTAAAAAACATTAAACTATATATTATATGATTTTTATTTCTATTTTTAAAATTTTAAATTATTAATAAATTATATTACCAGTATATTATAAATCATTTATTAAAAACACCTTATTGATTTTAAAATTAAAATATAAAATCTATAATTCCTTATCTTTAATATAAAACTCACTAAATTATTATAGTTTATAAACTTACATTTTTAATTTAAAATTATCATTAATGTTGTCATGGATTAATCAATTGCATAATGAATTTATTGTTTTCACATTGTCTTAATTTAATTTTATTTATTAGCATAATTTCTATTTATTTATTTATTCCATCTTAAGTAAATTAAACCTTATATTAATGGTATTTTAGCATGATTAATGAACATTGCAAAATATATACATTATGTTAAACTATGCAAATCATGGTCGTTGCGAATGATTTTGTTGTCAATGCATTTTTATTTTTGAGAACGTGTTATAAATGTTCTCAAATTTGAGAACACGTTCTCATGTTTGAATTTAATTTTGAATTAAAATTATTTTATTTCTTGTTAATTTGATTCATTCACCAGTAAAGTTTGTGTACAAGTTATTATACTTTAGACGCCATATATACAAATTTAGGATGTACATGATTTTTGTTTTTATTTTATTACTTTCTAAACAAACTCTAACTTTAACGAATGTTCATAAATTCATGTCAACATGTTCCTTATTAACTATGATGCAAATATTTTTTAAAATCTTATTAAAGTATTAGTTTATGTTCACCCATAAACAACCTAAAACTTAATTTAGAGCTTTTTATAATACAAATTCACATATGTATTTCTTTTTTCCTTACAATATTTTATAGTAATTATTTTATTCAAACACATCCATATAGAAAACTCATTTAAAATCATAGTAAGACAAAAGAAATCAATACAAACTTATATCCATGCAATTTTAAAAGTTTTAACTCGTGTAAGTAGAAGTAATTAAAGTTATAGTTATTAAATCCTTTTTAAGTCAAACATATTAATTGTAAAGTTTCTAAGGGCAAAAATACCAATTGCAAAATTGATAAATCTACTTATTAAAAATTAAATGACCATGGAAAAGCTATATCATATTGGTGAAATGGCAAGTTAAGTTCACAATAACTTCTCCATAAACATTCAATAGTTCACAATAGAGATTTTTTTATTTATTAGAACTTTATCGCTTCTCATAAAGACCACATTTATTAAGAAAAATTAAAAGTAAAAAGCTATTTTAAAGTATCAAAAGCTTAACTAAAGAATTTTATCAATAAATACATCATTAAATATGTTAAGTCTCAAATCAAAGTGAATTATTATTGGGAAATTTATAACTTACATTGTCGGTTTACGGGGTGGAAGTTCTATTACGTTACAAATATGTAAGATGCAGGTAGTTATATTATTAATGCCGAGCTAATAATTAAAATTTCATAGGGTCTATAAATATTTTTTCTGAAGTGCATGAATTAATTAGTTAGCGAGCGAGTCAATGGAATCACAAGAGGGTGTTAATAAACAAGATCTAAAAAATTTATAAAAAGTTTAAGGAAGAAATTCCATATAGAAACAAGTGCATGCACAAAAATTTTAAATATATTTTAACAGGTACTATAATGAATTACCTTCAATAGAAAGTGAGTGAATTTTTTTTGTTGGAAAACAATAAACATTTTGCACTTTGCCCCTTTTTAAAGCGTCTAAAGAACTTGAAGTAAAAAATGTAAAACATGAAAAATTAAAAAAAATTAAAAGTAACATTTCTAACTCAATTATAAATAATGTTATAACTAAAGAAAGCATTAGTCATATTCTTCCTTTGTTATGTGTTTATTAAGTTGTTGAGCTATTTACATTTCACACGTGTCACACATTAACAAATATATTAATATATTTGAATTGTGTAAATTTAAAATTTCAAACTTGAAAAGAAATTAAACTTTATATTATATGATTTTATCTCTATTTTTAAATTATATATTATATCCATTAATAGATTAATAATTAATATTGTATACACATTACATTATGTATACTTCTAATTATTTTGAGTATTATATTATTGTATTAATATATTATAATTATATATTAAAATTATGTTACTAACTTCAAATCGAAATATAAAATCTATGGGATTTCTTATCTTGAATATAAATCTCATTATTAAAATTAAAAATTATTACACTTTATAAACTTATATTCATAATCTATAACAAATTAATATGTTAAATTTTAATACATATTTTGAATTTTATATTTCAGAAATAATAACTTTAAAAACATTAAACTTAAAATTGTTATTAATGATATTATTTAATCAATTGCATAATGAATTTGTTATTTTTGCATTGTCTTGATCTAATTTTATTTTACTCCAATATATGTAATATTCCATCTTATATATATAATTAAATCATATAATATATTTTTAAAAGAACCACAATTAATGTAATTACAAAATAAATACATTATGTAAGACTCTGCAAATATTTATTTTGAAATCTTTAGCATGTATCCACAACAAACAGCCTAAAACGCAATGATACAGATTTATATATATTTATCCATCTTTACAATATTTATGACTAATTACTTTTGTTAAGAGGGGGCTGTACATGTGGATGCGTGTGCGTATGTGAGTAGTCGTATTCTTGAATTATGCGTCTATTATGGGTTGTTGAGCCATTTATATCTGCCACACATTAACAAATATATTAATATTTTAACTGTGTAAACTATATATTAATATGATTTTTATTTCTTTGTTTTAAATTTTATATTATATTTATTAATATAATATTATATACGAATTAGATTATGTACATTTTAAATATATTTTAATTTGAGTATTATATTATTATATCAATGTATTACAAATTATAAATTAAAAACACCTTACTAACTTTAAAATTAAAATATAAAATCTATAATGGGATTTCTTATTTTCAATATAACTTTTAATATTAAAATTAAACATATATATTATATAAACTCATATTTTAAACTTAAAATTGTCAATGAACTTGAATTTTTACTAAAAATTTCATTTAATCAATTGCATAATGAATTTGTTATTTTGCTTGTCTTAATCTAATCTTATTTATTAACATTGTTTTTATTTATATATTCCATCCTCTAATATATGTAATATTCCATCTTATAATATATATGTAGTAAATTAAATTTTATATTAATAATATTTTAAGAGAACCACAGTTACTGTAAACTACATTATGTAAGACTATGCAAATATTTATTTTTAAATTTTGAACTTGTATCCCAGTGGTTTCAAATTAAAACGTGAATACAATAATATGTCAGCTTTATTCACTTATTCATGTCTTAGCACATAGTTAATTAGGGTTCCCAGAATCCCTGCAGCCGGCACAGTAGTTGAGTGTAGCCTCACAGTTACCATTGTAGAAAGCATGGCTTCCACATTTCTTGCATGGCTGATTGTTATAGACATGTAACAACTGCTGCTTTAGATTTGCACCACTTATCGATGGATACGCACCGTCGCATCGAAAGATGGCAGTGCACTGCCCAGACACTCGTGATGTGTAGCTTGAGTATATAGTTCCATCGTTGAACCTTCCAATAGCAGCTCGACAATCGTCGGGATTAACACGTCCACACAGTCCTGAGCCATTGCAGTTATCACTCTTAGCACATGCATGAGATGCAAAACAAGCATGAGAACAAGGAAATACTTGTAAAACTCCATTGAATATAAAGCTCTTTGTATAGAATGAGTTGGGATGTATCTCTTTTATACATTTAGTTGACGTATCCGATTTTGACACGCCAGTTAATACTTTGCGTGTTTAGTTTTGCCACGACAACGGAAGGAACTATTAGTGTGCCTTCGTAGAATACGGAAACTATAAAGTCATGGTTTTTCATGCAATCTTCTCGCGACACGTGTTTCAAAATAGGTTACAAATTTAGGCTATTGGGTCAGCATATATATACATACCTTACATATATGATAAGCACATACATGTATAAATAGATATGTATGTCCATGTAAATATTCACACACAACACACACGTAATGGATAAAAATAATGGAATATTACATTTTTATGTAATATATAATTATAGATCTCTCTCTTTCTATATATATATATATATATATATATATATAATACTCTTGTTAGACATACATACAGTTCAATATACGTGATATACGTACACATACATATATTACATTAATATTGGGTACATGGCAGTAAAACACACGTTGTGTGTGTGAAAAAGCTTATAGTTATCTCACGCACGCACGCACGCACACACAACTTGCCTGCACAAGTGCAAGTAGCACCACGTTATATCTCCTGCTGCCCCTTTTCAGCCATTAACAGGTCGCCTATGACATTCTCAAAACCCATTGCGTCAGATGCAGCAAAGAAGGAGGCCATTGCGAACATGAGCACTAATTAGCTTGCTGGATGCCATCTTTCCCCTTGTTTACTGTTGGTTAATCATTCACTTGTTTATATCACACCAAGGTCAGCATGCAACTCCTGCATGTGCCTCTAAAATAGCATATTCTTCCCCTTATTCTTTATGCGAATAATCTTAATCCGATAGAAGAAAATTCTTCAATGTTATGCGTCTGTCATGTAATAACAGGTGGCAGCTTATGTACAGCACTCTTACAATCAGGCCCCTTTGATGCAACAGCCTTTCAGCCAGAACTCCCGCAAGAAACCATAGGGTTTCTGGGTGTTTGCTCTCTTAAACATTATGTGAGAGTTGGCTTATTTGAAGTATGCCGAATGGTCATGTAACAACTTACGGATCTACACTTCTTTGCAGTAGAAAAGCACAACAATTAGTTTCTTGCACTTCCAAGATATTACTGCAACACAAGTGAAAACATCCAACTCATCTACAGCATAGTTTGCAACTGTAAAATTAGTAAGGTCCAAGTCCAAGGTGTTGAGTTGCCGAGAGGTAGTACAGAGTTGTATGAATTACAAACCAAAGGTCTTTGCATGAATTGTGATAAATGAACCAGTGCATGTGCAATATTTGGGCTAACTGGATATAGAAAAGTACAAGAACAATCCAACCAATATCCAATACTTAACGATAGTGATTTCTCTTGGTTATCAAAGCTGGAGTAGGAGGAGGAGAGTTCTTCCCAGTCGAGATATCCTTTGAAGCACTCCAGTACATGTCCCAACACATTTCTTACGATGTAATCTACTTAAAAAAAAATGAGCAAGCCTAAAATGTGTCAAGAATTTCTAAATGCAAATGTTTATGATATAAATCTTGAGATGTGTGATGATCAGGCAAGAAAAAGAAATATTAAGATTAGAATTTAAAGATTCAGCAGAGTCTGTCCACTTCGTAGAGGGCAGCAGTAGTGAAAGATCCGCATCAAAACCATCGTTTAACTCTGGTGTGTGCAGATGTCAAATGAACAGAATCTCATAATGATGCAGCCTTGCCATTAGAACAATCCAAACTGACTCATACACAAGAGCAGAATAGGAACCCTACAGCAACTGCAGAGTTTGCTCCTGATATAACACATGTTCCTAACTTCCTATTATAGCAGATGTAAATGATTTAATGATTTCTCTCTGGCGCACCTAGAAATGAGGAGAATAAATGATCAAAATATATACAGAATAAATAAAAGCACAATGTAGCATGTACATGGAATCATGGATCTATATAAATATTAATCGTGATGCATGCTCCAACAATATGATAGTTAAGTACTCTCCTTATTCAAACATTGCACGATGAATATTCTACAGGGACGATTTTGTTATACAGATCCTCTCCACATCAACACGTTCTACATAGCGTGTCACTTAAGGTGATGTAGAAGGTAATATATATTTTTAATTTTAAATTATAATAAATATAAAACAATAAATTAATAAATATTAAAACCAAGATAAATAAAAATATGAAAATAAAAGGTTTTTTATGTATACATTTCTTATATTTGAAGTGATAATCAAATATTAAAATAATAAATTAATAAACATTAAAAACTGAAATAATAAATATATTAAAATTTATGTATAAATAAGAAAACGTGTAACATTAACCTTACGTACATATTATATTTTAAATAAAATTAAATTTAAAAATAATAATTAATAAATATATCCATGTTATTAATTGTCACATTCATAAATTAATAACACGTCATGATTAAGAAGGGTTGTACATGTGGATGACGTGAGTAGTCGTATTCTTGAATTATGTGTCTATTATATCTGCCACACACTAACAAATATATTAATATATTTTAACTGTGTAAATTATATTTCACTTTAAATCTTAAACTTAAAAAAGAGATTAAACTATATTAATACAATTTTTATTTTAAATAAATTTTAATTTGAGTATTATATTATTATATCCATATATTACAATTATATATTAAAAACACCTTATTAACTTTAAAATTAAAATATATAATCTATAATGGGATTTCTTATTTTCAATAGAACTTTTAATATTGAAATTAAACATTATTATAATTATAAACTTAAAATTGTCAATGAACTTGAATTTTTATTAAAAATTTCATTTAATCAATTGCATAATGAATTTGTTATTTTGCTTGTCTTAATTTAATCTTATTTATTAACATTGTTTTATTTATATATTCCATCCTTTAATATATGTAATATTCCATCTTATAATATATATATATAGTAAATTAAATCTTATATTAATAATATTTTAAAAGAACCACAATTAATGTAAACTACAAAATAAATACATTATGTAAGACAATGCAAATATTTATTTTGAAATCTTTAGCATGTATCCACAACAAACAGCCTAAAACGCAATGATACAGATTTATATATATTTATCCATCTTTATAATATTTATAACTAATTACTTTTGTTCAAACACATTCATGTAGCATTATATCCTTGCTCCAAACACGATTCCAGTGGTTTCAAATTGAAACTTGAATACAAAATATATGTAAACTCCAGTCAACTTTATTTGCTTATTCATGCCTTAGCACTCAAGATTACATAGTAGTTAATTAGGGTTCCCAGAATCCCTGCAGCCGGCACAATAGTTGAGTGTAGCTTCACAGTTACCATTGTAGAAAGCATGGCTTCCACATTTCTTGCATGGCTGATTGTTATAGACATGTAACAACTGCTGCTTTAGATTTGCACCACTTATCGATGGATACGCACCGTCGCATTGAAAGATGGCAGTGCACTGCCCAGACACTCGTGATGTGTAGCTTGAGTATATAGTTCCATCGTTGAACCTTCCAATAGCAGCTCGACAGTCGTCGGGATTAACACGTCCACACAGTCCTGAGCCATTGCAATTATCACTTTTAGCACATGCATGAATGCAAAAACAAGCATGAGAACAAGGAAATACTTGTAAAACTCCATTGAATATAAAGCTCTTTGTATAGAATGAGTTGGGATGTATCTATTTTATACAATAATTGGCATATCGATTTTGACACGCCAGTTAATACTTTGCGTGTTTAGTTTTGCCATGACAACGTAAGGAAGCTATAAATAAAAGCAGAATAAATAAAAGCACAATGTGTACGTGTGTAGCATGTACATGGAATCATGAATCTATATAAATATTAATCGTGATGCATGCTCCAACAATATGATAGTTAAGTACTCTCCTTATTCAACATTGCACGATGAATATTCTACAGGGACGATTTTGTTATACAGATCCTCTCCACATCAACACGTTCTACATAGCGTGTCACTTAAGGTGATGTAGAAGGTAATATATATTTTTAGTTTTAAATTATAATAAATATAAAAATAAATTAACAAATATTAAAACCAAGATAAATAAAAATATGTAAAAATAAAGGTTTTTTGTATACATTTCTTATATTTGAAGTGATAATCAAATATTAAAATAATAAATTAATAAATATTAAAAACTGAAAACAATAAAATATATTAAAATTTATGTATAAATAAGAAAACGTGTAACATTAACCGTATAGATCTGTTACGTACATATTATATTTTAAATGAAATCAAATTTAAAAAATAATAATTAATAAATATATTTATGCTATTAATTATCACATTCACAAATTAGTAATGTGACACGTGATGATTAATAGGGGGTTGTACATGTGGATGACGTGAGTAGTCGTATTCTTGAATTATGCGTCTATTATCATTTATATCTGCAAATATATTAATATATTTTAACTGTGTAAATTAATATTTCACTTTAAATTTAAACTTAAAAAAGAGATTAAACTATATATTAATACGATTTTTATTTCTTTGCTTTAAATTTTATATTGTATTATTAATAGATTATGTTAATTAATATTATATACAATTTACATTATCTACATTTTAATTATATTTTAATTTGAGTATTATATTATTATATCAATTATTACAAATTATATATTAAAAACACCTTACTAATTTTAAAATTAAAATATAAAATCTATAATGAGATTTCTTATTTTCAATATAACTTTTAATATTAAAATTAAACATTATTATAATTATAAACTCATATTTTAAACTTAAAATTGTCAACGAACTTGAATTTTTACTAGAAATCTCATTTAATCAATTGCATAATGAATTTGTCATTTTGCTTGTCTGAATCTAATCTTATTTATTAACATTGTTTTTATTTAATATTCCATCCTCTAATATATGTAATATTCCATCTATAATAATATATTTATATATATATTTATATATATATATAATAAATTAAATCTTATATTAATAATATTTAAAAGAACCACAATTAATGTGAACTACAAAATAAATACATTATGTAAGACTATGCAAATATTTATTTTGAAATCTTTAGCATGTATCCACAACAAACAGCCTAAAACGCAATGATACAGATTTATATATATTATCCATCTTTATAATATTTATAACTAATTACTTTTGTTCAAACACATCCATGTAGCATTATATCCTTATACCTTGCTCCAAACACGATTCCAGTGGTTTCAAATTGAAACTTGAATACAAAATATATATAAACTCCAGTCAACTTTATTTGCTTATTCATGCCTTAGCACTCAAGATTACATAGTAGTTAATTAGGGTTCCCAGAATCCCTGCAGCCGGCACAGTAGTTGAGTGTAGCTTCACAGTTACCATTGTAGAAAGCATGGCTTTCACATTTCTTGCATGGCTGATTGTTATAGACATGTAACAACTGCTGCTTTAGATTTGCACCACTTATCCATGGATACGCACCGTCGCATCGAAAGATGCAGTGCACTGCCCAGACACTCGCGATGTGTAGCTCGAGTATATAGTTCCATCGTTGAAGCTTCCAATAGCAGCTCGACAATCGTCGGGATTAACACGTCCACACAGTCCTGAGCCATTGCAGTTATCACTCTTAGCACATGCATGAGATGCAAAAACAAACATGAGAACAAGGAAATACTTGTAAAACTCCATTGAATATAAAGCTCTTTGTATCTAATGAGTTAGATATGTCTTTTTTATACATACAGCTGGCGTATCCACTTTTGACACGACAGTTAATACTTTGCGTGTTTAATTTTGTCACAAAAACAGAATACGGAAACTACAAAGTCATGGTTTTGCATGCAATCTTCTCATGACACGTGTTTTAAATTATCGTTATAAAATTGTTATTGGGTTATTATTTTTATGTACTCTCTCTCTCTATATATAAAAGTACATGTCAGTCAACGTGTTTCAATGATAATGTCATTTGACTTTTTACACAACTGACTAAAGACATTTTTATAAATTATTATATATAATAATATGCTGATATTATAATATCAATTTTTTTATTGTTAAATAGCGTGTCATGCAATTGCATATTGTGAAGTGTTGACATTATGTAAATATTCTTTAAACTTGTGTGTGTAGTATAAATTAGCTTCATCTTTGTTAACTCGACAAGCTTCATGAGAGGAACGAATGTGTATATAAATATATAGATGTACTACGGCAGTGTATATTCTTCAAAATTGATAAACAATAAATTATATATCACTCACACACACAATTCAAAAAATTTATAATTGTTTTGATTAACACACAGCCATTGTTACATGTAAATCCTATTTTTAAGTAACGATCCAGTATCAAAGACTGTAAATAATTTAATTTTATAATTGAACTTAAATATTTAATTTTCATCATTAAATTTAATTAGGGTTGTCTCAAGTTATATATATCAATGTTCTAAAACTTTAAAATATTAAATCTTTAACACACACAATAGTATCCACTAGTTTAGTTTAGAGCTTCTACCTCGTTGATTTGCTAATGTGATAAAGATGGAAAACTATGCTTGTGCTTATGCATGGCTTTTCAATACATAATTCAAGTTCATTCATGATGTGTGTGTTTGTGTGTGTATGTGTACATGTGCTCTTGAAGCTTGGATTAGGCCTAAATCTTGTAGCAAGTGTAGAAGCCTCAAATGATAACAATCAAAGTTTTAACTCGAAGGATCACCAAGTGGCCATCAAATCATATGTGAATAACACTAAGTTTTCTAAGGTAACCTTATGAATTTAACTCAAATGCTCAAATAGACATGAGACTTAGGGTCTTACCCTAAGCCCCCTAAAATAACTATCCACTAAACCTTGTAGGATAATCTGAATAAACTTTAGGATCATGTTTTAAAAGACTTAAACAAGCTCATGTCTTAACCTCATTACGGAAATATACATTGCACATATCCCCATGATAAAGCTAATGCATTGTGATTTACTCCTTGAAGAATCAACTTCATCTGGGAGTACAATCATCTTTAGGGCGACAAGGGATAACTAACATGTAAGGATTTAAGTTGCCAAGTCATACATAATAAGGACACGAATGTGCATCATAGGCAGACACGAATGTGCATCATAAGCAAACACGAATGTGCATCATAGGCGAACACGAATGTTTTGCTAAACAAACTTTTTAAGGTTAAGTTTGAAGTATACAACCTCGCGAGTGCCCCATGAAATAGCTCCTGCTAACGAGCTTAGATTGTTTAACACCTCCTATCTAAGTGTGCCAATAACACACTTAATTAGGAAACCTAACCTCCCTTGAACTAATGTCCAAGGCTTAACACCTTGATGCTAGCATAAGCACACCTTCTTGTTAAAGTATTCAACCCCTTGGCGTCAAACCCATGTGACAACCCTAAACTGTATGGCTTGGGTGTTGTACTGTGTGCCATTTAGCCTAGTGTCATATCTTCATGTGACACTATTTCCTAAGAAGTGGGTTATCTCATCATAGCATCTCAGATTTAAGAGTGCCATGAACGTGGCTCCCAAATGCCAACACTAGAACCCCTTTGTGAAAAAGAATTTTTCAACCAAGATCCCACGCCACAGCTAGGTAAGAACACGGATGTGCCTTACTTAGTTGTGAGTGCTACTCTTAGCTTGATGTGGAAGAGAAGGCTTGAGACATGTCTCAACCTCTAACCCTTGAAACGTGCACTCCAACAAGACCTCCTAAGCATGAATTTACTAATGTTAAGGGTAGGTTACCCCAAAGGTGTGATGTGTCAAGCCACGATCCAAGAACAAGGAAATGAGCAGGATTCCGAGAATAAGGAAGCTTGACTCAGAAGCAGGACAAGAAATTGGAGCAGGATAGGAACTAGGAACCAGGAACAAGACAAGAGCAAGAGGCAAGGAGCAAGACAAGACAAGAACAAAACAAGACAAGATTGATTGTAGAAAGACTGGTGTTAATAGTAACTAATTGTACAACAATTAGGTCAGAACTTTTATACTCACAACTCCAAGCTAATCTGGTCATGAGCTAAAAATAGTGACCCTTATCCTTTAGTGTATATCCTATAGGCATATCTTGTAAGAATATCTTGTAGGTATATCCTATAGGAATATCCTGTAAGCATATCTTGTAGAAATATCCTGTAGGTATATCCTGTAGATATATCCTATAGGCATATCCTGTAACCCGTATCCTATATCCTGCATTTTGTATTGGGTCGTGATAGCACCTCTTCCCTAAGGACGAGTTTCATGAGTCTTGGGACCTGGTTTAGCAAGATAACGTCGATGAAAAGCAGTAACTTTGGAAGAAGTATGGAGTAAGTTGGATGCAGATTCCCAAGTGCGATCGGTAGGCAAATAACCTTTCCAATCCACCAAGTATTGAAGTTGGTGGTGATGAAGACGAGAATCAAGGATGGCTGCAACTTCGTACTTAGGTTCACCGTCAATGACCGAGGGGGAGGAGAAAAAGCACGACCAGGAAAAGAAGAAGGATGATACGGCTCCAACAAAGAGGTGTAAAACACAGGATGAAGTTTCACCGTAAATGGTAACTCGAATCGGAAAGCTACAAGATTGACCTCAACCACAATCCTGTAAGGGCCCAATCATTAAAAATCCAACTTAGAAGAAGGCCTGTTAGTGCGAATATGCCGAGGAAGAAGCTACACGAGATTACCAATCTTGTATGCAGGTGCCGGTTGACGATGAGCATCAGCATGACGCTTGTACCGTTTCTGTGCCTGTTGAAGATGAACCCAAAGATCCTCATGTACCTGACGAAGATGTTGAAGACGATCATGTACTGCAGGAGCGGAAAAAGGAGAAGCAAGAGGAGTAAAGTCAAAACGTGGATGGTAGCCTGTAAGAGCAAAAAAAGGTGTCTGGCCTGTAGATGCGTGAACGGAGTTGTTGTAGGCAAGCTCCGCCAGTGGAAGAAGGTCCAACCAATTGTCCTGTTGGTAATTGATGAAGCAGCAAAGATATTGCTCCCAAGGTTTGAAATCGTGCGTTCTGATTGCCCATCAGTTTGTGGATGGTATCCTGAAGAAAGGTCCGCTTTAACCTGTAAACTCCGGAGAAGTTCTCGCCAAAACTTGGACATAAATTGTGGGCCTCGACCAAAAACAATGCTCTCAGGAAGACCATGGTGTCGGAATACTTTATGGATCACCAACTCAGCAGTTGTCTGGCCTGTAGCAGTCTTGTGACATGGTAGGAAATGAGCATGTTTGGTGAAACAGTCAACCACCACAAGAACTGCATCAAATCCACGAGAAGGAGGAAGATCTGTGAGGAAATCCATAGAAATGGATCTCCAAGGAGCAGAAGGAACAGGAAGAGGACGAAGAAGACCAGAGGGCACATGACGAGGCATCTTTGACCTATTGCAGTTGTCACAACTCCGTACAAACTTGTCCACAAAACCTCGCAACCCAGGCCACCAATAGTTGCGAGTCACCAACTCAACTGTCTTGGCCACACCAAAATGTCCTATAGCCGGGGTATCATGACAATCCTGTACCACACGAGTCCTGCAAACACCAACATGAATGTACAGGAGACCTTCCCGGTACAGGAGTCCGTCCTATATGGCAAACAACTTGTAGTCTGTACGGGAATTGGAGGAAGAGGAACTTGCGATGTCAGGACTAATATGTAAAAACACATTCCTTGCCAAGTCGTCTGTAGCCAACTGCAAACAAATGTCCTGTAGGAGTGTGGAATCTGCTGGAGCCTGATGAACTTGTAGTGCTGCAAGCCAAAGTCGATCAGGACCCAACAACACTTGCTTTTGACAGTCATATGCAAGATTGCTCGGGGTCGGTGTAAGGTAAGAGCGCCTAGACAATGCATCCGCCTTGCCATTTCAAAGTTTGCAAAGCCAAGGAAACATTGTACGTCTTGTACAGACTTGGGCCTCTCCGACTCCGTGATAGTCTTCACCTTGTGCATGTCCATGGAAACACTAGCAGGAGAGACAATGTAGCCCAAGAACTCCACAGTATCCCTATCGAAGAAACACTTCTCCAACTTCGCATACAGGCCATGCTCGCGAAGCCTATGTAGGACTAGTCGTACATGCTTGTCATGAGCCGCCTGGTCCTTGGAGAAAATCAAAATGTCATCGAGGTAGATTACCACAAACTGGTCCAAGAAGTCACGAAAGATGTCGTTCACCATGTGTTGGAACACGGCTGGGGCATTGGTAAGTCCGAAAGGCATCACCGTGTACTCGAAGTGTCCATACCTTGTACGAAAGGCAGTCTTCCACTCATCCTGGACGAATGTACAAGATTGTAAGCCCCTCGTAAGTCGATCTTCGTGAACACCTTTGCTCCTTAGCCGATCGAGAAGTTCGGGATCAATGGCAATGGGTACCGGTTCCGAATGGTGACTTGATTCAAACCTCTGTAGTCCACAACCAAACGTAAACTCCCATTTTCTTCTTGACAAAGAAGATAGGTGCTCCTGCAGGGGACTTTGAGTGACAATGAAGCCGGATGCCAAGTTTTCCTGATGTACTGACGAAGAACCTCCAATTCTGTAGGTGACAGTGCATAAATCGGTCGAACGGTGGAGTCTTTCCTTCCACAAGATGATAGGACATCGTAGGACCTGTGAATAGGAAGAACTGCAGCCTTGTGCTTGTCAAAAACGTCTGAAAGGAGTGATACTTGGATGGCAGGGAAGGAGGAGAAGAAGAAGGAACAAGAAGGAGATTGAAAAACAGGAGAGTCAGATATAGGAAAGGTAAAAGAGGACGTAGGAGTTACTTAAGGCAAAAAGATGAAAAGGAGCAGGATCAGTGGCAAGTTCATGCATGGTAGTGGTAAGAACTCGGAGAGGAGAAGGAGGGAGCTGTGATTGAAAAAAGGAAGGATCTTGGGGGTGGAACAGAAGAAGAGTAATGAAAGAGGCAGGATTGGGAGAAACATGTGTGGATGTTGACAAGTGTACAGGATTGGAAGAATCCTGTACAGAAGTCCGTGGATGCACAGGAGTGAGGAGAGCCTGTGAGTGTGCTGACGAACCAATAGGAGGTGGATCCTGTTGAGGAGGAACCTTCGACACTGATACAGGATTGGAAGAACCCTGTACAGGAATCCGAACTTACAGGAGTGGAGAGAGCCTGCGGATGTGCTGAGGAACTGACATGAGGTGAATCCTGTCGAGGAGGAGTCTTCAACACTGATACAGGAACAGGCACGGTCAATCCTGTAGCTTGTACTGCCTCAGACACTAAGGATGTATCCTGCACAAGGAAGGTACAGGATTGATCCTGGTTGCTGGAGAGGAAAACGTGAGCGTCCTAGACCTCAGTCGATCTGAGGATTTGCAACAACGAACCATGGCATGCCCAAAAATGAGTCGAAGTCTTGATCAAGTTGAAGGAAATGAACAGTTGAATGCCATGACTGCAAGAGAGAGGTTTGGTAGCATGGGTAACTGCGCCAAAGCAATCAGACCATCGGCCACCTTACAGGAACTGCACGCTTCAACTTCACCACCGGAATGCCATGTTGAGTTGCAAAAGTGTCATCCATGAAGCATGCATTTGCACCAGTGTCTAACAGGGCAAACTCCTTGAGCTCTCGATTATTGAGATGAATGTGTACAGGAAACTTGAGTGATGGAATGGTATGAGCAGCACCAATGGAGCCTGCACCTACGTCCAACTTCGTGGCTCCTAGACGAAGTGAACATTGAAGTTTTCCGACTGAACTTCAGCTTCAACTTCACGCGTCTTGAACTTTGGCTTTAATAGGACATTCCGCCTTGTGTCCTGCTTCACCACAATACAAACATAGATTCTCACTCGGCGATGTTGCTTCTCAGCGAAAAGTGAGCCACACTTGTATTTCTAACCTCCATAGGAACTACTCCAGAAGGTGTCGTAGAGTATGTACCACAATGAATTGGTTTAGGAACTTTGATGGGATTTTTCCTGACGACGCTCGAACAAGCGGTTGTCACAGTGAACCTGTTGCATGATCTCGCTAATGTTTGGGCATCCGTAACGTAAGGAGAAGGTCCTTCACGTCATCCCTCAACCCAAAACGGAAGTGTTCAATCAATGCAGTCTCGTCCCATGGAATGTTCGTGCAAAGTTGCTGAAATTCGGATGCATAGATAGAAGCTGGTCGAGATCCTTGTGTGAGCTTTCGTAACTTCGTGCATGCGGAACGGTACTTATCGGGATCTCCAAAGCAAGCTTCAAAGGCAGCCACGAAACCTTAAAGTCTTCCATAATGGGTCGTCACGCTCCAGCAAAGGGGCAACCCAAGCCCGTGGAGATCCAACTAGTAGGGATGCCAAAAGGCCAACCTTTTGTGCATCAGTCGAGTAGCGGCATGGTTGCATGCGGATCAAAAGCCTGATCTGATTCAGGAACCCTTGAAAATCGGCACGATTGCCATTGAACTTTTTTGGCATGCTGATTTCGGCTCGAAGAAGTGTTCGATAAGAGGAAACCACGATGCTTGAGAGAGAGCCTGCATAGCAGCCTTGGAGGATGCATCAGCATCTGCATGCGCCGCGTTGGTGGAACCTTGTAGATATGTGACCACTTGGCACAAAGTGGCAGCTCATGAAGCAATATTTGGTGCTCGTGTTGAAATTGCTAAAATCGGCCATGTTATGAAAGAAAAAAGAAGGAAAACGAAGGAGAAGAATCAAGGGAAAAAAAGTAGCTGGAAATTAAAAAGCTATGAAAGCAGTTATTATCAAACTGTCAAGCCACGATCCAGAACAAGAAGTGAGCAGGATTTCGAGAACAAGGAAGCTTGACTCAGAAGCAGGACAAGGAATTGGAGCAGGACAAAAACTAGGAACCAGGAACAAGACAAGAGCAGGAGGCAAGGAGCAAGACAAGACAAGATTGATCGTAGAAAGACTGGTGTTATAATAACTGATTGTATACAACAATTAGGTCGGAGCTTTTACACTCACAACTCCAAGCTAATCTGGTTATGAGCTAAAAATAGTGACCCTTATCCTCTAAGCATATCTTGTAGTATATCCTATAGGCATATCCTGTAGGAATATCCTATAGGAATATTATGCAGGCATATCCTGTAACGTATCCTGCATCTTATATCGGGTCGTGACATGATGTACCCTTATTGTTCGGAAGTTGAAGTGGCACAACAAAGGGTTGTGCCTTAAAGACATAAACTAGGGCTTGCACCAATAGAAGAATAATTAGCTTAGTTATGAACCTAGAAACTCTTATTATATATCATACTTAATATATAATAAAAAAGCCCCCCCTTTTTTTTGTAAAGTGAGTTAGCATAGAATATCAATCCCAATAAGAATAACTTTGATGAATTTTAACCTAATGACCCATCAACTGGCAGGTTGCTTTTCAACACTTCGTAGTCTCTGAGTGCACTCTCCCATCTCTCAAGCTAAACAAGAACAAACGCATTAATTAAAGATACAAGGATATGCACTTGGGTATCTAGTGATGGTCCGGCCGGATGTCATTAGGTATTTGTAAGAAACTCTAGACGAAGCAAGCACTTCCATTTAGAAAACTCTCCCCTGTTTTGACGTTCCAGGTTAGGGTTCTTCACAAAGTATAGCTTGTCAAAATAAGGGTTGGGGACACCCCTAGGGTTGACCTAACCCTAGGGTTGCCCTAATGCCACGCCCTAAACCCCCTCCATAGGGTTAGGTTTAGGGTTAGGTTAGGACAACTCATTTTCTCTAAAGGCTAGCATTTCCGTGCCAGCCCACTTACTCACTTAGGAAAACGGGGTGGGGGGTCCGTCACATAAATAAGGTAGAGTATATGTATGAGAGCTCCTGGGTTCATGATTGAGTTCGTTGCTCTTCTACCGATGCAAGCTTCAACTTCTTACCCTTAACGTTGGCGAATCCATGCCTGGGAGGTCTTGTTAGGATGCATGTTCCAAGAGGCAGAGGTTGTGGCTTGTCTCCAGCCTCCTCCTCCACGTCAAGCTAGGTGTAGCACTCATAGTCAAGCAAGGCACATCCGTGTCCTTGACCAACTGTGGGTGTGGGATCTTGTTTCACAGGTTCACATTACTAGTTCCTAGGGGTTCACTAAGGGGTTCTAAAGTTGGCATTTAGGGGCCACGTTTGTGGCACTTGGTGCAACTCTCGAATCTAAGGGCTATGGCATGATAGCCCACATCGTGGAAGGTAGTGTCACATGGAGATGTGACATTGGGCTAGACATCACACAATACAACGCCCGAGGCACGCCCTTTGGGATTGTGTCATGGGCTTGTCGCTAAGGGGTTGGATAGACATGCTTGTGCTCGCACTAGGGTGCTAAGTCTTGGGCATTTGCTCACGGGAGGTTAGGTCTCATAATTAGGTGTGCTTAGGCACACTTGGCTAGGGGAGTGTTCTCCTTGGAATTTAGGGGTTGGACAATCTAAGCTCATTAGCAGAAGCCCTTTCGTGGGGCACTCGCAAGGTCATGTACTTAGGGTTATCCAAACCTAGCCTTAGGGAATTTGCTTAGCAGAACACTTGTGTCTACCTATGATGCACACTCGTGTCTGCACTAAGTAGTAGCCCTAGGTCTAGGGTATGACTTGGCCACTCAAACCCTTAAGGGTTAGTTGTGTTTTAGGGTACCCCTTGTCACCCTAAAGGGTTGTACTCCTGGATGAGGATGATTCCTCAAGGGGTAAGTGACAATGCCTTAGCTTTGTCACGGGGGTATGTGTGAGACACATCTCCTTTGTGGGGTTAGGGCATGAGCTTGTTTAGGTCTACTGGGACAGGATTCTAAAGTCTACTCGAGTTATCCTCTAAGGTTCAGGGGATAGACATTCTAGGGGACTTAAGGTAGGACTTTAAGTCTTTTGCCTAATTGGGCCCCAGAGTTAGACTCTTAGGGTTATCTTAGAAGACTTAACGTTGCTCACACAGGGTGATGACGCCGAATGGCCACTTGGGAGCCAGATGTTGGCCCTTTGGGTTAAAACTCTGACAGGTTATGCCTTGATGACACAAGTTAGAGCTTGCATTGGGAGAAGAGTAACAAACTCAATCATGAACCTAGGAACCCTCACTCCTACATACTCTACCTTATTTATGTGATGGAGCCCCCCCCTCTTTCCTATATGTGTAAGTGGGTTGGCACGAAATTTCAACCCCTTAGTTAAATTAACGAGATGAGTTTATAACTTAACCTTACTCCTACTCCTAAACCCTAGCCAAGGGGGTGGGGTTTTAGGGCATGGGTTAGGGCAACCCTAGGGTTGTTCCTAACCTTACTTAACACATCAAAATGAAGACTTCAAAATCGGGAGTGAGTTTTCTAGAAGGTAAGTTTTAACTTCGCTTTGCAAATACTTAATGACACCCAATCAAACCATCACTATATACCCAAGTGCACTAAGTGGGCATGTTTCCTATTACATTTAGAATCCATTAATATAATACAATAAGTAACAACAATCAATGTCAATGAAGATTAAGGGTAAATTAGTGTTATAAGGAAGCTCCTATGTTACTTAATTAGGTGATTTTAATTTAACTAAGTCAAGTGATTTCACCAGGTAAAAAATAATAAATATTGTTTAAGCAAAGAAAAAGAAAACTTACAACCTCTTTTTTTTATGATTGTTCATCTAACTTCTCTATCTCGTCTTCAAGGTCAAGGATAAGGATGGTGTAGGCTATTGAATGAGAAAAGTTTATATATATATATATATAATAAATGAGAAGACTCTGGTGTGGATACCCCTTTTTTTTCCATGCATGTCTACTCTTTATATTCTTCAACACCATGTCATCTTAATCATTGCAACCACTCTTGAAGTTAAATATTCTTTCTTCCTACAATGAAGAATTTCTTATAGTGAAGAATTTTCTCTTCATATGTTTTCTTTTAAACTTTCCATCTTTTATTTTTCTATAGTAGGATGTCATATGAATGCATGACTATATGAATCTGACTTTAACATTATTTCCCACTTTATTCATTGTGTCCTCATTGCAATTTTCATTCTCCTTCCTTTTGATACTCGCCTTCTTGGTACTTTGGATTTCCTTATACTTCTAGAAGTTGCTCCTCTCTTCCTTCTTTCTTAAGGATTTCCTTTATATATACATAATTTAAATGCTCTCTCCAGCACTTCTAATGGTAGAATTTTAATTAAGAATAATTCCTTTGCTTAGTCCATGTTCAGCTCACTTGAGAATGCCATTCACTGCCTCTTCCGGTGATCTGTGAATTATCATTGCCTCCATTAACAATCTATGATTTTCTTTTCACACAACCAGTAGTACACATAGTACCTCACTTAATATGGGCTTTTGTGCACATTGCCTCCCTTGGTTGTAATATTAATCACCACTTGTGGTTGATGGTGGTTTGACCACCATTAAACCGCCATTCAGCATGAACCAGCAATGGAACGAAGTGTTCGAGCGGTGAAGGTATAGTAGATATGGACTGACGGTGACAACTGTCAGGTGGCACATAACCAGGCATAGATCCAATCGTCCGGATCAACTCGGGATAACACGCGTGAGGGAGGCGCATAAATGCTACATGCAAGACTCTGTCACAAGGCAGCAGATCAGTGATAGAGTGCCACCTGTACCTAGGGTCTAGCACTAGCTGACCCACTATATAAGTAGGGAGGTTGGTAGTGGGTCGGGGTCCTTCGAGTCCGTTTTTGTCTTTGTATCTTGCTCCACCTTCCTGGGGCAGCTTTGCACTTGGATAGGCATATATATATATATATATATATATATATATATACATTCTCCTTTTGTTCACCACCCTTTTTGTTACTCTCCTCTCGCCCCGCTTCTAGCCCAATGACGCACTACCGAAGGAAGTGGCAGCACTGCACTAAGAGAACTCCTCCTCCCCTGTACACGGGCCCTCGCGGCATTTGGGTAGAGGCCATCTCAGCACCTCCTAGTACTCCCGCGGTAATGTCGGCTCACCGACACGGACTCCTAGGACTGAATGCTATCCACAGCATCCTAGCGACCATCAAGACTTCATAGCAACACCACATCTGGCATGTGGAGTCCTCAATGACCATTTGTGGCGACCACGAAGGGATAGTAAGTACACACGGATAGAGTTCACCATAACAAGTAGAGTTGTGGCACGAAGGAGAGACCATAGAGCTGGGATTAACTGGAAATTAGTGAGTATCAACTGGCCAGGAATATGTGTTGGGCCAGCTGAGAAAGGTTGATGAAAGGCAAAGAGGCACCCCGGTTGCCACAATTAGCCCCTGCCTCACCTACCCGAGGAAACGACGCAAACACCACATGGCCAAACCTCTAAAAAGTGGTAAACTCGGCACAGCAACAATAGAGGCAGTCGCAAGCCACAAATGATGAAGAAAGGTATGAAGAACCTGTAGTACGTCCGGATATCATTCCAGGTGTAGAAGCATGCTGAAATGAGCAGCACCTGGATGGGCGACCCCACCCGACAACAACCTACGATGCAAAGTGGGATGGATGGCAGGACGATGGAAGCCCTCCACCCCCTCTTGACATAGGCAAGAGTGATGGCTACAATGAGCCCCTACACCGAAGAGCAAAACCCGTGTTTGATGAGTACCCCCGAGGGAGGAGACCCCGCACAAGAGAACCCCAGGAGAGGGAAGGACATGAATCTCAAGGCGGCAAAATTAGCACGGATAGTGACGGGGGAAGAGAGATAGAGGTCCAGCATGGTCAATGCCACATGGGACGTAAGGCAGGTAGCCCAGGGCCGCCGTCACCCACCAGGGTAAGGTGGGAGGCCCGTGGATGCCCAGAAAGAGGGGAGGAAGAGCCTCATCTGGAAGGCCCCCATAGGGAGGGGCATTGATTACTGACAAAGCAACCTTTGCACTAGGAGTTCAACTGATTAAACGATGCAGCATGCCAGGGTGGTTACCAGGATGAAAACCCAAGGCTTCGAAAGGCTGGGGTACACATGGGATGACCACCTGCACAAAGGCAATTGGATGTCGACTAACTGACAGACTAGGAGGAGGTACCAATAAGAGGGGCCACGTAGTGATCACTATGGGCAAGGGACGAGGGAATTCTATCCCAGGGCGTGGGAAATCTGCCTGAATGACCAAGACCATATCGACCCCGCAAGGGCGCATGGTAGAGCCGCAATCACCATGAGACAAGAGGATACCCTCTCAGGGCAAGGAGAATCCACCCCATCAACCACGACCGTCTCGACACCGTGAGGGGATTTTGCAGGGTCGCATGGTCCTACACAACCACTCACTAGATGAAGGAATACCGTCTAACCAAGGTATGCCACGCCACCAACCATCAGGTTGGTTCCGCAAAGGGGGCCCTTGAGGGACAGTCGGGAGGAGCCCCTCCTCATCATCCATCCCCAACCTGAGGACATGGACGCAAGGGAGGAGAAAGGTACCCACAAAATACCCGGATGCACAGGAAAATGTAAACTAAACAAAGGAAAAAACTATGCCTAATTTTATAAATACTAGGGTAGAAATTTTTTTACTAACATACTAGGGGAAGTACTAAGGGTTTTTGGGTTTATAACATGTATAAAACTATGTTATAATTTGTTAAAATACAATGATAAAACATTTTATTTATTTTCTCATTTAGATTATGTTTTTATTTCACCATGGCATATGTAATTTGATAGTAAGTTATATTTTGTAACTAAACTAGGGATAGTTTTATACTTTGTCAATAAGGATAAAAAGAAAAGAATTATTTAGTTTAATATATTATAATAAAATATATTTTAGTTTTGAATTATATCAAGAACGCACACCTATATATTATATTATACATACACACATACATCCTCCATGCAAACTGGACAATTATGGCTTAACAAAAGATTTCATTTTGAGTTACATAATGTTTGACTTATGTGGTATGTGGGAGAGATGCATTATAAATTTCGCAATCAATTGAAATGAGAGAGGCATTATAAAATATAGGGAAAAATTACATATATACCCCTAAAACTTATTATATTTACATATATATACAGAAATTTTAAATTCTCTTGTGAAAGTTATAAATTTACATTTATACTCTTAAAATTTTTTAATCCTTATATTTTCATTTTTAAATATAAATACCTAATAAAAAATATGTATTTAACTTATAACATATTTAGAATGAAATAAAATAAAGTTTTTTAATTGTTAAATGTTAAAAATGTCAAATTAGAAAATGTTAAATTATTTAGGGAAAATTACATAAATTAATAAACTATATATTAATTAATTTTTATATTAATATAAATTTTTTAAAAATGAGGTTGATATAAATATAAACTAAATATATTAAAATATATAGTTTTTAAAAATTCAAGAAAACTTTATGATGCAATCAGTTAAACATATAATGCAATATAATATAATTTTTTTAAAAAATATGTTATTTTTTAACATTTACTATTATGACATTTTTAACATTTAAAAATTAATAATATTTATTTTATTTTATTCTAAATATGTTATAAGTTAAATACCTAATTTTATTAAGTATTATTATTTAAAAATTAAAATACAAGAATTGAAGTTTTTCAAGGTTATAAATGTAAATTTAAAATTTTCATAAGGGTAATTTAAATTTTCTAAGGGTTTAAATATGATATGTATTTAGTTTTCCACAAATATATATATATATATATGTGTGTGTGTGTGTGTGTGTGTGTGTGTAAATGCACACATGCACAAATATATTACCAATTATGGGATTTGAACTATAACCACAAGCTAAATCTCAGTCCTCCATGACACTTGATAGGTCTTGGCTAGGGTTGTGAGCCGTGTAAGTCCCTCTAAACGTGCATTTGTCCATCACTTTTTTGTAGATTTGGAATGGTAGGTCTATGAAGTTCGAGAACGAAGAAATCTTTACAATTTTTAAGTTTATGAAATTCAGGCTTAATTCATTTTTTAAGTATCTTAATAAGTCTTTTTCCTATTTAATTTCATATGTTTGTGCATGTGTGTATGTATACGAGGTGTTGTTTGTGTATTGAATGAGTTTTATAATGGGGGATTTGGACTACTCAGTAGACATAAGCATGTGTTGAAGGTAAACAAGTGTGTGTATATATAAGCATGTGTGCATACATATATTCATCTCTCTCTACATGCATACAAACACACATATAGAGAGATGTATATCATCAAGGCAATAAGAGTAGCCGACAATACAATACATCCCCATTTAATTTTATATATGTGTGTGTGTCTATGGATGTTTAATTCCATATGTGTGTGTCTGTGTGCATGTGTATGTATATATGAGGTGCCCATGTTGTTTTTGTCTCTGAGTTTTATAATGTGGTTTAGTGATTTAATATTTTAATTGAAAATTTGTGACTATGTGCATGGATATGAGCATGTGTTGAAGGTAAACACATGTGTGTATATATATAAGCATGTGTGCATGCATAAATTCTCTCTTTGTCCCTCTCTACACACACATACATATAAATAATGTTTGTAAGATGTATAGACTCACATATTTAAATTATAATATATATAATAGATATTTATGAAACTCTTAGATATAGTTATTGTTCTTTGCTAATGATTTATAGAATATTATATAAAATATTACATGTGATATATACATTTTCATATAGTTATTGCAGGGATTATTGTTCCTTGCTATATATATTATATGTAATATTATATAAAATATTACATATAATATATACATTCTCATATAGTTATTGCAAGGATTAGCAAGATAAGTAGGAAAGTTTGAAAAGCTTAAAAGAAAGAGAGAAGTGAAAAATAAAGAGATTTAATGTTTATTGTTTTTAATTTAATTAATGAAAGTTAAAGATTTTTTATTAAGTACAATTAAAATCAATAAACAAACCTAAAATTAAATAAAATAAATTATATAGAAAACAAACAGAAATTATTACTAAATAAACAAGGGTAAAAATAAAACGATCTTACAAGGTATATTAACTATAATAATAACTACAATGTAAAAAAACAAACCAATGTTTGACCCCTAGTATGTTAACTGTTTCTTACAAAAACAAGGGCTTGTTTTCTAGAAATGTTTTTTTACCCTAAAAATGACAAAAACTAGTGGTTTACATTTTCCAGTGATATAAACTACAACACGTCTGAAGCAAAGGGTTAGGATCGAAGCACATCCTAGGCTCAACAAGATGCCATGGGAATCAGTCCGGTGACCTTACTAGCCCGTGAGTTCAATCGGATGCAAGAGAGCACAATAATAGTACCCTTACCCGCATTCCGAGGAGCGAAGGCTGAAGACGCAGACTAGCATGTACACAAATTCGAGCAGGTATGCAAGTTGAAGAGCATAAGCGACAACCATAAAAATTTGAGTGCATTTGTATGCACTTTAGACAAAAGGCACACACCTGGTGGATGCTATTTCACGAGGCAAATGAAGGAGCTCGTTGGGAAACCGCATCAAGGGCGTTTCTAGATACCTTCCAGGAGGAAAAGAGCGAGGAAGAAGTAATCTATAAGCTAACAAATTTGAAGTAGAAGGTGGGAGAGTCGGTCGACGAATACACAGTCCACATGTTGGGATACATCGCCTGGCTAAGGGATGCCCCAATCGACATGACCAAGAAGATGTGGTACCAAAAGGGACTACGCCGAGGATCCGCAAGTGGATCGGGCTAGACGGTGACTGGACGTTCGACTAGTTACTCCAGTATGCCAAAAGGCGGAGAAATGGGAAGCTGAGAAACGCCATGAGAGGAAGACACAGGACAAATTAGATGCTGAAGGGGCAAATGACACCACCATAGATGAGGAAAACCTCTTAGATGTTCCAAAACTAACCAGAAGGGAGAGACGGTCAAGAGCTGGGGAGCACGAGCAATCACAACGAAAAGAGGCCCACAAGGCAACGGCATGACAGGAGGACCTAACCACGACTCTTGCTTAGTTAAAATACACTGCGTGTGGGGATAAATATTGCAAGGTGTGTAACGTTTGTGGATCCCACAACATGGATGATTGTTACTGGCTAACCGAGCTCATAAATAACATGCTACCCCAAGCAGCCGCATGGGCTATTGAGCAACATGAGGTAGACCACCTGGGAGACCAATGGTATGCGGGCCGCGGCGTTAGCCAACCCCACCACAGATCATGATCAGGAGACCGCAACCAAAAATCGCACTTCTGGGAGCGCCAACAATATCGACCAAGGTACGATAATAGGAACATTCAATTGGAATGCCAAGAGCTAATCAGCACGCTATGCAGCAGACACCACCCGCTGTATTGATGCTCTTAGATCGCGATGTTCAAGCCCGTACCAAAGGCCACAAGGGTGGCCGAAGGACCATCCCCGGCCCGGTAACAAGCCAACCATGTAGAAATGTCACCACCCGAGCTGCAATGCGGGGCGATCATGAGATCACAAGCCCAACAAACAAGACCACCAATTGAACTTGAGGAGGAGGACAATGGGGAATGAAGTGGTGGCCAAACTCATGGAACTGGGACAATGGGTGCAAAGGTGCACATAAGTGGAGGTTGCTACGGAGCAAGTGAAACTTGCGCAAGGTCTAGGGACAAGAGTGATGACAGGAGTACAAGCGGTCATTGTCGAGAAGGTACGGGAAACCCAGGTGTCAGTAACCCTAGGAGAGCTACTGCGGTTATCCCTAGGGCTGTATGAAGTTCTCACTTGGGAGCTACACGAGCCCACAGTAGCGCCCCAAGGGTCACAACGATAGTAGTAGACTTCATGGACAATGTACTGGCCATACCCATTCAAATGATGGGCCACACAGTCCACAACGTGATCATAAATGGGGGATTAGGCGTAAATATCATGTCAATGAAACTCCATCAGGAGTTGGGATGCCACTCCTAGAGCCCTCACCCTTCCTTATGCATATGGTGAACCAAGCCAAGGTGGCACCTAAGGGAATCATGAGGAAAGTAGGGATAAAGATCCAAAGTGTCAAGTTCCTAATAAATGTGGTCGTCCTCAACATGCATGCAACAAGGGGATCGACTTACTCTTGGGCCGGCCGTGGCTCAGGGGCACGAGGGTACAACATGATTGGGAGAATCAACATGTCTGGTTCCCGCCTAAGGGAGGACTCATATCCGTTACTATGAAACAGGTCCGGGCACCACCATCAGAATCCTGACCCGGAATACCACATCCCAGACTAGAGCAAGGGACTGGATGATGAGGAAGAAGTAGCTATCCTGGCATGCTTGCCAGAATTATTTGTCGTAGGGGAGGTAGACCCCTAGTAGGAAGTACAAGAGTCTACCTAATAACTCGGCTAGAGGCCGAAGCAGAAACCTTCGAAGCCCAAATCCCGAGGTGGCTCGTTCTGTGGAAGGAAATGCGGAGTGTTGCCCCGCCAGCCCAAGATGAGTATCGTGGCAAGCTAATGTATGGGTGGAACATGACTTCCAAAGCAGCAATCACGCAGGTCAACATAGGTACTGACGAAGACCCTTGGCTAGTAAATGTTAATGCTCACATAGGATTAGTGCTAAGGGAGCAAATTGTTGACTACCTCCGTAGGCATAGAGAAGTATTTGCCTAGACCTACCACGACCTAAGGGGAGTATTGCTGGAGTTGTGCCAGCACAAAATTAAGTTAAAACCCGACATCAGACCAGCCACCAATAACAGTACTGCATCAACCCAAACTATGCCTGAAAGGCCAAACAGGAGATTGACAAGTGGCTTGAAGCGAACTTCGTCTACCCTATTGAAAACCCAGAATGGATGTTGTCAAGCCACAATCCAGGAACTAGGAAGAGAGTAGGATTCTAAGAACAGGAAGGCTTGACTCAGGAACAGGACCGAGAGCAGGACAGGAACTAGGAATAAGACAGGAACAGGACGGATCCAGGAGCAAGACAGGATCAGGATAGGATCCGGGAGCAAGACAGGAAAGTGCAGGACAGGATCCAGGAACAAGATAGGAACATGACAGGATCCAGGAGCAAGACAAGAGCAGGAGGCAAGGAGTAAAACACGAACAAGACAAGAACAAGAATTGATCGTAGTAAGACTGGTGTTGATTGTAACTGATTGTATAACAATTAGGTCGGAGCTTTTATGCTTACAACTCCAAGCTAATCTGGTCATGAGTCTAATCTAGTCATGAGTCTAATCTAGGCATGAGCTAAGAATAGTGACCCTTATCCTCTAGGCATATCCTGTAGCATATCCTATAGGCATATCTTATAAATATCCTGTAGGTATATCCTGTAACCCGTATCCTGTATTCGGAATCCGGAATCCTGCATCATGTATTGGGTTGTGACAGTACCTCCCTAAGGACGAGTTCCACGAGTCTTGGACCTAGTTTAGCAGGATAATGCCGATGGAAAGCAGCAACTTTGGAAGAAGCATGGAGTAAGTTGGATGCAGGTTCCCAAGTGCGATCGGTAGGCAAATAACCTTTCCAATCCACCAAGTATTGAAGTTGGCGGCGATGAAGACGAGAATCAAGGATGGCTGCAACTTCGTACTCAGGTTCACCAGCAATGACCACAGGAGGGGAGGAGAAGAAGCACGACCAGGAAGAGAAGAAGGATGATACGGAACAAAGGTGTGAAACATAGGATGAAGTTTCACTGTAGATGGTAACTCGAGTCGGAAAGCTACAGGATTACCTCCGCCACAATCCTAAGGGCCCAATCGTTGAAAATCCAACTTAGAAGAAGGCCTGTTGGTGCGAATGTGTTGACGAAGAAGCCACACGAGATCACCAATCTTGTATGCAGGTGCCCTGACGGTGAGCATCAGCATGATGCTTGTATCGTTCTGTGCCTGCTGAAGATGAACCCGGAGATCATCCTGTACCTGACGAAGATGCTGGAGATATCCTGTACTGCAGGAGCGGAAGAAGGAGAAGCAGGAGGAGCAAAGTCAAAACGTGGATGGTGGCCTGTAAGAGCAAAGAAAGGTGTTGGCCTGTAGATGCGTGAACGGAGTTGTTGTAGGCAAACTCCGCCATTGGAAAAGGTCCAACCAGTTATCCTGTTGGTAACTGATGAAGCAACGAAGATATTGCTCCAAGGTCTGAATTGTGCGTTCTGACTGCCCATCAGTTTGTGGATGATATCCTGAAGAAAGATCCGCTTTAACCTGACTCCGGAAAGTTCTCGCCAAAACTTGGACATGAATTGTGGACCTCGATCAAAACAATGCTCTCAGGAAGACCATGGTGTCGGAACACTTTGGGATCACCAACTCAGCAGTTGTCTGGCCTGTAGCAGTCTTGTTGAGGTAGGAAATGAGCCTGTTTGGTGAAACGGTCAACCACCACAAGAACTGCATCAATCCACGAGGAGGAAGATCTGTGAGGAAATCCATAGAAATGGATCTCCAAGGAGCAGAAGGAACAGGAAGAGGACGAAGAAGACCAGAGGGTGCATGATGAGGCATCGACCTGTTACAAGTGTCACAACTCCGTACAAACCTTTCCACAAAACCTCGCAACCCAGGCCACCAATAGTTGCGAGTCACCAACTCACTGTCTTGGCCACACCAAAATGTCCTGTAGCCGGGGTATCATGACAATCCTGTACCACACGAGTCCTGAAAATACCAACAGGAACGTACAGGAGACCTTCCCGGTACAGGAGTCCATCCTGTATGGCGAACAACTTGTAGTCTGGAACGGGAACTGGAGGAAGAGGAACTTGCAATGTCAGGATGAATGTGTGAGAACACATTCTTTGCCAAGTCGTCTGTAGCCAACTGCGAACGGATGTCCTGTAGGAGTGTTGAATTTGCTGGAGCCTGATGAACCTGTAGTGCCGCAAGCCGAATCGATCAGGACCCAACAACACTTGTCTTTGACAGTCATATGCAGGATCGCCTGGGACCGGTGCAAGGTAAGAGCGCCTAGACAATGCGTCCGCCTTGCCATTCCGAAAAGGGCCTGTAGACAATGACGAAATCAAAACGTGATAGGAACTCCGCCCACCTAGCTGTCGCCGACTGAGAACTCGAGCCGTTTGAAAATACTCCAGGTTCTTGTGATCCGTAAGAACTTGTACAGGATGCGCAGCACCTTCCAGGAAATGCCGCCACTCCTCGAACGAATCCACAATGGCCTTGAGTTCCTTGTCATGAATCTCGTAATTGATCTCCGCCGAAAGGAACTTACGAGAGTGAAAAGCTACAGGATGAAGCAACTTGTCTCTCCAACTTGTGATAGGACGGATCCTACTGCAAAATCCGAGGCATCTGCTTCAACGAAGAAAGGACGAGAAGGATCAGGATGTGCTAAAATCGGAGCTGTCGTGAAGGCGTCCTTGAGTGTTGTGAATGCATGTTCCGCCTTGTCGGACCAAGAGAAAACCTGTGCGCTTGGTGAGTTCCGTGAGTGGAAGTACACGCTTGGAGAAGTCCTGTATGAACGCCTGTAGAAGTTTGCAAAGCCAAGGAAACATTGTACATCTCGTACAGACTTGGGCCTCTCCCACTCCACGATGGTCTTCACCTTGTGCATGTCCATGGAAACGCCAGCAGGAGACGATGTAGCCCAAGAACTCCACAGAATCCCTATCGAAAAAACACTTCTCCAACTTCGCATACAGGCCATGCTCGCAAGCCGCTGTAGAACTAATCGTACATGCTTGTCATGTGCCGCCTGGTCCTTGGAGAAAATCAAAATGTCGTCGAGGTAGATCACCACAAACTGGTCCAAGAAGTCACGAAAGATGTCGTTCACCATGTGTTGGAACACGGCTGGGGCATTGGTAAGGCCGAAGGCATCACCGTGTACTCGAAGTGTCCATACCTTGTACGAAAGGCAGTCTTCCACTCATCGCCTGGACGAATCCGTACAAGGTTGTAGGCCCCTCGTAAGTCGATCTTCGTGAACACCTTTGCTCCTCGCAGCCGATCGAGAAGTTCCGGGATCAATGGCAACGGGTACCGATTCCGAGTGGTGACTTGATTCAAACCCCTGTAGTCCACAACCAAACGTAAACTCCCATCCTTCTTCTTGACAAAGAAATAGGTGCTCCTGCAGGGGACTTTGAGTGACGAATGAAGCCGGATGCCAAGTTGTCCTCGATGTACTGACGAAGAACCTCCAACTCTGTGGGTGACAGTGCATAAATCGGTCCGAACGGTGGAGTCTTTCCTTCTGCAAGATCAATAGGACAGTCGTAGGACCTGTGAACAGGAAGAACTGCAGCCTTGTGCTTGTCAAAAACGTCCTGAAAGGAGTGATACTGGATGGTAGGGAAGAAGGAGGAGAAGGAAAGGAGAGGAGAGGAGATTGAAAAACAGGAGAGTCAGACACAGGAAAGGTAGAAGAGGACGTAGGAGTTACTTGAAAGGCAAAAAGGTGGAAAGGAGCAGGATCAGTGGCAAGTTCATGCATGGTAGTGGTAAGAACTCGGAGAGGAGAAGGAGGGAGCTGTGACTGAAAAAGAGGAAGGATCTTGGGGGGTGGAACAGAAGCAGAGTAACAAAAGGAGGCAGATTGGGAGAAACCTGTGTGGATGTTGACGAGTGTACAGGATTGGAAGAATCCTGTACAGAAGTCCGTGGTTGCACAGGAGTGAGGGAAGCCTGCGAGTGTGCTGACGAACCAACAGGAGGTGGATCCTGTTGAGGAGGAACCTTCGACACTGATACAGGATTGGAAGAACCCTGTACAGGAATCCGCAAACTTACAGGAGTGGAGAGAGCCTGCGGATGTGCTGAGGAACTGACATGAGGTGAATCCTGTCGAGGAGGAGTCTTCAATACTGGTACAGGAACAGGCACGGTCAATCCTGTAGCTTGTACTGCCTCAGATACTAAGGATGTATCCTGCACGCAGGAAGGTACAGGATTGATCCTAGTGTGGAGAGGAAAACGTGAGCGTCCTAGACCTCCAGTCGATCTGCGGATTTGCAACAACGAACCATGGCATGCCCAAAATGATGGGAGTCGACCGAGTCTTGATCAAGTTGAAGGAAATTGAACAGTTGAATGTGCATGACTGCAAGAGAGAGGTTGTAGCATGGGTAACTGCGCCAGAAGCAATCAAACGCATCGGCCACCTCTACAGGAACTGCACGCTTCAACTTCACCACCGAAATGCCATGTTGAGTTGCAAAAGTGTCATCCATGAAACATGCATTTGCACCAGTGTCTAACAGGGCAAACTCCTTGAGCTCTCGATTATTAAAATGAATGTGTACAGGAAACTTGAGTGATGGAATGGTATGAGCAGCACCAATGGAGCCTGCACCTACGTCCAACTTCGCGGCTCCTAGACGAAGTGGACATTGAAGTTTTCCGACTGAACTCAGCTTCAACTTCACGCGTCTTGAACTTCCTGGCTTTATAGGACATTGCCACCTTGTGTCCTGCTTCACCACAATACAAGCATAGGTTCTCACTGCACGACGTTGCTTCTCAGCAGCGGAAAGAGAGCCACGCTTGGATTTCTAACCTCCATAGGAACTACTCCAGAAGGTGGTGCAGGAACATGTACCATAGGTGCAGGATTGGTTTGCAGGAACTGCTGACGGGATCTTTCCTGACGACGCTCGAAACAAACGGTTGTCGCAGCGAACGGCTTGTTGCATGATCTCCTAATGTTTGGGCATCCGGTAACGTAAGAAGAAGGTCCTTCACATCATCCCTCAACCCAAAACGGAAGTGTTCGATCAATGCAGTCTCGTCCCATGGAATGTTCGTGCAAAGTTGCTGAAATTCGGATGCATAGAAGAAGCTGGTCTGGATCCTTGGTGAGCTTCGTAACTTTGTGCATGCAACGGTACTTATCAGGATCCCAAAGCAGGCTTCAAAGGCAGCCACGAAACCTTCAAAGTCTTCCATCAATGGGTCGTCACGCTCCAGCAAGGGGCAACCCAAGCCCGTGGAGATCCACTTAGTAAGGATGCCAAAAGGCCAACCTTTTGTGCATCCGTCGAGTAGCGGCGTGGTTGCATGCGGATCAAGAGCCGGATCTGATTCAGGAAACCTTGGAAATCGGCACGATTGCCACTGAACTTTTTGGCATGCTGATCTTCGGCTCCAAGAAAAGTTCGATGAAGAGAGGAACCACCGATGCCTGAGAGAGAGCCTGCAGCAGCCTTGGAGGATGCATCAGCAGCTGCATGTGCCGCATTGGTGGAACCTTGCAGATCGGTGACCACTTGGCGCAAAGTGGCCAGCTCATGAAGCAACATTTGGTGCTCGCGTTGAAAGTGCTCAAAATCAGCCATGATCTATGAAAGAAAAAAAGGAAAAACGAAGGAATCAAGAAAAAAAAGTAGCTGGGAAACGGAGAGCTATGAAAGCAGTTAAATCAAACTGTCAAGCCACGATCCAGGAACCAGGAAGAGAGTAGGATTCCAAGAACAGGAAGGCTTGACTCAGGAACAGACCGAGAGCAGGACAGGAACTAGGAATAAGACAGAACAGACGGATCCAGGAGCAGACAGGATAGGATAGGATCCGGGAGCAAGACAGGAAGCACAGGACAGGATCCAGGAACAAGATAGGAACAGGACAGGATCCAGGAGCAAGAGCAAGGAGCAAGACACGAAAAGACAAGAACAAGATGATCGTAGAAGACTGGTGTTGATAGTAACTGATTGTACAACAATTAGGTCGGAGCTTTTATGCTCACAACTCCAAGCTAATCTGGTCATGAGTCTAATCTAGTCATGAGCTAAGAATAGTGACCCTTATCCTCTAGGCATATCCTGTAGCATATCCTATAGGCATATCCTGTAGGAATATCCTGTAGGTATATCCTGTAGGAATATCCTGCAGCATATCCTGTAGTATATCCTGTAACCTGTATCCTGTATCCTGTATCCGGAATCCTGCATCCTGTATCGGGTTGTGACAGATGTCACCAATTGTTATTGTACCTAAGAAAGAGGGGCAACTGAGAATTGCATAGACTACCAATGACTAAATGCCGCCATGAAAAGGACCCGTTCCCCATCCCATTTATGGAAGCCACCCTGGAAGACGTAGCAAGTCATGAAATGTACTCGTTCATGGACGGCTTCAATGGGTACAACCAGGTGATGATCGCAACAGAAGATCAAGCCAAGACTACATTTATCACAGATTAGGGAGCATACGCATTCAAAGTCATGTCATTCGGATTCTGCAACACCCTGGCCATGTTCTAGAGATTGGTCCAGCATGTATTCCTGAACAACCTCACAGGCTTTGTCTGGGCATTCCTAGATGACTTCATAGCTTATGGACCCACAAAGGACCACGTGGCACACCTGGAATGGGTGTTCTGATGCTGCCAGGAATACGAGATATCTCTTAACCCCTCAAAATGTGTATTTGGCATGACTGTAGAGAATTTGTTAGGACACATGGTCTCCAGAGAAGCATCAGTGTGGACCCAGGATTAGTACGAGCATTGGCAGAGATGCCACCCCCATAGAATGTCACAGAGCTTCAGCGGTTCCTGGGGAAAGCAAGGTTCTATTACAAGTTCATCTGACAGTATGTCGATAGGGCTCATCCGATAACTGAATTACTCACTAAGGAGACGCCGTATGAATGGACTGCCAACCGACATGCAACCTTCGAGGACATCAAGCGCCATCTGGTGGAAGCACCTATCCTCCTCATCCCACCAGATTGGAATCGACATTTCCACTTGCAAATGGATGGCTCTAGCGTAGTGGCAGGTGCGGTCCTATCCCAGGAGGACAATAGGCAGATGCTCCGACCCATAGCATATGGAAGCCGACTCATGACACCGGCTGAACGCAACCACTTGGCGACCGACAAAGAATGCCTGGCGGTCATCTACGGAGTATCTAAGTTTGCCACTACCTCCTGGGTAACCACTTCATATTGATTGTGGATCATCATGCCTTACTCTACCTCGTTAACAAACCACAATGCATCGAGCGGCCGGCTCGGTGATACTTCTCCTATAGGAGTTCGAGTTCACTGTGGTTCATAAAGCAGATAAGCCTGCATGTATCACCAAATCTCCTCTCCTAAATACTGAGCAAAGAACCACCTGAAGCCGCGCCCTTGCTCAACATACTAAACGCTGACCTCTTGAAGCAATTGTCAAACAAGGCACCTCATCACGAACCACTGAGCCAACAGCTGGCATAGACATCCTAACATGGCAATAGCCAATACGACGCTATCTCATCAACGGGTTAAACAGACTCCCAAGAACATCGGTGACACACAAACAAAGCCTTGCCCGTAGGTGCTTACCATTGCAGCTGATTGGGGATCAGTTATACAAGCGGGGGAGAGATGACATACTCTGGAGATGCCCCCTGGCATGGGAAATTTTGAAGATTGTCAATGTAGCCCATGTAGGACCAGGGCATGACACTTTGGGGGGGAACAAAACAGCCAAGAAAATCCTATAAACCGGACTTTGGTGGCCAACGATCTTATGGGACGTCACCAAGGCAACAAGAAGTAGCATCTATTGTCAATGAATAGGCAAGCCCACAGCAGGCCAAGGCATGGAGTACCACTCCTCAGTAGGAATGGCGGCATTTGAGAAGTGGGGCCTCGACTTCATGGGGCCAATCAGCACGACACATGACACACTTCAGGTACATTGTAGTAGCAACGGACTATGCCACAAACAAAGTGGGTAGAGGTGAAGGCACTCAAGGAGGCACCAACAAGGCAGACAACGAGGTTTATCTATAACAAACATCCTATTACTCGCAAGGGAATGGACATGTCAAATCTACAAACAAGATACTGGTCACCATCATGAGGAAGTTCTGCCACAGCGAACCCATGTGATGGCTATCATTGGTATTATGGGCGTACCGAACGACATTCAAAACTGCAATGGGAGCAACACCCTTCCATCTAGCCTATGGCATGGAGGCCATCATGCCATGGGAGTTCACCATACCTAGGGTTTAGGTGATGAGCTGTTAAATTATAGTAACTCTCATCGCTAATGTGTGCATTTAGTGGGATATGCCAATTGCTTATAGACAAGCCTAGACCACAGGATCACGGATGAACCAGCGGTTACACAAAAAAGACTAGAGCAGCTGGAACAACTGGACAAGGTGCAATTCTTGGCGCAACTAACAAGAGAGAACCACCAACAACAGACCAAACTAACAAAGGACAAGAAAAAGAAACTCCGAGAAAATGAGCTAGGGTAGTGGGTATGGTGGTACAAGAAGCCGCAAATATTCTGAAAGGGCAAGTTCTGGCCAGGATGGAAAGAACCATATGAGGTACTGAAAACCTTCAATAATGGTAGTTCTACTAGGAGCCAATGGGCAGCCATTATGATAGAAGGTTAACGGTAATCACCTCAAGCCGTACATCCACCCAGCAAAATCCCCGCTCAGGAGAATTGGGAAAGAGGGTGAACCTCACGGACCTTTGGGGCAAAGGCATAAACAAAGTAGCGGCGTTGAGAGCTAAAGGAAGGGGCACCCAATGGGGAGCCGATATCCCAGTCTCGCATGTGTGGCCAGCTCACAGGGTCACATGGTTCACGTGGGTGGACCACACGCATGAGCATGCAAAACAAGGTAATAATGGCAGGCGGCGCCATTAATGCCCTATTATGGCGCATGGGTAGACGCACCGGTTGTATCAGAGGAGGTAGGTTGCCATGTTAGCACCATCCTAATAAGGACAATAGGGGTGAACGAGGGCACACTCACTCCCCGTAGGACAATTTGACTATTCCCTAGCATCAGGATGATGGAGTGGACCAAAAAGAACAAGCTGGTGGCCATCTAGCATGTCCAGGTGCTGTACAAGGGCCAGGATAGGATCGCGGAGCTCGTGGTTCCCAGGTTCTCCAGGTTTAAGGAATTGATCAACTGACCCGACATTCGAAGTGTTCGAAAACAGATGCGGCTACTCAGACTCTATGAGGCCCCATGGGGAGAAGTGGAGAAGCCTGAATTCGCCGTGCGAGTCGGCCAATTCATCCAGACAATATAGTTGGAGACAAGGAAAACCAAGCGAGAAGATCTGTGATTTAGATTGGGTGGCTTGGTGTACTTCTGCATTGATTTGAACCAGCTAGCCGCCATGTTCAATTTACCAAAGGATGGCATACCCCTGGAAGAGCTAGAGGAGCCCAAACGCCAGTGGTTCCCCATCAACCAGGACAAGATAGCAATGTCCAAACTCTCCATACAAGAAGGGGACGACGTGGACAAGTTTCTAGCGCTCACAACTTTCATGTTTATCGGAAGAATGGAGAGGCGCCACGTAACTGGCGAATGCCCCATGTAGCGCCTAGGAAGGAGTCGCCGTGGACCGGGCAGACTGCCTCAGGCATTATATGATTCTAGCCCTGACTCGAGGCATCAATGGGATTTGGAAGGGGACCAGATGGAGGCTCACCACGGCCGATCACCTCAGCATGATGCTCGCATGAATCATTAGCCAAGCCTTGATTCCCCTATTGGCGCAATTCCATTCGAACATCATCAAAGGGTTAGGGAGAAGAGAGCAGGTAGGCACCAGCTGAACCGACAAAGGAAAGCATCCGGTCACACCAGAGTCATCATGGAAATGGGCAAGAGAAGACTCCCTGCCAGAGTAGGCTAGGGGGGAACTGTGGGGAAAGGAGCAAAGGGCCCCAACCATGGAGTCCACATCAGTAGTTCCCCTAGCAGAAGTCTCCAAAATACCACTGGCACAAGGGCCGCAGGGCACAGAAGAGTGTCCAACTGGCCCATCGCAAGCCGCCAACCTAGGCAACGAGGGAGATACATGCAACGTGCTGGGCGGAACTTACTGGCACTACAACGCCACATATATTCTTTTCTTGGATAGGATCTTTCTGATCCTTTATAAGAAGTCTCATTCCTTCCCATATTAGGCTTGTTTGGTGGAGCATAATTAGTTTGATTCCTTTCATACAACCTATCATTTCATGTATAAGGAATATCCCTCTATTATTGACAAGATTTCTGTTTCTTCCTTCCTGCCAATTCCCAGTATTTGCCTCATAATATAGCTTCCTATTATGAGATGGGAATGTGTTAACAGATGGTTGTCTCACATGAAGCAAAGTGTCATACCAACCTTCCTTCTTTCCTTCATTCCTTTTTTCTCTTTCCACGTGCCACATTTTGATTAAGAAAAAACTTAAAGTCTTTTGCCAAATGTCCTTCTTTATCAAATATTTGACGTTTTGGCAACTTTAATCTGCATTCATCCATAGTATGCCTAGGATTTTTGCACTTGGCACATCATACATTGGCATCCAATTCCTTAAACATAAGACTGTTTATTAAGGATTTTACGCAACTAATAGCATTTTATCATGAACTTTATAGTCATGAACCTTAATAGGATCTTCCTCATCGTCTGAACTATCCTCTCTTCTTTTTGAGAATTTTATCTTTTCTTCAACTATATTCTCTATTTGTCTTTTATTCTTTTTATAATCTTTTAAATACATTACAAGATCTTTTCTGTTATTTCTTGCATGGTCATTGCATAATCCTATATGGCTTTTGCAATCCTTACTTATACCATTAAAGCAAAGCATGTTCCTTAACATACAGTTTATATTTAATTCATGCTTCTTAAAATGGTGTGTATATTCTTTTATAGTTTCTATTTTTTCTACTATGAAATCCTGTTCTTCGAGGAGTTCCTTCCAACTCTTCTTCTCCTACAGTTTAATAGTCACTATATTGTATATCCTCCACACCTTTAATGGCACTTTCTCCTATTTGATCAATGAGTCTTATAAGAGCTCTTGCATATTAGTAAGATTTTTTTGCTCAGCACATGCAACCTCTCTCTCGACATGCCTATTATCTCTTTTTCTTGCTAGAAATGAGTTAGGATTATGATACCTCCAATGCTCCACCCATCATTATATATATACACACTTCTTTTTTTTCACTTAAGCTATATTTCTTTCAGAGCTATTTCACATATATTACTCTTCACTTAAGAATTTCACGAATTCCTACAAAACAATGGCAAAATCCCTCCATGGTCGTCATGTATTAACATGGCAAAAACTTTTTACGTGCAGAAATCACTGTTTATAGCACAAGAAAAGCTTTCCCAGTTAAAGATTAAGGGATTTCGTCCTAAATATAGCTCTATATATACCTTATCTCGTCTCTAAGGTCAAGGATAAATAGGATTTTGCTTTAGCCATTTCCATGTTATAGCATTAATAAGATAGCTTTCTCACAGGACAAGAATATATTCGATAAATATATCATATATAATAATCATGCACTTGCATTACTAAATGATTACAAGAGATAGCAAGTGTGAAGACTTACTTCTCTCCTAAAGATTCTCTCTCTCATGCATTGCTCTCCATAGCTCTCCATAGCCTTCATAGCCTCATCCTTGCACTACCTTCCCTAATTGAATCCTGTCATGCTCAACCGTCATAACTATTTATTTCCTGCATGCGTAGGATTTCCTACCGTTGTAGGATTTTTCCTATGGCCACAGGATTTTTCCAGGATTTCTTACTGCTCCTTTCCTATGAACTTTCCTCCACCATAGAAAAGTTTAATGTATGCAATTCCTACATGCTATATTTTTGGTCTCTAATAGTAGGCTACCTCGAAGGTGGGACATACCCCTATTATTTAGAAGTTGCGGCTGTCAAGCCACAACCCAAGAGCAAGATAAGAACAAGGAGGCTTGACTCAAGAGTAAGGCAAGAGCGAGGAACAAGACAAGAACAAGGAACATGACAAGAATGATCATAGAATGACTGGTGTTGATAGTTATCATAGTTTTTACTATGACTCGACCCTTTACTTTGGGGGTTTGACTATTGTTACCTACCGAGTTGTGTGACGAACCCTAGATGTAGTAGGAAACAAGCCCGTTTAGTGCACTTGGGTATCTAGTGATGGTCCGGCCGGGTGTCATTAGGTATTTACAGGAAACTCTAGGTGAAGCTAGAACTTACCTTCTAGAAACTCTCCCCCGATTTGACGTTCCAAGTTAGGGTTCTTTACAAGTATAACTTGTCAAAATAAGGGCTAGGGACACCCCTAGGGTTGACCTAACCCTAGGGTTTCCCTAACCCCACGCCCTAAAACCCCCCCCTAGGGGTTAGGTTTAGGTTAGGTTAGGACAATTGTTTTCTCTAAGGGCTAGCATTTCCGTGCCAGCCTACTTACTCACTTAGGTAAACAGGGGGGAGGGGGGGGGTCCGTCACATAAATAAGGTAGAGTGTATGTAGTGAGGCTTCCTGGGTTCAAAAGAGAGCTCGTTAACCTCCTACCGGTGCAAGCTAAGCTTGTGTTGTCAAGGTGCAACCCTCCGTTGTGCCACCCAAACTTCCACACGACAGGGGTACAACCCACCCTAGGGTTAGACTATCCTTATCGGTGGCAGGATCTTGCCTTTGAGATAGGGGCACGTCACTTCTAAGGAGTTAGTCAGATTCCTTGGTCCGAAAACCTGCTCGCAAGCTCAAAGCATTGCCCGAGTTCACGTTCCGCAAAACTAGTGGTTGAGGCCTTGCTCCGGCCGCCTCAACCACGCCAAGCTAGGAACAACACCTAAAGCTCGGCTAGTCCGTGTATCCTGATTCACAAGGTGAGTCTCGTTTGTGGACTTAGTCAGCTAGGGTTTGACTTCCTAAGGCTTGGGTTCCTAATACGGGTTACTTTACCAGTTCCGTGGGGTTTCCAAGAGAGGGGATTCCAGGGTTGGCACCTGGCAAGCCGCCTTTGTGGCACCAGGTAAAAACTCTGACAATTGGTATGGAGCAAGTTCTCTGCGGTCAGTAGGACTGCCTTAAGTGTAGGGTGTTTCAATGTTTAGATAACTCTAAATTCTTGTATACTCTATTGCTTTCGGTTGACATGTCTGTATTCTGCGCAGAGAGTTTGATCCTGTGAGTTGTCAAACTTCGGAGAACACTTGCTCAGTGAGTCGGCGTGAGATTCTAGGTATGTCCGAAAGTCTTATGCTAGTTTAAGCTGATGTGTGTGGGTGTACAACCTGTGCAGGGTGTTTCCAACTTCACATTGGGAATATTCCAAGCATATTCTCGAGTGTTGAAACTAGGGTTCAATACGATGAGCAAGAGAAAGCAACCAGAGCCTGAGGCAGAGAGGGCTGTCGCAGAGGCTCAAAATGAGGAGATGGATGAGGCTGATCCAGGTCGACCCCCTAGTTAGACAACGACCTGGTTGGCGAGAAATAATGATGGATGCCCTAAACGAACTTCGAGGGGATGTTTGGGGTTGAACGACCGAATCGATAATGTTGCCGTTCGGATTCCGACGAATACTACAGTGCCAGATGTTGCAACCAGACACACGGAAAAAAGAAGAAGAAGCATGACTCAGAGTGAAGGTCCAGTAATTCAAACCGGTAAAGCCTTCGAATTTCATGGGTTCAAAGGATTACAAGGTTTTGGATGACTGGTTGTATGATATGGAAAGCTATTTCGAGGCTGCTTCCGTGAGAAAGACAGAAAAGGTTGCATGTGCAAGCATTTCTTAAAGAAGAAGCTAAGACTTGGTGGCGAATTGTTGAAGGTGAACGTGGATACCGAAACAGCTGGAAGCACATGAAAAAGGAGATCAAAAAGCAGTATATGCCGGATGATCTCGGTTTGCGATTGCGTGCTGACCTGGCACTTTGTCAACAGGGAGTTCGGGGAAGTCCAATGGACCACGTTTATCGATTCGAAAGTGTACGGCGATTGGTGCCAAATATGAGCGATGATGAAGCTCGAAGTTGCTTCATGGCTAGCTTGAATGAGAAGAACGAAGAGAAATCTTAAGGTACAAGCCAACAAGCTATCGGGAATGTCAAGAGGCAGCTCAAAAGGTTGCTTATGGCATGTCGTTAGAAGACTTGTACAAAGGGGAGGAAGCAAAACCTAAACCAAGGAAGTTTCCTCCAAAGTCTGGGTTCAGAAGGTTTGATAGGCGACCAGATCAATCGCCATCAATTCGAAGTGCAAGTCCCTTTGTCGGTAGTTCCAAGTTTTGGACACATCAAGACCCACCGGATTTCGGAAACCATTGGCGTTACCACCTCCTCAGCAGAGCCAAAGGATCGGCTCCAAAGTCTGCTCCCCCGCGTTCCGCAGGCGGGTTGTGAAATGTTATAATTGTAACAAGCCTGGTCATTTTGCTAAAGAGTGTCAGGCACCCTCACAACAATCAGGACATTTCAAGGCGATGGTAGAAGAGGAAGTTGCTGAACCAGAAACGCTTGAAGATCCGGAAGATGAGTCAGAAGAGGTAATGTTGTGCCAGACACAACCTGCCTTATTCGCTATTCAAGACAAAACTGACCCTTTGCTATATTTGACAGGAAGGATACGAGGGGACCGAGTCCGAATGATGATCGATACTGGAGCAACATACAACTTCATATCGACTAGTCTAGCTCGTCGATTGAATTTGGATGTAATAAAGATGTGTGAAATAAAGATCAATTTTGGCAAAGGTTCTCAAAATACTAATAATATAGCAAGGGCAGTTCCTGTCCAAATCAAAGATTGGAAGGCTAAGCTAGACTTAGTTGTCTTGAATATGACGGGGTTTGACTTTGTTTTGGGTATGGAATGGTTCCATAAACATGTAATCGAAATGAGGGGTTCGGAGATAATCGAATCACGCTTGCAGCAGATAAAGAGACATTAAAAAGACCACGCTCAAATGGAAACGCTAACTGATAAGGATTGGAATCCTATGTTCCTTACCTTAACTCAGTTGCGTAAGGCAGTTAGACATCGGGAACGTGTGTTTCTTGCAATGGTTTTGGATACTGGTGAAGTCAAAATAGGAGATGGTCAAGAATCTGTTCCTGAACCTATTTTGGAAGTCTTGAACATGTTTAAGGATGTGTTGCCAGAAGACTTGCCGCCCGAGTTACCTCCACGTCGAGTTGTGGACCACAGATAGAGATTTTGCCAGGTTCGTCTCCACCGGCAAGAGCCCCATATCGGTTGAATCCTCAAGAGTTAGTAGAATTGAAGAGACAGCTGACAGAATTGATTGGTCGAGGACACATTCGACCTAGTCGATCGCCGTATGGTGCACCTATCTTTTTGTAATGAAAAAGGATGGTACGATGCGAATGTGTGTGGACTATCGAGCTGAACGCGATAACTATCAAAAATAAGTATCCTCTTCCACGAGTGGACGACTTATTTGATAGACTATCAAAAGCAAAGTATTTTTCAAGAATAGACTTGAGATCGGGTACCATCAGATTCGGGTAGCAGAGAATGACATTGAGAAGACCGCTTTTCGAACGCGTTATGGATCATTTGAGTTTCTAGTCTTGCCATTCGGGTTGTGCAATGCTCCAGCAACTTTTTGCACAATGATGGATGATGTGTTTAGAGACTATCTAGACGAGTTCGTAGTGGTGTATATTGATGACATTCTGATTTTCAGTTCGACAATTGAAGAACATGTGGAACACTTAGAAAAAGTGTTTCAGAGGTTGAGAGAGAACCAGTTGTATGCTAAAGAAAGCAAGTGCGCATTTGGTCAAACCAAGATAGATTTCTTGGGACACTTGATCTCAGGTGGGGAGGTTGCCATGGACCCAAAGAAAATTCAAGCTATTACCGAGTGGATGACTTTAAAAGACGTGCATGAAGTTAGATCATTTCTTGGTCTGACAGGGTATTACCGAAGATTCATAAAGGGTTACTCGGAAATAGCGGCCCCATTGACAGATCTTACAAAAACATTCCATGGCATTGGACTCCAGAGTGCCAACGTGCGTTCGTCAAACTCAAAGAGGCTATCTCTTCTGAGCCAGTTTTGCAGTTGCCCATCTTTGAAGATCCCTTTGAAGTAGAATGTGACGCTTCCGACTTTGCAATTGGTGGTGTATTGCAACAGAAAGGACATCCAGTGTCCTTTTTCTCGAAGAAGTTAGATGCCGCGCAAACTCGATGGCCTACTCACGAAAAGGAGATGTATGCTATTGTTGCTTCCTTGGAGTATTGGCGTCATTATCTTCCAAGTCATGGCACTGTGGTTTGGACAGATAGTGTAACTCTAAGGTATTTTGAAACGCAGCCGAAGCTATCGCCGAAGTATGCTAGATGGCAGCAGAAGTTGGCACGATTTCAGCCTGAAATCAACATAAGCGGGAAAGGACAATGTGGTAGCTGATGCACTCAGTAGGAAAGGGTCATCTTCGTATTATGTCAGCACCCGTGTCAACTTTGGTGGATGAATTTGTGACGGCGTATCCTCAGGACAAGTTTGCTAAGGAGGCTTTGAGCCTGGTGGCAAAGAGGAAACAAGTTCATCAGTTACGAAGAGATGGTAATATTCCAGCAGGAATAGAAAGTCGAATGGATGCACTCAAACAGGCCATTTTGCGGTACGAGATGGAGTTCTTTATTATAAAGAAAAGAGACTCTATGTTCCAGAAGGGACATGGAGGGAGAGGCTGTTAAGAGAGCATCACGACGTTCCTTTGGCAGGACATGGTGGAAGGCATAAGACGTTGGCTTTGTTGAAACAGGGATTCTATTGGCCGGGTATGATAGATGATGTTGCCATGATGTCAAGACATGCCCCACATGTCAACAAGTAAAGAGCCGATCGCAAAAACGATGGGAAGTTGCAGTGTATACCGATTCCAGAGCGGCCATTTCAAAGTGTTACTTTGGACTTTATCATGGGATTGCCAAAATCTTGTGGTTTTAATGCTCAGTCGATCGATTTTCAAAGGTTGCTCATTTCATTCCAACTGTAGAGACAGTGAATGCAATTCAAGCAGCGAAGTTGTTCTTCCACGAAGTCATAAGAGTGCGCGGCTACCGGAAACATGATCTCAGATCGGGATCCTCGGTTTACGGGAAGTTTTGGGGAACGTTGTTTAAGCAGTTTGGTACGATGCTCAAGTTCAGTATAGCTTACCATCCACAAACTGATGGTCAAACGGAGAGGTGAACCGACAAGTCGAGGACTATCTCAGATGCTATGTTCAAGGTGATCAACTTGATTGGGCTGAACACTTGGATATGGCTGAGATATGTTACAATAACTCGACACACACTGCAATCGGATGTAGCCCGATGGAAGTGTTAACTGGGAATAAGGGTGGTATTCCTCAGAGTATGGTGTTACCGAAAGACGATAGCAATCGAGTTCCATCTGTAGCAGAGTTCACGGACAATTGTATCGAACATGGGAAGCTGCTCGTCAAGCGATGGCTGCAGCACAGGAAAGGTATCGTCAGCAGTACGATAAGCACGGGATGTAGAGTATCAGGTTGGGGACATGGTATTGTTGAGTACCAAAACCTGAAGGTTCCAACAACTCTTTAAGAAGTTTCTATCGCACTACATAGGCCCATACAAGGTGGTGAAGAGTAGGGAAAGTGGCTTATGGGTTAGATCTTCCTCCAGAGTTGGGAACAATACACAATGTGTTTCATGTCAATTTGCTCGAGCCATTCCACAAGGATGAGAAACATCCACATAGATATCATAGTTTACGTCCGCCTCCAGAGTTAGTTGGTGAGGAGAAAGAATTTGAAGTTGAGGCGATATTAAAGGGGAAACATTCATGGACGGCGAAAACGTAAACGTGAATATCTTGTTAAGTGGAAAGGGTACCCGGCATGCGAGTCGACATGGGAACCATTGGAGAATCTGCAGAACGCGATGGAGTTAGTGAATGAGTTTGAGGCGAGGTCTCAAACTGATTAAGAAATAAAGTTATTTCTTATTAACCTAGGGGCCGACAGACAACCTTAACTAGAGGCCTCCAATATAAATTCTAGTTAACTTAAAGAAATTAACTAACTTGTTGTCTGTGTCGGGTGACAGACTTTGCAGACGTGCAAAAGGTCTCCAATGACTTCTTGTCGCAGGTGGTGCCTCCGGCAGCTGAGTTCTGCTCAGTGAACGACGGTTCTGAAGTACTTGGCTTCGCGTAATGCAAGGGGGGTAATAAAACTTGTGAACTTTTTGCTGACTCCGCATAGAGTGATTAGTTAGTTTTCAGTTAATTTTTCCTAACCTATCTAGTCTTGGAGTTAGACGTCAACGAGGACGTTGACATTTCCAAAGGCGGGGAGTGTGTCATAGTTTTTACTATGACTCGACCCTTTACTTTGGGGTTTGACTGTTGTTACCTACCGAGTTGTGTGACGAACCCTAGATGTAGTAGGAAACAGGCCCGTTTAGTGCACTTGGGTATCTAGTGATGGTCCGGCCGGGTGTCATTAGGTATTTGCAGGAAACTCTAGGCGAAGCTAGAACTTACCTTCTAGAAACTCTCCCCCGGTTTGACGTTCCAGTTAGGGTTTTGCAAAGTATAGCTTGTCAAAATAAGGGTTAGGGACACCCTAGGGTTGACCTAACCCTAGGGTTGCCCTAACCCCACGCCCTAATACCCCCCCCTAGGGGTTAGGTTTAGGGTTAGGTTAGGACAACCATTTTCTCTAAGGGCTGGCATTTCCGTGCCAGCCCACTTACTCATTTAGGTAAACAGGGGGGGGGGTCCGTCACATAAATAAGGTAGAGTATATGTAGTGAGGCTTCCTGGGTTCAAAAGAGAGCTCGTTAACCTCCTATCGGTGCAAGTTAAGCTTGTGTCGTCAAGGTGCAACCCCGTTGTGCCGCCCAAACTTCCACAACAGGGGTACAACCCACCCTAGGGTTAACTATCCTTATCGATGGCAGGATCTTGCCTTTGAGATAGGGGCACGTCACTTCCAAGGAGTTAGTCAGATTCCTTGGTCCAAAAACCTGCTCGCAAGCTAAAGCCATTGCCCGAGTTCACGTTCCGCAAAACTAGTGGTTGAGGCCTTGCTCCGGCCGCCTCAACCACACCAAGCTAGGAACGACACCTAAAGCTCGGCTAGTCCGTGTATCCTGATTCACAAGGTGAGTCTCGTTTGAGGACTTAGTCAGCTAGGGTTTGACTTCCTAAGGCTTGGATTCCTAATACGGGTTACTTTACCAGGTTCCTGGGGTTTCCAAGAGAGGGATTCCAGGGTTGGCACCTGGCAAGCCGCCTTTGTGGCACCAGGTAAAAACTCTGACAATAGTAACTGCTTGTACAACAATTAGGTTGAAGCTTTTATATTCACAACTCCAAGAGCTAATCTAGGCATAAGCTAAAAATGATACTCAAAGAGCTAATTTAGGCATGAGCTAAAAATGATACTCAAAGAGCTAATTTAGGCATGAGCTAAAAATAATGTCCCTTATCTTGTAGGTCCTGTAAGCATATCCTATAGGCATATCCTGTAAGCATATTTTATATTTGTATCGGGTCATGATAGAGGCGACACAACAGAGGGTTGTGCCTTGACAACATAAGCTAAAGCTTGCACTAGTAGAAGAGTAACAAGTTTAGTCATGAACTTAGAAACCCTCACTACACGTACTACTTAATATATGTGACAAAGTGCCCCTCCTCCCCCCTATTTTCCTGTTTATGTAAGTGAATTGGCACGAAATCTCATTCCCAAGGGGAATATATTTGGTGAGTTAACTTAATGACTCATTAACCCCTAAACCCTAACCTGAGGGGTTTAGGGTGTGGGGTTAGGGTAACCCGAAGGGTGTTTTTACCCATATCCAGCATGCCAAACTCATTGAAATCAACCAAAACTTTAACTAAGACACAAAAAATGAGGGTAAGAGTTTTCTAGAAGGTAAGTGTTATCTTCACTTAGAGTTTTTCGTGATATTTAGGATAGCCAGTCGGACTACTCCTAAACACCTAAGTGCATCAAGCAAGGCTATTTCTCACTACATTTAGGATTTGTCAACATAGTTCGATAAGTAATAATAGTCAATGTCAAAATAAAGAAAAGTCATAGTAAAAACTATGACAACCTGCTTAATGTACTTAGGTGTTTAGAGGTAGTCTAGCCGGTTGTCATTAGATACCTCAAGAAAACTCTAGGTGAATGTACCACTTACCTTCTAGACCTATATTTTCTGCGTTTTGGTTGGGTTACTGGTTAGTTTTGTGAGTTCGGCATGTATGGGTAGAAACACCCTAGGGTTGTCCTAACCTTACACCCTAAACCTTGAAGTTAGGGTCTAGGGGACTATTTCGCTAGCTCAAAGACTATAGTTGTAGATAGTGTAAAACTAAGGTAAATATGTAGGTTACCTTAGTAAGTGTATGTAATTAAGGTATATGCACGTTGTAACTAAAGTGGGCATGATACGTGAAAATGGAATATAAAATAAATTACTAATTAATACTTAAGTTTTAATTATTAATTAATCATTTAATTAATATGTAATTAAGCCTTAAATATTAATTAATTAATTAATTAATCCTTCAATAACCTTACTTAGTAAGGAATATTCCTAAAATATCTTAGAATATTCATATTATCTAAAAATAGTTTACAATAATGAAGAAATACTATCAAACATAATACAAATAAATCATTTTCTTATCAACATATTAATTTTTTATAAATAATTTCTTTCTATCATACAAAGAAATCTTTTCATTTTGTCTAAATCATCACTCTCCGGATTAATCAAATCATTTTGGTCAATATCTTGATGTTGTTGCCACCACTTAACACTCTCACGAATGCAATTGGGAGTTGCCATCCTTGTTAATACATAAGATGTGATAAGAAGGTCTGCATAAAGGCTCATCTAAAAACTGACGTTCCTTAAGAATAATATTATAAAGCGCCCGGTTGCTATCCTTCAATATCACGAGAAAGAAAAGCTTCAGGAAATGTATGATACGGTGGATACTGCTCACAAAATTTTCGAGATTCTTCTTTCTGAGGCACGTATCCAAGTAGTTCACTAGCTCATCCATGATATCATATCAGAATATGGATCGAAAGTGATTGGATGAATACAAGCAATGTTTTGGTTGAGCATAGCCTTCTGAGGAGAGTCGTCTACTACTAACATCTGTGGGTTCTTCATTATCCTAAGCGACTGATCTCCCCATGAGTCCCAATTATTCTTTCATTCTTGAAGAAGTACGGCTTGCTTTCCTTTCTTATATTGTGAAATTCGGGAGGTTTATAACATATTCGCTGGTCAAAAATCCAATCTTTACGAATCACCTCTTCTGCAACACTACAATGTTTCTTAAGTAAAATTCAACAGCGGTGTTAAGTTATGAATCTGCATGCATGACCAAATCCCCACAAGCGCACCCATCTCCTTAAGCTTTTGAAAGAGACGATCCAACCCTGGACGAAAAATAATATCATATCGAAATTTACCATGACAAGGAATGAAATCTCCTTGTTTGATTTCTGTTTTTCTATCCTCGGGCCTTTGTCGATGAAGCAGAACACCATTGACATCCAACAACACAATATGGCCATGAGTAACGTGAGATAGCGTTGCCTCTTGAATACTTTGCAAATCACTTTTTGCTCCCTTTCACATTTATCCGTTGCCACTATCTCGTTGCCTATCCCTTCATCATTTAATTGTACATCATCCTTACAAGATTCAGATATTGCATGCGCTGAAGAAATTGATTTCGGAATTGAAGCCAATAAAAATGATGATGAAGTGGCCCCCATGGTAACGATGTTTTGAGCTGCATTATTATCCATTTCCTGCATGAACTCTGTCATTCTGACATGTGGCACAAGAAATTGTCGCCAAACCCCTCTCTTACCTCATGGCAATGCTGAAAATCCATGTTCTCAATTATTTCATTACATCTGCAAAATGATAATTAGCTGACCTTAAAATTATCAAGGTATTATTTACCTTGTTAATGTGTGACCCATGTTTGAACTAAAAGCTTCATTAATCCTTGAGAATTTATTTTCTGTACAAATATAAAAGAAATATACAAAATGCCTTATGTTACACTCATTTACAACTATTCATCACTCTATCAATTCATTATCAATTCTTCTTCGCTATTACCTTCTGAATGAGGCGAAGAAGGTCTAAGCCGCTTGTGAGATGGTTCAAGATCTTCTGCATCTTCTATTGATGTTTCCATGGGTCCTGGAGTGTGCGAATGTTCTGTACTCCTCGAGATAACTTCCGGTCTAATATCTGATTGATGTTCGTTCTCAGACTCCGAGATTGAACCAGATTCACCTTCAGAGCTATCGCACTTATCTGGAGGGAACTTTCTCAAATACGCCTTTATGGAATCGTTGGGGTACTCAGTTGAGACCCAATCTATCCACTTGTTCAGGTCCTCAACCATGGTCTTATCCTTCTCAACGGCAAACACACATGTATGCCGAAGGTAACACTCCTTCAAGACGGACCCCCTAGTGCAGTAGTCAAAAACCCACGCATCACTGTGAGGACCCTGATCAAGTTGACGATGCTCCGTGCCGCTTGACTTGTAATGTTTGGATAACGTACATTGCCGAATACGTCACTCATACCTATCGGTGTATCGGATGGACGTTCAGGGCCGTTGGAGTGCAAACAGATGCATGGCCAGTCATTTGGAAGCTTGAAATTGTTTGGCGCATTCCTAACAACCAAGTGAACAACAGTATCAATGCACTTGGGATTAGCATCGTTCATATAAAATCCTGTCCAACGATGTCTATTCTTCTTGGCGAAGGCGAAGGCAAAAGTATCGGTGACATGAGCAAGAATCAAGAAATAAATACCTGAAAAAGTAGGTATCAATGAAGAGCGCAAGCATGAATTCAATAATAAATACCTTCTATGTATATGCTTGCACGGCTAAGTTTCTCCACCAGATCCTCTAGTGCCCTATCTGTCGAAAGATTTTTTGACACCCGCCGATCCATCACGAACAATTGAAACGGTTTCCTACAAGCAGTGATGTTACCCCATAAAGACTCCGAATCTAACAACAAACATCTGTAGGGCTTGTCGTGATTCGTAGCATCCTCCTTTATAAGGTTCAATTCGGTTCTCCGCTGCTGAAGGACTGCCATAAGAGAAGGCGTCATCCCAATGTTCTCCTTTTTGGCGTTGGCGTGCAATAGATTCTTGCCTAGATCTTCCGATTGGTTCACCCATTCGACAAGCATATCATCGTTCGTCACATGCAAGTATTTGCTAACCTCTTCATATGTTGAAGTCGAGGTCCAACCCAGTTTGTGCAAGTGTATTCCCAACCACTCCTTGAAATGCCTGACCGTCTTTCAACTCCATTGCCTTGAGATGAAAAGGAGAGGTTGGATGCTGTTATTAATTTGTAGTTTGCCATCGATCACCAAATCAACCAAGACTTCCATCTCCTCCATCGTTGTTCCATTTAAAGGCTTCAACCATGTGAGCTTGAAATCGTTGTCTACATCCTTTGTAGATTGAACAGACTTAGCCTCGGCGTCTTACTGGGTTTCTTTGCAGACTTTTCTGAGGGCTCCCCTTCACTTGTCTGCTTCTTCTTCAGTGTTCCTTTTGAAAAGGATTCCATAATCCCAACCATTTGGCAAAGATCCTATCTTCTGGGCAAGAAATCAACATCATCAGAAATGATGTTTCCTTCCCGCCCACCTGGGCAAAATCAACTGCTGCAATTTCTTCAACTCTCTGAGGAAAAAGACAGATTAATATACCGGCGAGATAAATCCCGCCCAAACAATTTGCTTACCCGGTATTCCGCAGATTGTGTATTCCCTGCGGTAGCTCTTTGTGGTCGCTCAAGAGATTCCCACACGGCTCGCGTGTGTTTAAACTTCTCCCATATTTTTGCTGTTGTAGTGGTTGGTGTCGGCAGCGTCCCATTCCGCCGATAACTTATGGTACTGCTCGATTGTGAGATTCGGCTTAGCTAAAAACGCCGATCTTTTTGTCAGCTTCTCACGGGTATGCTCGGAAAGTTTTGTTGCCATCGTTCCCTTTGTTGTGTTCTTCGAGAAGTCGTTGGGCTGCCGTTTGTGTGCTGGCCACTAATGATGTAGTACTTGATAGATCTTTTATTCTCCGTCTGAATCTTCATGAGTTGTTCTGGTGTTGTGATCCAGACTTTGTCAGCACCCTTCCTTCTTTCATAGTAATGGACACAAAACAGCATTATGTGGAACGGTATAGAATTGTCGTCCTTCATCTTCTCCATGAGCTCAGCTACACGTTCCTGGTTGAGTGGCCTGTAATTGAAGTTTGGGTGACGCTGCAATATTTAACCCTACAAGGATAAATCTTATCATCCAACATCATTTCCTTGTGACTTATTACAGCATGAGATGCCACAGGTGCAGCTGACAAACGATTGATGATTTTCTTTTGCGATCCGAATCAACATGTGTTGATCCCGACTGCAGCTGTTCTAGTGTTCTCGGCACACTCCTCAGCTCCCGAAGCTTCCTAAGCAAATTGAACGTGATCTGTAGAGAACCTGAGACCGAGCCACCTTCTCAATCTCCCTTATGATGTCGTGTGTTCTTCTTCAATGTTAAGAGGGAGATTGCTCCACTTGCTGATTTTCTGTATTGTGAAACAATATCTCCTGACAATACACCTACTCGATGAGTCTGAAGATCTTCGAAGTAGACATCCAGATGGATCCCCTCCATAGATGGGCTTTCGTTGAGTTGAAGAAGAACTCCAAGGTCAACATCATTAGTGAACACGTGAACATCATTATCCACAAGTCGACAAAACACCCGAGATTAATGTTGTAACTGACGACCTCTGGATCCGAGAACGTGACATCGGATGGAACAAATATCTGTCGAGCATCGTCCAATCTGGGTTTGCAGCCTGCTTTTGGGTGCTTGACTAGCGAATCTACTTTTCCATTGTTTTGCTTGTCCATGAGATGTGACAGAGGTTAATTTGACAGCAACCATGGTTGCTCCAATGCGCTTCCCATTTATCTTAAAATATGGCCAAGTTGATTCCAGAATCCCCTGCCCATCTCTTCTCCTGCTCTTTGTTCTTTAATGTCACTTCAATTCCACATCTGAATACAAAAATGATTAGTTCAAGTATCCCGAGTATAACAGATTTTATTTTAATTCTTACCCAAATTTGACGACGACTCCATACTAATGACTCGATCTCCTTATTTGATCAAATCGTCCTTCTGCAAAATAATACACTATAAATATAAATTATATAAAAACGCACACACACTTGTAAAACCGAATATACAAAAATATACACAGAGAGAAGTAGACGTAATTAACTGTCCGAAGCTCACATTTGTGCTAGTGCAAAAGAAAGATAACATTTCGTTTTAGAACCACCACAAATGTGAGCTCTGGACAGTTTTACATAGATTCTAGCTTTTACTCGAAATATTATGATAAGATGATAAAGTAAATAAATGAGATATGCAACTTATATATACTAATACACTATATATTCACATGGAAGGTGCGGCGGGTTAATCTCGCCACCCTTCAATGCCTCCTGAAAGAGTGGGCGGGATTAATCTCGCCACCTTTCTGGAGGCCTTGAACGGGAGTGCGGAATTAATCTTGCCACCCTTCTCGGTCTCAGAGAGAACTGGGCAGGATTTATTTCTCACACCCCTTCAGTGACTCCAGAAAGGAGGCGGGATTAATCTCGCCCACCATGTAAGGGATGGTTAAATGAATCTCGCCACCCTTCCCAGTCCCCTCCATTGGTATGTTGTAAACCTTCTACGTCTCAGACAGAAACGTTTGGGATGGTCCAACTCACCAATGGAGGAAAAAGGGAAGGGTGGGGAGATTCATTTCTCCAACAGGCATTGAAGACTCGGCGGGATTAATCCCGCCGCCCAGGGCCTTCACTCGATCCTATGAGGCGGGATTAATCCCGCCGGACGCCAATTCCTTGCGCGGAATCGGGCGGGATTAATCCCGCCGCCTAGGCCCTTCAGGCAGGCCAATGGCGGCGGGATAAATCCCGCCCGATTCTGCGCAGGGCATGCGTACGCGGCGGGATTAATCCCGCCCACCATGTAAGGATGGTGAAATTAATCCCACCACCCTTCTCGGTTCCCTCCATTGGTATTTTGTAAACCTTCTCCGTCTCAGACAGAGTTAGGCGTGATTGATTCAACATACCAATGGGGTAATGAAGGTTCGGAGATTAATCTCGCCACCGGGTAATGAAGGTTCGGAGGCTAATCCCGCCGCCCTCTCGTAAATCATGCGCTCACACATATATATTGGCTGCGGCATTTTTGAAACAGGGATGGGTGGGGGCGGATTAATCCCGCCGCCCAGGGAATTCACGCAGGACATGAACGGCGGGATTAATCCCGCCGCCCTCCGCGAAGGGCATGAGCGTGGGGCCGGATTAATCCCGGCGTTCATGTCCTGCGTGAATTCCCTGGGCGGTGGGATTATCCCGCCGCTGTACGACAAACCGAAGAGCGGCGGGATTAATCATCGCCGCCCATGGCCTGCGTGAGGGGCCTCGGCGGCGGGAATTAATCCCGCCGCCCATTCCCTGTAAATGCCCTGTGCGGAATCCGGCGGGATTAATCCCGCCCATTAGAACCTTCACACAGGCCATTGCCGGCGAGATAAATCCCGCCGCATTCCGCGCAGGGCATGGATGAGTGGCGGGATTAATCCCGCCGCCGAGGCCCCTCACGCAGGCCATGGGCGGCCGGGATTAATCCCGCCGCTCTTCGGTTTGTCGTACAGCGGCGGGATTAATCCCGCCGCCCATAGCCCTGTGTGAAGGGCCTCAGCGGCGGGATTAATCCCGCCGCTCACCCATGCCTGAAGGGCCTCGGCGGCGGGATTAATCCCGCCGCCATGGCCCCAACTATATAGCGGCGGGATTAATCCCGCCGCCGAGGCTATAAACCTATAGCGGCGGGATTAATCCCGCCGCTCGAGGGGCTTAGCGAATAAAAACACACACATATATATATGTGTGTGTGTATATATATGTATGTATGTATGTATGTATAGGAGTGTACGTGTGTGTGCAAGAGATAGATAAATAAATAAACTTATACAGTACTGGTACACCTAATATATGTGTGTACATAGGTATATATATGTGTGTATATGTATATCGTGTGTATGCGTGTGAGCGAAACAAATAAAATCATACAGATAAACAAACACACACACACACATATATATATACACAGGAGTGTGCGTGTGTGTGCGAAAGATAAAACTAATAAATAAATAAAATTATACAGATAAACACACACATATATATGTGTGTATATAGATATATAATCTATAGAGAAAGAGAGAGAGTCTGTGAATATATAAGCATATATATAAACTAGTGTTGTATGTATGTATATATGTATATAGGTATTATATATGTGTATATGTATATTGTGTGTATGCGTGTGTGAGCGAAACAAATAAAATCATACAGATAAACAAACACACACACACACATATATGTATGTGTGTATATAGATATATAAATATGAATATATAAGCATATATAAACTAGTTGTATATATTTGTTATATGCATTGATATATTATATATATATATATATATATTTGTGTTTATGTTATATATATATATGTGTGTGTGTGTGTGTGTGTGTGTGTGTGTAAAGCAGTGCGCGTGTGTGTGGGAGAGATAGATCAATAAAAAAAAATTTACAGATACTGGTACACATAATATATATATTATATATATATGTGTGTGTGTGTGTGTGTGTGTGTGTGTGTGTGTAAAGCAAGATCAATAAAAAAAATTTACAGATACTGGTACACATAATATATGTATGTATATATGTATATAGGTATATATATATATATGTGTATATGTATATCGTGTGTATGCGTGTGTGAGCGAAACAAATAAAATCATACAGATAAACAAACACAACCCACACACACATATACATACACAGGAGTGTGCGTGTGTGTGCGAGAGATAAAACTAATAAATAAAATTATACGCACACTCCTATACATATATACATACATACACACACACACACACACAGATCTCACCTGTGTGCACAGCCGCCGCCGATTTCACAGCCGCCGCCTCTTGAAACCCTAAGAATATACCTAAACCCTAAAGGAATTAAATATATATATCAACCCTAATAGAATATTCCTTCTGAGAATATACTTAAACCCTAAAAAGAATAAAATATAGATTCGCCCTAAACGAATATTCTTTCATTATATTATTAGCGCGTGCGTGTGTGTGGGTGTATCACATACACCTCAAAAATATAAATCATGCAGGGATTTAACATGTGTGTGTCCATGAGAGTGTTAAAGTTTCATGTGTATCAATACATACATACACATTGCATATATTAATACACATAATATATACATACACACGTGTATACACACAGACATACACACATATTACATGGGTTTAGGGTTTAGGGTTTAGGGTTTTGGATTTAGGATGGATCATGCATGGTGTGTATGTATGAGAGAAGAGAGAGTGTTGAAAAATTATTTTTGTACACATTGCATATATTAGTACACATATATACTTACACATATTATACACAGATATACATACATAGTATATGAGAGAAGAGAGACAGTACATATTAATATGGATCATGCATGGTGTGTATTATACACACAGACATACATACATATTAGTACATAATATTAGAGAGACCGAGTACATATTATAGATCATGCATGGTGTGTATGTTTGAGAGAAGAGAGACAGTACATATTAACATGGATCATGCATGGTGTGTATGTATGAGAGAAGACAGAAAGTACACATATATACATATAGATACACATATATACATACAGTACACATATATACATGCACACGTGTATACACACAGACATACATACATATTACATGAGTAAATTCATTGTGTTACATATTAGGGTTTAGGGTTTAGGGTTTAGGGTTTGCTCCCAACAAGCTTAATATAAATATTACACATGTAAATTCAATGTGTTACATACAGTCACACAGATTGAGTACATATATCATACATGCGTTGAACATGATGTTTTCAATAAAGAAGCATATTTCTTCAGGGTTGTGCATGTGTGTGCATATGTGTTTTTGTAAGTTCTTGTAATGCGTGTGTAAATTTATGATTGTGTTTATATATGTGTGCAAAACAAACATCGAATAATTAAGAAAATAAAATTAATAAACACACTAGGAACATATTTTAAATTATACATAATAATATATGATTTTATCTAATATATAGCCATATATAGTTTTAATAATATATATTAATTTAATATTGATAAAAAGGTTTAACATTGAAATATTCTTGAAATAATAAGAAATTAATTGAGAAAATCCCATTAATATATACAAATGTAAATTAAGTACTCAAATAATTAACTAAATTAATTATCATAATCATGTTTAATATTGGAATATTCTTGGAATAATAAGAAAATAATAAAGAATATCCCATTAATATAAAGAAGATTAATTACTCAAGTAATTAAGGAAATGATATTAATATATTATTATTAAAACTATATATGACTATATATTAGATAAAATGATTATTATGTATAATTTAAAATATGTTCATAGTGTGTATTAATTTAATATTGATAATAAGGTTTAACACATGAATATTCTTGAAATAATAACAAATTAATTGAGAAAATCCCATTAATATATACAAATGTAGAATAATTACTGCAATAATTAAGAACAAGACTAATTTAATTATGATAATCAGGTTTAATATTAGAATATTCTTCAAATATTAATAAAATATTAAAGAATATCCCATTGATACTAGGAAATGAAAACTAAATACTCGAGTAATTAAGAAAATAATAATAATAAACAGACTATGAATATATTTTAAATGATACATAATAATATATCAATTTATTTATTGTATAAGTATATATTTATATATATATATATAATATAAATATACTTGAATACTAAGAATGTAGAATATAGTCTAAAATTTCGTAATATTAAACAGCTTGAATCACTTGAATAACATTAAATGCAATTTTAAAATACTCATTGGAACTGGAGAGTATATATGTCAGAGTGTCGGATATTTGTGTCAACTCATCTTAAATTTTATTTTCTGTTTTTTTAAAAAATTTGAATTTCTGACATATGTATTGTCGGTCTGACATGTAAATTTGAAAATGCATTTAATTTCCCACTCAAATTCAGATCTGGTTCTTTCTCCGGCAAGGGTTTCTTCATTTCTGTATTTTTCACTCTTTAGATCTTCTTTTTTCTTCATAGTGATCATCTCAGGAGCGAGATTAAATTGGGTGCTATTCTTTATAGGAAAGCACGGCGCCTTCAGTGCTGTTTACAAGTAAGTATTATAAACAAATTTAAAAATACTTATTAAGATTCACTCTCTTACATTCTCTCTTAAAATTACAATTTAGGGGTTTAGAAATGCATTAGGATTATAATATATTCCGTTAGGGATTTATCACGTTTAAATATCCTTTTAACTTAATATTCTAGGTTAACCGGGGCGGCGGGATTAATCCGGCCATTTCTTTTTCGCCTCTTTGAAGAAGTGGCGGGATTAATCCCGCCACCATCTCCCGGGCAATGCTTCTCCGCCACTGAAAAAGAGTGGCGGGATTAATCCCGTCGATAACCTTCTCAACTGATGAAGAGTTACCAGAATTTATTAGAAAGAGTTGTCGGCGGGATTAATCCCGCCAACCATTTTAGGAGGCAGGGAAGGGGTGGCGGGATTAATCTCGCCACCACTTCCCTGTTTTAAAGATTTGGGGACAGGATTTATCCCGAGATCTCTTTGAAATCATAGTTTTGGAGAGAGTTATGTGCGGGTTTAATCCCGCCACCCATTCCCCGTCGTAAGAATTGTGGGCGGGATTAATCCCGCCTTGGACTCCCTCCGACAAGGAAGAGCCGGCGGGATTAATCCCGCCGCCTCTTCCTCCGACGAGGAAGGGAGTCCGGCGGGATTAATCCCGCCGACTCTCTCCGGCGAGGATGAGTCGGCGGGATTAATCCCGCCGGACTCCCTTCCTCGTCGGAGAGAGTCGGCGGGATTAATCCCGCCGGACTCCCCCGAGGAGGAAGAGGCGGCGGGATTAATCCCGCCGGCTCTTCCTTGTCGGAGGGAGTCCAAGGCGGGATTAATCCCGCCGACTCTCCGAAGGGGTTGAGTCGGCGGCGGGATTAATCCCGCCGGACTCCCCCGAAGGAAGAGGCGGCGGGATTAATCCCGCCGGCTCTTCCTTGTCGGAGGGAGTCCAAGGCGGGATTAATCCCGCCGACTCTCTCCGAAGGGGTTGAGTCGGCGGCGGGATTAATCCCGCCGACCGTTCCTCGTCGGAGGGATTCGTGGGCGGGATTAATCCCGCCCATCAGTTGTATTAATCAAACATGAGATATTATCTCTAAACATAATTATGTATTATTGCATATGCATATTATTAAGTAACCGTAATTCAGATTTCTTAAAATATTGCATAAACAGATATCATAAATAATACAATTATTTATGTGCAGGACAATATGTTTAATACTGGAGATAAAGTATGTCTTCTTCGGAACAACGAGATAGTTGGCACTGGAACTGTGGAAGTTCGAGATAATAATGCATCATGTCACAATATTTCCCAAGGATCTTGTGTGTACGTATGGGTGAACACCATTTACAAGCATGTTGAGGTTCTGGGAATGGAATTTGAGGAGGGTTCTCCTGTATTGTGGAATTTGGATGAAGTCAAGGCTGACACAAATATGCAGAGTCACAAACAAATAGTAGCACGAGTTTACCAGATGATGGCTTGCCTGCTGTAATGGATGAGGTGATTCTCTTTCTTCGTGAGATTGAAGTCGGAAGAGGCATCATCACAGCTATAAATCCAATGGAAGCAGTGTCAGAAGAGAAACTAGGGTCCGACTTCGTGGGTGTAGTTGTGACAGAGGTTTCACCTAATGGCACATTGTATCCTGGATCCCTCGTGAGGTGGCGAACATCTGAATTAAGACGGCAAGATGGTTCAACATATTCTGGGTTGGATTTCAATAATAACAACCCGGAAGAACAACTCATATTTGAAGAGGTTCCTTGCATTGGTCCTATTGTAAGAAAAAGGCGATTCATGGGTTGTAGATCTTCCCCTGCAAGTTTCAGCAAGAGGGTAAAGATGGATCCTACATCTTCCGAAAGTGTTACGAGCATTTCCACGATTGACTGTTGCAAGAAGAAGTGTTGTCAGATGGCAGACCGGAATGAAATTACCCAATGTAGACATGTCTTTCGTATGCTCACCCAAAAGCAAAGGCATGAGTTTGTATATGCTGCACTAACTGGGTGTATTGATGGAATGGCCTCGGACACAGGTTATCAGAGTACATCCATGGTATTTAATAAGGTGGCCATCTGCTTCAAAGCTTGGTACAGTATATACGGGATCCCAAAGACCACGTTCTACCGTCGGAGGGATGAGTGGCTAGATGGAGCGCGAACCTCAGTTCATGGGAACACTGGCTTGGTCAAAACCCGCTCTCACATCATGGCAGCCATAGAGATACTCAAGGCTTTTGTGGAAGCAAATGCAGACAGGATGCCTCACAAATGCCGAACCACAAATGCAGGGGTCAGGGAAAATCTCAAGGTTTTACCTTCAATCTACACTCAATTGAAACTGTGTGAACATGTGAACAAGTGCCTCAGTTTGATGGGGCTCCAAGCAATCTGCACTGGTACCTTCAACAACATATGGAATACTCATTTTAAGGATGTGGAGATTGCAAAACACTCTAGCTTTTCTAAGTGTGACACTTGTACATCATTGAAGGCTGCAGAGGCTTGTGCAAAAACCTTGGTGGAGATCACTACCATTCAAAGGAAGATGGAGGCCCACATGATTGCACAACAAACTTGTCGGTCTCAGTACTATGCACACCGCATGCTTTCTGTGTCACGCCCATCAGAGTACCTGTGCTTGATCCATGACAAGATGGATCATTCAAAGACCAGCATTCCAAAGCTCTTTGCAACACCAAAGTGCCTTGGAAATGTCATGAAACTTCCGATTTCTTTAACAGGTGTGCTAACACATGGACACGGTTGTGAGTCATATGGACACTTTTCACTTCCACATTGGTCTAGCGACTCCAATTTCACTATTGGGTCGTTAGCCATGTGTTTCAGAAACCTTGAAGCCCACTCACAGACAAGTCCTATCAGTGATCTCAAAGTGAAGAAACAACACCTTCAACCTTTACATAATGCTCTCATGAACACGTCTGCACTTGAGGCTACTTGGGAATATGAGAGGCATTGTCAGCAACCTGCACAAAAAACAGATGGCCCTGTTGAGAGTTCAGGTTCAGTGGAGGGATCTAGCTCAAATAGTGTACATGTGTCCTCAACATCAAATAAGCTTCCTCGTCATTTGCTTTTACAGATGGATAATTGTGCAGGCGAGAACAAAAATAGGTAAATCATTTTACTTAAGGGTTTCTCAAGCTCATACTTACTTTTATTTTCTAGATATGTGCTAGCATACTTGTCAATGCTTGTTGCCAAAGGTGTGTTTGAAACAATCACGCTCAGTTTCCTTATGGTTGGTCACACTCATGAAGATATTGATGCGTTCTTCAGCAAGGTCTCCAACTCTACAAAAAGGACAAGTGCACTTACCTTACCGCATATGATGAATCTTTTTGAAAATTGCATCTCCAAAAAAAGTTGTGCTTTGCTTGTGACTGAGGTGCCAGACTTCAAAAAATTTCTCAAGGAGTATATAAAAGAAGGGAGTGATTCTTTAGTTGGTCACCTTGTGCCGCTACAATTCTTTTTCTCCATACGAGATGGTATACCTATTATGCAGTACAAGTTACGGCCATCAGAGCAGGAGTGGTTACCGAAAGAGGGCTTAATGCTCTTCAAAAGTGGAGAGGATGGAAAGCCACTTCTCCCAGAAGGACAACCAGACCCTATTCCATTGAGTGCCCAGCTCAAGGAACAAGAGGTTATTATTGATGGCATCAAAAAATATGTGGCATGGGTTCAAAAATCGATGCCAAAGAATTCTGATAAGGCAACTGGTTACTCAGAACTATATAAGCATGTGGTCAACTATTGGGAGACTGTTGTTCGAGAGTTGGAAGGGCCTACTGTCACAAGTACAGAATTGCAACACCCTTTCTGGCCTAAAACAAGGTGGCGAGAGGAGATTGAAATGACATCACTGAGCACAGACGACATAGAAGCCAGTAGTGATGTGGAAGTGCAAACCCCACACTTTGTTGGACAAAGGAACCAAAAACCTAAAGCATACTTTGATTGCTGCAAGGATCTTCAAAAACTAATGATGGTTCTCATTACTCCAGATGCGTCATATAATCAGCCTATTTGGATGGGTCAAATTATCGACACACCTGAAGTAATCACAAAAAATAGTATTGTTAAGGTTGCATGGTTCAAACCACAAAAAAGGCGACACGAGAAGGAGAGCGAAAGATATAATGGATGCCTAGAGAAAACATGGTCTCCCAATCAAAAAGACCCAGCATGTTTTATAAATGTTAAATCCATTCGATATGGGTGGATGTCAAGAAGCGTTGATAAAGTCACGATTAACAAAACTGCAAGGGAATGTATGTTTTCTGAAGCTTAAAGCAATTACAAAATTATAAAATATCATATATTTAATATTCATAATTATTATAAACTCTTTAATAATAGTACCAAATTGTATACTTAACTATATAAATTTAAAAAATGATATGGAAGATTGACTATATTATTATAGGATTTTATATATATATTATTACTACTACAAATTTTTAATTAATAATGTTATATTTAAATATTAATATTTTAATAACAACATCAATATTTATATAATGTACCTCTTATGCTCTTCCTTAATTGTTATATTAGGCAATATATTATATAATTTAATACATTCTACTTTTATAATGTTATTAATTTTTGTTCAATGAATGCTATAATTTATTAAAGGGTAGAATACAAAATAGAATATTCTAAAGAATATTCTCTTTTCAAACATATATTCTAAAGAATATTCCTTTAATATTAGAAAATGCTAATTAAATAGCTAAAATTGCTAATTATTAGGAAATGGGACTATAGCCATGCCCATTTTAGTTTACAACGTGCATGTATATATGAAGGTTAATCCTATAATTAGAATAATCTATTATGGGTTTATAGGACTATTAAGGTATTCTTAAGGTTGAATAGGTATTTCCTGAGGCTGTACCTCATGAACATGAGATAACTTTGTTAACATTTCCTTGCGCAATACTGAAAGAGTCTGATCCAAATACCGGCTCCATGTTTATGCATCTGTTGAAATAGGACGAAAAGAAGGGGAACCAACATCAGAAGAAAACACAGGGGAATGACCATACAAGGAATGAAATGGGGAGACTCCAGTGGACTGGTGTACATACACATAATGAACTGAAGGAGGGGCAAGTACTGATCCCAGTCGGTCTAGCGCTTATTCACATACTTAGGTAACATACACTTGAAAGTATGATTGAGTCACTCCACTAGACCATTCATTTCTAGATGATAGGGTGTTGTGAAAGATTGTTTGATTCCCAACCTTGTAGTTAGCAAACTCAAAACTTCAGTTGTGAAATGGGGTCCTTGATCTAAAAGAATTTGCTATGGACATCCATGTCGTAACACTACTTGATGAAATAAGAAATCTACCACATGAGTTGCCTTGGCCTCTGAAGAGCCTGGACTTCCACATACCGTGTCAAATAGTCTAACAGAACAATAACATATGTATTCCCTGCTGTCATTGTCAGAAATGGTCCAATGAGATCATATGCAACCAGCTCAAAAGGACATGAACTTGAATAGATTGTAGATGACCACTAGGAGGAGTGGAACGAGGATTTCAAACTTGATAGAGATGTAATATTGATGAAGGTCACGTCGAAGCTAAGGCCAATAGAACCGTGAACGTAACTTGTCTAACACTTTGTGAAACCCAAGATGACCAGAGAGAGGGTCATCATGGAATGCATGAAGAAAGTGAGGTACATAGCATGATGGGATTACCAACCGAGGTGGGATACCTGTACCACTTTGTCCCACAAAGTAAAGAAGATCCTTTATCATCGTGAACTTTGAACATGGTCTCAAAAATCAATATCAACATCTGCAACCAACTCAGGAGTTTTGAGTGCATCTATTATCCGTTAACTCCATGGTTTCAAGCGTTGTGCCAACCTAATCTCGCAAAGACTAGGCAAAGGTGTAGGTTCTAAAGATGGTAAGACACCTGCAGCAACTGGTGCCCATGACAACGCATCCACATCCGCCATGGAAGAACCTGGATGATGATGAACTGTGAATTGATAATCTTGTAATGCTAAGGCCCATCGCGCATGTCGACTATTAAATGCTTCTTCTTTAATACCGAATGTACTGCAACATGATCACATTCCACCAAGGTCGAAGAACCATGAAGATAAGCATGAAACTTATGGAATGCCCAAACCATAGCTAAATATTCCTTATTCGTAGTTGAATAATTAAGTTCTGAACCACTGAGACTTCGACTGACATATGCAGGTGGCGGGATTAATCCCACTGACCCTTTCATGCCTGGTGGGAAGGGGTGGTGGGATTAATCCTACCACCCTTTATGTCTCAAAGAATGTGGGGCAAGATTAATCCTGCCCACCACCATTCTCCATATGAGAAAAGTTGTGGGGCGGGATTAATCCTATCAATTAAGTATGAAAGGGGTGGTGGGATTAATCTCACCCACAACTCTCTGATATGGATAAGGGTGGTGGTAGGATTAAGCCCACACACTTCTCTTTGAGATGGAGAAGGGTGGCAAGATTAATCCCGTCACCCCTTCCCACCAGGCATAAAGGGTTGACGGGATTAATCCTGCCACCCTTCTCCATCTTAAAGAGAAGTGGGCGGGATTAATCCTGCCCACACTCTATGTGAATGTACATGTGTATTAGTATATATAAGTTCTTTATCTCCTTTAATTTACTTCTATAATCTTATCATAATATTTTGAGTAAAAGCTAATAAACCATTATAAAATTGTTCAAAGCTTACATTTGTGGTGGTTCTAAAACTAAATGATAGCAATTTTTTGCACTATCACAAATGTGAGCTTTGGACACTTAATTCCGTCCACTTCTCTATGAGACAAAGAAGGGTGTATGTGAATTTACTAGTGTATTAATATACATAAGCATATGTTTGTCTGTATATTATAATTTCTTGCCATTTAAATAGCCTAACACTTCAAAGAAAAATATGTATAGACTCTGTTATATGAATTATATTCATAGTGTATTATTGTGCAGAAAGACGGATTGATCTAACAAGAAGATTCAGTCATTAGTATAGAGCTATCATCAAATTCTGGGTAAGAATTAATATAAAACATGTTATACTCAGATATGTGTTTGAAGAAGTAATCATTTTTGTATTCAGATGTGGAATTGAGGTGACATTGAAGATAAGAGAAGGAGATGAGATGGGCAAGGGGATTCTAGAATCAACTTGGCCATTTTTAAATAAATGGGAAGCACATTGGATCAACTATGGTTGCTGTCAAACTAACCTCTGTCACATCGCATGGGCAAGCAAAACAATGTAAACTAGATTCATTAATCAACCACCCGAGGGCATGGTGCGAACCAAGATTGGACGATGCTCGAAATATATACCTTATTCCATCCAATATCACGTTTTCGGATCTGGAGGATGCAAGATACAACAAGAACCTCGGGTGGTCCTGTCAGCTTGTGGATTATGACGTTAAAGTGTTTACTAATGATGTCGATCGTGGAGTTCTTCTTCAACTAAACAAAAGCCCATCTATAAAGGGGATTAGATTAGATGTCTACTTCAAGGATCTCAATACTCATTGAGTAGGTGTATTTATAACAGATATTACTTCACAATACAAAACATCCACAAGTGAAGCAATCGTCCCTTTCTTATTGAAAAAGAACACAATGACATCATTAGGGACATTAAGAGGGTGGTTCAGTCCCAGGTTCTTTACAGATCACATTCAATTTGCTTAGGAATCTTTAGAAGTTGGAAGAGTGTGCCAAGAACATTAGAACAGCTGCAGTTGGGGCTCACACATGTTGATTCAAACCGTAGAAAAAATCATATATGGTTTTGTCAGCACCTGTGGCATCCTATGCTACAACAAGCCACAAGGAAATGATGTTGAATGATAGGATTTACGAGTGTAGGGATAAGTATTGCAGCGTTAACCCCAACTTCAATTACATGCCACTCAACCAGGAAGGTATAGCTGAGCTGATGGAGAAGATGAAGGACGACAATTCTTACACCCTTCCACATAATGTGTTTTGTGCCCATACTATAAAAGAAAGAAAAGCATTGAGATAGTGTGGGTGACAACACCAGAACAAATTACAAAGATTCAAACGAAAAATAAAAAATCAATCAGGTATTACATTATTAGCAGCCAACACACGATAATGGCAACCCAATGATCTTAATGAACACAATAAAGGAATGATGGTAATAAAACTTTCTAAACATACTCGTGAGAAGCTAAACAAAAAATCGGCATTTTTAACTAAGCTGAATCTCACAACCAAGCAGTACCATCGATGGAATGGGACACTTCCGACACCAATCACTACAACAACAAAATATGGGAGAAGTTCAAATACACGCAATCCATGTGGGAAATCTTGGGCAACCACAAAGAACTACTATAGGGAGAAAATAAAGTGCAGAATACCGAGTAAGTAAATTGTCTTGGCGAGATTTATCTTGCCAATATATTAAGGGAAAATTTTAAAAGGCCCTCCAAAGATATATAATATTGTAAAAAGGCCCCTTGAAGTTTTTGAAATTGTCAAAAGGCCCTTGTGAAGTTTTTCAATTTGTCAAAAGGCCTTTGTGAACCGTCAAAAAATAATAAAAATAGGGAACATGCGATTGCCCTAATGATGCTTGTTTTGGACAGCGCTACACATCTCTATTTGAGCTTAAGCGATCGGTAAAAGATGCTGCTGTAGCTTGAAATTTTGAGTTAAGAAAAATAAAAAATGATAAATCTCAATACACAGTTGGATGTAACAGAGAGGGGTTGTTCTTTACGTTTGCACGCTTCACTCATTGATCAGGGCCCTGCCTGCTCAATCAAAACATTCATCAGTGATCATTCATGTGGTGGGATTGATCATCTCAGGAACAAAGAAGCTTCAGCAAGTTGGATTTCAGACAAGTTTCAAAACAGGGTGAGAGAGAGCCACACGTGACTCCAAAGAGTATAATGGCTGAAATTAAACGAGATCATGGAGTCTCTGTCTCCTACGACTTGGCCTGGAAAGGAAAGGAGAAAGCTGTTTAGCAATTCATGGGGATCATGAAGCTGCATACTCTAACCTGAGAGGTTACAAGATGTTGTTTTTGAGAAATAATCCGGCTCTGTTCTGGATATTCAGCAAGATGATACAGGTCGTTTTCGAAGTGCTTCCATCTCAGGCTTTCAATATTGCAAGCCTCTGATTGGATTGGATGGGACACACATCAAATCCAGATACTTGGGATGCCTGCTCGTGGCAATTGCTGTGGATGTAAAAGGGCAACTGTTTCCATTGGCATTTGCGGTTGCAGATGCTGAGAATCATGAAAACTGGGTCTGGTTTTGGAGCATTTGAAGAGGCTCATCAACACGAATCACCCATAATGCTTCAGCCTACACTTCCTCTCAGATAGACAAAAAGGTGTTTTGGACGCTGTATCTTTGATCTTTCCAAATGCCTATCATGGATTTTGCATGAGACATTTCTCAGAGAATTTTCGGAAAACGTTTAAAAATATTGAGCTGGTTCATCTTCTTTGGAATGCTGCTCGAGCATTGACTCATCGTGATTTTGAAGAAGCTCTAACGGCCATTCGAGAGAAAGATAGAGCTGTTGCTGATTGGATTCTGGTTGCTGCTGAACCAAAGTTTTGGGCATCTGCATGGTTTGAGGGAGACCGGTTTGGGCATTTAACCACAAACGTCTCTGAGTCTCTAAATGCTTGGCTTTTGGAAGCTCGAGACAAGCCAATCCTCGCTATGCTCGAACATATCCAACAAAAGTTGATGAACTGGTTTTATGAGCGGAGGATAGAAGCTTTATCAAGCAGATGCGAGGCTGATGAGTTCAAGCTAGTTGACACAACGGAGAAGATCATTCATGATGCTCTTTCACGTGCAAGATATTATGTTGTCTCACCATCTGATGCAAATGTTTTTTGAGATTCAAACAGACAAGCATACTCGAGTGGTGAACATATCTCAAAGAAGTTGCAGTTGTTGTTCATGGTAGAGATTGGGATTACCATGTGCCCATGGGATTGCAGCCATCCTATGGAAAAGGGAGCGTGTTCAGAGTTATGCTCATCCCAGTTTTTTGGTGGATTCCTATTGCAAATCATACACGGGAGTCATTTACCCAATGGATCTTCAGGAGTTGGAAGCTGATGACTTGAAGCCTCCAAACACTCGCAGACCTCCTGAACGTCCAAAGAAGAAGCGAGTTTGCACAGAGAATGAAGGAGAAAAACGAGCATTTCATTGTAGTCGGTGTGGACAATTTGGCCACAACCATCGCACTTGTACCGCAGCAATTTAAATTTGAATTTTACGTAATTTAATTACAAAAATAGATTTTCTTCATTTATTTATACTGTTTGATGGTTGAAAAAGGCCTTTTGACAAATTGAAAAAATTCACATGGGCCTTTTGACAATTTCAAAACTTCAAGGGGCCTTTTTACAATATTGCAATCTTTGGAGGGCCTTTTAACAATTTTCCCATATATTAATTTGTATCTTTTAAATCTTCAGAGAGCTGAAGAAATTACAACAATTGATTTTGCCCATGTGGGCGGGAAGGAAACATCCTTTTTGATGATATTGATTTCTTACCCCGAGGACAAGGTCTTTGCCAAATGGGTGGGGATTATTATCATAGTTTTTACTATGACTCGACCCTTTACTTTGAGGTTTGACTGTTGTTACTTACTGAGTTGTGTGACGAACCCTAGATGTAGTAGGAAACAAGCCCATTTAGTGCACTTAAATATCTAGTGATGGGTGTCATTAGGTATTTACAAGAAACTTTAGGCGAAGCTAGAACTTACCTTCTAGAAACTCTCCCCCGGTTTGACATTCTATGTTAAGGTTCTTCGCAAAGTATAGCTTATCAAAATAAGGGTTAGGGACACCCCTAAGGTTGACCTAACCCTAGGGTTTCCCTAAACCCCCCTAGGGGTTAGGTTTACGGTTAGGTTAGGACAACTATTTTCTCTAGGGGCTAGCATTTCCATGCCAGCCCACTTACTCACTTAGGTAAACATGGGCGGGGGATTCGTCACATAAATAAGGTAGAGTATATGTAGTGAGGCTTCCTGGGTTCAAAAGAGAGCTCGTTAACCTCCTACTAGTGCAAGCTAAGCTTGTGTCGTTAAGGTGCAACCCTCCGTTGTGCCGCCCAAACTTCCACACGACAGGGTACAACCCACCCTAGGGTTAGACTATCCTTATCGTTGGCAGGATCTTGCCTTTGAGATAGGGGCACGTCATTTCCAAGGAGTTAGTCAAATTTCTTGGTTCGAAAACCTGCTCGCAAGCTCAAAGGCATTGCCTGAGTTCATGTTTCGCAAAATTAATGGTTGAGGCCTTGCTTCGGCCGCCTCAACCACACCAAGCTAAGAACAACACCTAAAGCTCAGCTAGTCAGCATATCCTAATTCACAAGGTGAGTCTCGTTCGTGGACTTAGTCAACTAGGGGTTTGAGTTCCTAGGGCTTGGGTTCCTAATACGGGTTATTTTACCAGATTCCGTGGGGTTTCCAGAGAGGGGATTCCAGGGTTGGCACTTGGCAAGCCACCTTTGTGGCACCAGGTAAAAACTCTGATAATTGGTATTGGAGCAAGTTCTCTGCGGTCAGTAGGACTGCCTTAAGTTGTAGGGTGTTTCAATGTTTAGATAACTTTAAATTCTTGATATACTCTATTGCTTTTGGTTGACATGTCTGTATTCTGCCCAGAGAGTTTGATCCTGTGAGTTGTCAAACTTCGGAGAACACTTGCTCAGTGAGTCGGCGTGAGATTCTAGGTATGTCCGAAAGTTTTATACTAGTTTAAGCTGATGTGTATGGGTGTACAACCTGTGCAGGGTGTTTCCAATTTCACATTGGGAATATTCTAAGCATATTCTCTGAGTGTTGACACTAGGGTTCAATACTATGAGCAAAAGAAAGCAACTAGAGCCTGAGGCAAAAAGGGTTGTCGTAGAGGCTCAAAATGAGGAGATGGATGAGGCTGATCCAGGTCGACCCCCTAGAGTTAGACAACGACCTGGTTGGCGAGAAATAATGATGGATGCCCTAAAAAACCTTCGAGGGGATATTTTGGGGTTGAACAACCGAATTGATAATGTTGCTGTTCAGATTCCGACAAATACTATAGTGCCAGATGTTCCGCAATCAGACACACAGAAAAAGAAGAAGAAGCATGACTCAGAGTCAGGTTCCTCTAAATCAGATTCTTTGATGGAAGTAGGTGATAGAGGTCCCAGTAAATTCAAACTGGTAAAGCCTTCGAATTTTATGGGTTCAAAGGATTATAATGTTTTGGATGACTGGTTGTATAATATGGAAAGCTATTTCAAGGCTACTTCCGTGAGAAAGACAGAAAAGGTTGCATGTGCCAAGCAATTTCTTAAAGAAGAAGCTAAGACTTGGTGGCGAATTATTGAAGGTGAACGTGGATACCGAAACAACTGGAAACACATGAAAAAGGAGATCAAAAAGCAGTATATGCCGGATGATCTCGATTTGCAATTGTGTGCTGACCTGGCACTTTGTCAACAGGGAATTTGGGGAAGTCCAATGGACCACGTTTATCGATTCGAGAGTGTACGGTGATTGGTGCCAAATATAAGTGATGATGAAGCTCGAAGTTGCTTCATGGCTAGCTTGAATGAGAAGACGTGAAGGAAAATTTTAAGGTACAAGCCAACAAGCTATCGAGAATGTCAAGAGGTAGCTCAAAAGGTTGCTTATGGCATGTCGTTAGAGGACTTGTACAAAGGGGAGGATGCAAAACCTAAACCGAGGAGTTTTCCTCCAAAATTTGGGTTCTGAAGATTTGATAAACGATCGAATTAGTCACCATCAAATCAAAGTGCAAGTCCCTTTGTTAGCAGTTCCAAATTTTTGGATACATCGAGACCCATCGAATCTCGAAAGCCGTTAGCGTTACCACCTCCTTAGCAGGCCAAGGGCTTGGCTCCGAAGTCTGCTCCCTTGCAATCCGTAAGTGGGGTTCATACATGTCACATTTGTAACAAGCCTGGTCATTTCGCTAGAGAATGTCAGGCACCCTCACAACAATCTGGTCATTTCGCTAGAGAATGTCAGGCACCCTCACAACAATCGGGTCATTTCAAGGCGATGGTAGAAGAGGAAGTTGCTGAACCAAAAACGCTTGAAAATCTAGAAGATGAGTCAAAGGAGGTAATGTTGTGCCAGACACAACCTGCCTTATTCGCTATGCAAGACAAAATTGACCCTTTGCTATATCTGACAGGAAGGATACGAGGGGACCGAGTTCGAATGATGATCGATACTGGAGCAACATACAACTTCATATCGACTAGTCTAGCTCATAGGTTGAATTTGGATGTAATAAAGATGTGTGAAATAAAGATCAATTTTGGCAAAGGTTCTCAAAATACTAATAATATAGCAAGGGCAGTTCTTGTCCAAATCAAAGATTGGAAGGCTAAGCTAGACTTAGTTGTCTTTAATATAACAGGTTTTACTTTGTTTTGGGTATAGAATGGTTCCATAAACATGTAATCGAAATGAGGGGTTCTGGAGATAATTGAATCACGCTTGCAGCATATAAAGAGGACATTAAAAAGACCATGCTCAAAATGGAAACGCTAACTGATAAGGATTGGAATCCTATGTTCCTTACTTACCTTAACTCAGTTGCGTAAAGCAGTTAGGCATCAGGAACGTGTGTTTCTTGCAATGGTTTTGGATACTGGTGAAGTCAAAATAGGAGATGGTCAAGGATTGGTTCCCAAACCTATTTTGGAAGTCTTGAACATGTTTAAGGACATGTTGCTGGAAGACTTGCCACCCAAGTTACCTCCACATCGAGTTGTGGACCATAGGATAGAAATTTTGCTAGGTTCGTCTCCACTGGCAAGAGCCCCATATCGGTTGAATCCTCAAGAGTTAGTAGAATTGAAGAGACAACTGACAGAATTGATTGGTCGAGGACACATTCGACCTAGTCGATCGCCATATGGTGCACCTATCTTATTTGTAATGAAAAAGAATGGTACGATGCGAATGTGTGTGGACTATCGAGCGCTAAACATGATAACTATAAAAATTAAGTATCCTCTTCTACGAGTGGATGACTTATTTGATAAACTATCGAAAACCAAGTATTTTTCAAGAATAAACTTGAGATCGGGGTACCATCAGATTCGGGTAGCAGAGAATGACATTGAGAAGACCGCTTTTTGAACGCATTATGGATCATTTAAGTTTCTAGTCTTGCCATTCGGGTTGTGCAATGCTCCAGCAACTTTTTGCACAATGATGAAGGAACATGTGAAACACTTAGAAAAAGTGTTTCAGAGGTTGAGAGAGAACCAGTTGTATGCTAAAGAAAGCAAGTGCGCATTTGGTCAAACCAAGATAGATTTCTTGGGATACTTGATCTCAAGTGGAAAGGTTGCCATGGATCCAAAGAAAATTCAAGCTATTACCAAGTGGATGACTTTAAAAGACGTGTATGAAGTTAGATCATTTCTTGGTCTGACAGGGTATTATCGAAGATTCATAAAGGGTTACTCGGAAATAGCGGCCCCATTGACAAATCTTACGAAAAACATTCTATGGCATTGGACTCTAGAGTGCCAACGTACGTTCATCAAACTCAAAGAGGCTATCTCTTCTGAGCCAGTTTTGCAATTGCCCATCTTTGAAGATCCCTTTGAAGTAGAATGTGACGCTTTTGACTTTGCAATTGGTGGTGTATTGCAACAGAAAGGACATCCAATGTCCTTTTTCTCGAAGAAGTTAGATGCCACGCAAACTCGATGGCCTACTCACAAAAAGGAGATGTATGCTATTGTTGCTTCCTTGGAGTATTGGCGTCATTATCTTCCAAGTCATGGCACTGTGGTTTGGACAGATAGTGTAACTCTAAGGTATTTTGAAATGCAGCCGAAGCTATCGCTGAAGTATGCTAGATGGCAACAGAAGTTGGCACGATTTCAGCCTGAAATCAAACATAGAGCGTGAAAGGACAATGTGGTAGCTGATACACTCAGTAGAAAGGGCCATCTTCAGATTATGTCAGCACCCGTGTCAACTTTGGTGGATGAATTTGTGACGGCGTATCCTCAGGACGAGTTTGCTAAGGAGGCTTTGAGCCTTGTAGCAAAGAGGAAACAAGTTCATCAATTACGAAAAGATGGTAATATTTCAGCAGGAATAGAAAGTCGAATGGATGCACTCAAACAGGCGCACTTTGCGGTACAAGATGGAGTTCTTTATTATAAAGAAAAGAGACTCTATGTTCCAGAAGGGACATGGAGGGAGAGACTATTAAGAGAGCATCACGACGTTCCTTTGGCAGGACATGGTGGAAGGCATAAGACATTGGCTTTGTTGACACAGGGATTCTATTGGCCGGGTATGATAGATGATGTTGCCATGTATGTCAAGACATGCCCCACATGTCAACAAGTGAAGAGTCGATCACAAAAATGAGCTGGGAAGTTGCAGTGTATACCGATTCTAGAGCGGCCATTCCAAAGTGGACTTTATCATGGGATTGCCAAAATCTTATGGTTTTAACGCGCTCATGGTGGTAATCGATCAGTTTTCAAAGGTTGCTCATTTCATTCCAACTGTAGAGACAGTGAATGCAATTCAAGCAGCGAAGTTGTTCTTCCATGAAGTCATAAGAGTGCGAGGGCTACCGGAAATGATGATCTCAGATCGGGATCCTCAATTTACGGGCAAGTTTTAGGGAACATTGTTTAAGCAGTTTGGTACGATGCTCAAGTTCAGTACAGCCTACCATCCGCAAACTGATGGTCAAATGGAGAGGGTGAACCGACAAGTCGAGGACTATCTCAGATGCTATGTTCAAGGTGATCAACTTGATTGGGCTGAACACTTAGATATGGCTGAGATATGTTACAATAACTCAACACACATTGCGATCGAATGTAGCCCGATAGAAGTGTTGACTAGGAATAAGGGTGGTATTCCTCAGAGTATGGTGTTACCAAAAGACGATGTCAATTGAGTTCCCTCTGTAGTAGAGTTCATTGGACAGTTGTATCAGACATGGGAAGCTGCTTGTCTTTGCAGTTGCCCATCTTTGAAGCTATTCAACATGGTATTGTTGAGTACCAGAAACCTGAAGGTTCCAACAACTCTTTCAAAAAAGTTTCTATCGCACTACATAGGCCCATACAAGGTGATGAAGCGAGTAGGGAAAGTGGCTTATGGGTTAGATCTTCCTCCAAAGTTGAGAACAATACACAATGTGTTTCATGTCAACTTACTTGAGCTAGATATCATAGTTTACATCCGCCTCCAGAGTTAATTAGTGAGGAGAAAGAATTTGAAGTTGAGGCTATATTAAAGGGGCAAAACATTCATGGACGGCGAAAACGTAAATGTGAATATCTTGTTAAGTGGAAAGGGTACCCGGCATGCGAGTCGACATGGGAACCATTGGAGAATCTGCAGAACGCGATGGAGTTGGTGAATGAGTTTGAGGCGAGGTCTCAAACTGATTAAGAAATAAAGTTATTTCTTCTTAACCTAGGGGCCGACAGACAACATTAACTAGAGGTCTCCAATATAAATTCTAGTTAACTAAAAAGAAATTAACTAACATGTTGTCTGTGTCGGGTGACAGACTTTGCAGACGTGCAAAAGGTCTCCAAATGACTTCTTGTCGCAGGTGGTGCCTCCGGTAGCTAAGTTCTCACTTAGTAAACGATGGTTCTGAAGTATTTGGCTTCGCGTAATGCAAGGGGAGTAATAAAAACTTGTGAACTTTTTGCTGACTTTGCATAGAGTGATTAGTGTTAGTTTTCAGTTAATTTTTCCTAACCTAGTCTAGTCTTGGAGTTAGACATCAATGAGGACGTTGACATTTTCAAAGGCGGGGAGTGTGTCTTAGTTTTTACTATGACTCGACCCTTTACTTTGAGGTTTGACTGTTGTTACTTACCAAGTTGTGTGACGAACCCTAAATGTAATAGGAAACAGGCCCGTTTAGTGCACTTGGGTATCTAGTGATGGTCCGGCCGGGTGTCATTAGGTATTTGTAGAAAACTTTAGGCGAAGCTAGAACTTACCTTCTAGAAACTCTCCTCCGGTTTGACGTTCTAGGTTAGGGTTCTTCGTAAAGTATAGCTTGTCAAAATAAGGGTTAGGGACACCCCTAGGCCTAGGGGTTGCCCTAAACCCCCCTAGGGGTTAGGTTTAGGGTTAGGTTAGGACAACTATTTTCTCTAGGGGCTAGCATTTCCGTGCCAGCCCACTTACTCACTTAGGTAAACAAGGGGGGGTGTCCGTCACATAAATAAGGTAGAGTTTTTGTAGTGAAGCTTCCTAGGTTCAAAAGAGAGCTCGTTAACCTCCTACCGGTGCAAGCTAAGCTTGTGTCGTCAAGGTGCAATCCTCCGTTGTGCTGCCCAAACTTTCACACGACAGGGGTACAACCCACCCTAGGGTTATACTATCCTTATCGTTGGCAGGATCTTGCCTTTGAGATAGGGGCACGTCACTTCCAAGGAGTTAGTCAAATTCCTTGGTCCGAAAACCTGCTCGCAAGCTCAAAGGCATTGCCCGAGTTTACTTTCTGCAAAACTAATGGTTGAGGCCTTGCTCCGGCCGCCTCAACCACACCAAGCTAGGAACGACACCTAAAGCTTGGCTAGTCAGCATATCCTAATTCACAAGGTGAGTCTCATTCGTGGACTTAGTCAGCTAGGGGTTTGAGTTCCTAGGGCTTGGGTTCCTAATACGGGATATTTTACCAGATTCTGTGGGGTTTTCAAAGAGGGGATTCCAGGGTAGCCGCCTTTGTGACACCATGTAAAACTCTGACAATTATGGAATCATTTGCAAAAGGAACATTGAAGAAGAAGAAGCAGACAAGTGAAGGAGAGCCCTCGGAGAAGTCTGCAAAGAAACTCAGTAAGATGCTGAAGGCTAAGTCTGTTCAATCTGTAAAGGATGTAGACAATGACTTTAAGTTCACATGGTTGAAGCCTTTGAATGGAACAACGGTGGAGGAGATGGATGTGTTAGCTAATTTGGTGGCTGATGGCAAACTATAGATTAATAACAGCAGCCCCACCTCTCCTTTTCATCTCAAGCCAATAGAGCTAAAGACGATCAGGCACTTCAAGGAGTGGTTGGGAATACACTGTCATAAATTGGGTTGGACCTCGACTTTAACATACGAAGAGGTCAGCAAATATGTGCATGTGACAAATGATGATATGCTTGTGCAATGGGTAAACTAATCGGAAGATATGTATGGGCAACAATCTATTGCATGCCAACGCCAGAAAGGAGAACATCGCGATAACGCCTTCTCTTATGACAGTCCTTCAATAGCAAAGAATGAAGTTAAACATTATAAAGGAGGATGCTATGAATCATGACAAGCCCTACAGATGTTTGTATCGGATTTGAAACTTTATGGGGTAACATCACTGCTTGTAGGAAACTTTTAAATGTTCATGATGGATCGGTGGGTGTCAAAAAATCCTTTCTCAGAAAAGGCACTAGAGGATTTGGTGGAAAAACTTAGCCGTGCAAGCATGTACATAGAAGGTATTTATTATTGAATTTACACACTTAACTGATACCTACGTTTTCAGGTATTTATTTCTTGATTCTTGCTCATGTCACCGATACGTTCTTTGCCAAGAAGAATAGACATCGTTGACAGATTTTATATGAATGATGCTAATCCCAAGTGATTGATACGGTTGTTCACTTGGTTGTTAGGAATGCGCCAAACAATTTCAAACTTCCAAATGACTGGCCAGGCATTGTTTGCACTCCAACGGCCTGAACCTCCATCCGATACACCATAGCTAAGAGGACGTATTCGGCAATGTACGTTATCCAAACATTACAAGTCAGGGCACAGAGCATCGTCAACTTATTAGGGGTCCTCACAGTAATGCATGGGTTTTTGACTACTGCACTAGGGATCCGTCTTAAAGGAGTGTTACCTTTGGGATACATGTGTGTTTGCCGTTGAAAAGGATAAGACCATGGTTGAGGACTTGAACAAGTGGATAGAGAGGTTCTCAACTGATACCCAACAAACCCATACAAGAGTATTTGGAAAGTTCCCTCCGAGAAGTGCGATAGCTCTGATGAGGAATCTGGTTCAATGTCGGAGTTGAGAATGATCTTGAATAAATATTAGACCGAAGTTATCTCAGGAGTACAGAACATTCACTTACTCCATTGACCATGGAAAACATTAACAAAGATACTGGAAATATTGAACAATCTTCCAAGCGGCTAAAACCTTCTTCACCTCACTCAGAAGGTAACAGTGAAGAAGAATTGTTAATGAATTGTTAAAGTAACGAATAGTTGTAAATGAGTATAACATAAGGCATTTTTGTATATTTTGTTTATATTTGTACAAAAAATAAATTCTCAAGGATTAAAGAAGCTTTTAGTTCAAACATGGGTCACACATTAATAAGGTAAATAATATACCTGATAATTATAAGGCCAGCTAACTATCATTTTGCAAATGTAATGAAACAGTTGAGAATATGGATTTTCAGTAGTGGCATGAGGTAAGAGAGGAGTTTGGCAAAAATTTCTTGTGCCACATGTCAAAATGACATAGTTCATGCAGGAAATGAATAATATTGCAACTCAAAACATCCTTACTATGGGGACCACTTCAGTTTTGCATCATCATTTCTATTGCCTTCAGTTCTTAAATTACTTTCTTCAGCGCCTGTAATATCTGAATCTTGTACGGATGATGTATAAGTAAATGATAAAGGGATTGGCAACAATATAGCGTCAAAAGATAAATGTGAAAGGGACCAAACAAGTTGCAAAGCATTCAGCCCTTGTTACTCATGGTCATATTATGCTGTTGGATGTCAATGGTGTTTTACTTCATTGACAAAGGCGTGAGGACAGAGAAAAAAAACAAATAAGGAAATTTCATTCATTGTCATGGTAAATTTTGACATGATATTATTTTTATGAGGTTAGATCATCTCTTTCAAAAGCTTAAGGAGGTGGGTGCACTTGTGGGGATTTGGTCATGCATGCAGATTCACAATTTGACACCACTACTAAATTTGTTTAACAAACATTGTAGTGTTACAGAAGAGGTGATTCGTAAAGATTGGATTTTTGACCAGCGAATATGTTATAAACCTTTCAAATTTTACGATATAAGAAAGGAAAGCAAACCATACTTCTTCAAGAATGAAAGAATTAATTAGGCTTCATTGGGAGATCAATTAGTTAAAGATAATGAAGGACGCACATATCTTAGTGGTAGACGACTCGGCTATACTCAACCAAAACATTGCTTGTATCTATCCAATCACTTTTGACTCATATTCTGATATCAATATCATGGATGAGCTAGTGAAAGAAGAATCTTAAAAAATTTTGTGAGCAATATCCACCATATCCTAAAGCTTTTCTTTCTCGTGATTTTGAATTTTACAAATTAAAGGAAAGCAACCGGGCACTATACAATATTATTCTTAAGGAATGTCATATTTTAGATAAGCCTTTATGCACTCTTGTTCTTATCATAGCTTATGTATTGACAAGGATAGCAACTCCTAACTGCATTCGTAAGAGTGTTAGGTGGTGGCAACAATAAAAGATATTGACCAAAATGATTCAATTAATCTAAAGAGTGATGACTTAAACAAAATGAAGAGATTTCTCTGTATGGTTAAAGAGAAAGTATTTACAAATAGATTAACAGGTTGATAAAGAAATGATTTTATTTGTAATTATGTTTGATAATATTTTTAATTATTGTGAAATAGTTTTACAATGAAGAATAATACAGATATTCTAACATATTTTAGGAATATTCTTTACTAAGTAAGATTAATGAAGGATTCATTTGTTAACTAATTAATATTTAAGTCTTAATTAAATATTTAATAAATAATTAATCAATAATTAAAACTTAAGTATTAATTAGTAATTTATTTTATATTCCCATTTGTATTATGCCCATTTTAGTTACAATGTGCATATTTGCTCCCTTAATTCTAAACCTATGTGAGCATTGACATTCACTAGCCAGGCTTCCTCATCAATGCCAATGTTGACTTGCTTGATCACCGCTTTGGGAGTCATATTCCCCCATACATCGGCTTGCCCAGTACTCATCTTGGACATGCGGGGCGACACTCCACATTTCCTTCCACATGAAGGGCCATCTCAAGATTTGTGCTTTTGGGGTTTTTGCTCTAGCCTCCAGCCGAGTCATCAAGTACGAAGCGACGAACTTTGGTACTTCCTATCAGGGGTCTACCTCCCCTATGATGAATAAGTCCGATAAGCATGCCAGGATAGCTATGTCTTCCTCACGCTCTAGTTTGGGAGATGGTACTCCTGGGGTCGGGATTCCAATGGTGGTGCCCAGACTTGTTTCGCAATAACGAATATTAGTCCTCCATTGGCAGGGAATCGGACCCGCTGATTCTCCTAGTTATGTTGTACCGTCACACCCCTGAGCCATGGCTGGCCTAGGAGTAAGTTGAACCCTCCTTTTGCATGCATGTCGAGGATGACCATGTTTATCAAGAACTTGACACTTTGAATCCTGATCTCTACTTTTCTTATGATGCCCTTGGGTGCAACCTTGGCTTGGGTTGCCATACGTATGAGGAAGGGTGAGGGCTCCGGGGGTGGCATCCTCAACTCTTGATGGAGCTCTGTCGACATGATGTTTACGCCTGACCCCTGTCTATGATCATGTTGTGGATTGTGCGGCCTGCCACTTGGACTAGTATGGCTGGTATGTCATCCACAAAGTCTACTGCTATTGTTATGACCCTTGGGGGGCTACTGTGGGCCTATGGAGCTCCCGAGTGAGGACTTCATATAATCCTGGAGATAACCGGAGTAACTCGACTAAGGTCACTGTCGACCCTCTTGCCCCTGGGCCTTACACGAGTCTCACCTACTCTACAATGGCCTCCACTTCAGCACACCTCCGCGCCCACTATCCTGGTTCTACGAGTTCTATCGCCACTTCCTCCTCACTAGATTTCTTGTCATCTTCCTCCTCAAGGTTGATCAGTATTCTTGTTTGTCGGGCTTGTGATCTCGTGATTGCCCGCATTGCAGCTCTAGTGGTGACATTTCTACATGGTTGGCTTATGGTGTGGGGGCTGGCGTTGCCGGGGCCAGAGTTGGTCCTTCGGGTACCCTTGTGGACTTTGGCATGTGCACTTCTAGCATGGGTTTGAGCATCACAATCCAAGAGCATTGATACAGCATGTGGTGCCCACTGCACAACATGCAGATCATCTCCTGACATTTCAACTGTCTATTCTTGTTGTCATACCTCTATCGACATGGTTGACACTCCCGGAGTGCGACCCGGTCTCCTAATTGCAACCTACATTGGGGCTGGCCACTGCCACTGGCCTTGTAGGCAGCTTCTTGGGTAGTGTGTTGTTTATGAGCTTTGTCAATCAATAACAATTGTTCATGTTGTGGGACCCACGGACATTACACACCTTGCAATACTTGTCCCCATGCGCGATGTATCCTAGCTGGGCAAGGGTGGCAATTAGGTCCTGCCGCCTTGTGGGCCTCCCTTTGTTGTGATTGCACATGCTCTCTAGCTCCCGACCATCGCTTCTTTTTGGCATGCCTTTGGGCATCCAAGAGGTTCTCCTCATCCGTGGTAGTGTTTTGCTCCCTCAGCATCTAATTTTCTTACGCCTTCCTCTCCTAGCGTCTCTTGGCTTTTTGCCGCTTTGCTATCTTGGTGTACCGAAGTAACTTGTTGAACATCCATTCATCGTTTAGCCAGATCCACTTGCAGATCTCCAGCTGCAATCCCTTTTGGTATCACATTTTTTTGGTCAGGTCAACGGGGGCATCCCTTAGCTAGGCGATGTACCCCAGCATGTGGAATGTGTATTCATCGACTGACTCTCCCACTTTCAGTTTCAAGCTAGTTAGCTTATGGATTACCTCTTTCTTGCTCTTTTCCTCTTGGAAGGTATCTAGAAATGCCCTCCGTGCAGTTTCCTAGCGAGCTCCCTCGTTTGCCTCATGGAATTGCATTCACCAAACGTGTGCCTTTTTGTCTAGAGTGCATGTGAATGCACTCAGCTTCTTATGGTTTCACTTACACTTCTCAAGTTGCACACCTTCTCAAACTTGTGTACATGCTAGTCGATGTCTTCACCCCTCGCTCCTCAGAATGCAGGTAAGGGCACTGTCATTGTGCTCTCCTGCATCCAATTGAGTGCGTAGGCTAGTAAGGTCACCGAATTGATTCCCATGGCATCCCATTTAACCTAAGAGGTGCTCCAATTTGGACCTTCCACTTTAGACATGCTATAGTCCACGTCTCGGTATCCTATGGGTACCTTTTTCCTCCCTCGCACCCCTTCCCTCTGATTGAGGGTTGGTGATGAGAACGGGCTCCTCTCAACTATCCCTCGGGGGGGCCCTTTGCATGATCAATTTGACGGCTAGTGGTGCGGCATACCTCGGCTAGACTATATCCCCTTGTCTAGCGAGTGGCTTGGCAGGACCGTGCAACTTTGTGAAATCCCCTCGCAATGTCGAAATGGTTGTGGCTGTCGGAGTGGATTCTCCTCGCCCTAAGACGATATCCCCTCATCTCGTGGTGGTTGTAGCTCTGCCATGCACCCTTGCAAAATCCCCTCACATGGTCGATACAATCTCACTTGCTCGAGCGGATTTCCCTCGCCCTAGGACGGAATCCCCTTGTCTCTTGCCCAGAGTGACCACTGTGTGGCCCCCTTGTTGGTACCTCTTTCTAGTCCGTTAGCTCATCAACATCCAATCGCCTTCATGCAGGTGGTCATCCATGTGTAGCCCAGCCTTCCGGAGCCTCAGGCCCTCATCATGGTACTCACCATGGCCTATTGCGTCATCCAATAAACTAAAATCCTGGTGTAGAAGTTGCTTTGTCAATAGTCAGTGCCCCTCTCTACGGGGGCTTTTTAGATGAGGCTCTTCCTCCGCTCTTTCCAAGCATCCATGGTCCACCCGCCTTACCCTGGTGGGTGATGGTGGCCTTGGGTTTTCTAACTTGCGTCCCTCATAGCGTTCACCACACAGGACCTCTAGCTCTTGCCCCCTGTCACTACCCACATTATAGAGATTCTTGCCTCCAACACATGCCTTTCCTCTCATGGGGTTCTTCTGCATGGGGTCTCCTCCCTTGGGGGTATTCGTCGAACATAAGTTTGGCTCTCCACTATGGGTGCTCATCGTAGCCATCACTTTCACCTACATTGAGAGGGGGAGGAGGGATTTGATCATCCTACCATCCATCCCACTCTGTATCATAGGTCATTACCGACCAAGGTCGCCCGTTCAAGTGTTACTCATTCCCACACGCTCCTACACATGGAATTCCATCCGAAGGGTTGTTGTCAAAGTTTTTACATGGTGCCACAAAGGCAGCTTGCCAGATGTCAACCTTTGAATCCCCTCTTTAGAAACCCCACAAAATTTGATAAAGCAACCCATATTAGGAACTCAACCCTTAAGAGCTTAAACCCTAGCTGACCAAGTCCACGAACGAGACTCACCTTGTGAATCATGATATGCAGACTAGCTGAGTTATAGGTGTCATTCCTAGCTTGGTGTGGTTGAGGCAGCCGGAGCAAGGCCTCAACCACTAGTTTTGTAGAACGTGAACTCGGGCAATGCATTTGAGCTTGTGAATAGATTTTTGAACCAAGGAATATGACTAACTCCTTGGAAGTGACGTACCCAGTCACAAAGGCAAGATCCTGCCAATGATAAGGATAGTTTAACCCAAAGTTGAGACGTACCTTTGTCATGTGGAAGTTAGGGTGGCACAACAGAGGTTGCGCCTTGACAACACAAGCTTAGCTTGCACCAGTAGGAGGTTAACAAGTTCTCTTTTGAATCCAGGAAGCCTCACTACACATACTCTATCTTATTTATGTGACGGAGCCTCCCCCTTACCCCTTGTTTTCCTAAGTGAGTAAGTGGGTTGGCACATAAATGCCATCCCTTAATGAAATGAGATTAGGTTTAAAGTTAGGGTTTTAGGCATCTCATTTCATTAAGGGTTGGCATTTCTGTGCCAGCCCACTTACTCACTTAGGAAAACAAGAAGGGGGGGGGCTCCCGTCACATAAATAAGGTAGAGTAACGACAGTCAAACCCCAAAGTAAAGGGTCAAGTCATAATGAAAACTATGATAGTTGTTGATACCTCTCTTTGTCTTTTGTTGTTTGTGACTGACTTTGATGGTGATGTGCTGGGTTTTCTGCTTCTCGAAGGTTTGGCCATGTGGTGTTTGTGTCATTCCCTTGAATAGGCGAGGCAGGGGCTGATTGTGACAACCGAGGTACCTCTCTACCCTCCATTAGCATTTCTCAACTAGCCCAACACATCCTCATGACCAACTGACACTTGTTGATCTCCAGGTGTTCAAAAAAGTTAATCCCGACTCTCCAATTTCTCTTTCATGCCACCACTCTACTTGCTACGGTGAACTCCATCCGTGTGTAATTAATATTTTTCCATGGTCGCCACAATTGGTTGTTGGAAACTCCACAGGGCAAATGTGGGGTGACTTAAGTAGCCTCGGTAGTTGCCAAGACGTTGTTGCTGACACCTAGTCCCAGGGGTTCGTGTTAGTGAGTCAACCTTTACCTCAAAAGATATTGGAAGGTGCAATGATCGCATTTACCTAGACGCTGCCAGGGTCCATGTACAAGTGTGTAGGGTCTTACGTGATATTGTTGGGCCTAGAGAGAGCAAGAGGAGGATGATTGAGGAGATGTAGTAAATAGAAGAAATCTAGATGTATATATATATATATTGCATGTCCGGATACAAGTTGGCCCCTTTCCCCAAAGGGGTGGAGCAAGATACAAAGTAGAAGACGGACTAGAATTGACCCCAACCCACTACTAACCTTCCTGCTTATATAGTGGGTCAGTTGGTGCTACACCCTAGGTCCAGGTGGCACTCCCCTATTGGTCTGCCACCCTTTGACAGTGTCCTGCTCTGTAGCATTTATGCGCCTCCCTCATGTGTGATGTCCCAAGTACCTTGGTAATTGATTTGGACGATCAGATCTAGGCCTTTATTAAGTGCTGCCTGACAGCCATCATTGTTGATCAGTACCTATTGTACCTTCCCCAATTGGCTGCTCATCCCGTCGCTCATTCGTGCTGACTAGCAATTTAACAGTGGTCAACCCATCATCAACCATAGCCTATTCTCTATAGTTAGTAGGACTACCTAAAGTTGTAGTGTGTTTTAAGGTTTAATTAGTTCTAATTCTTGAAGTACTCTATCACTTTCGACTAACATGTTTAAATTCTACACGAAGAGTTAGCCTTGAGATTTATAACTCTTCAAAGAACACCTACTTTATAAGTGGGTGTGGATTATGGACTCCAATGTTGAAAGTAGCACTTGGAAGGCAACGTCCAAGTTGTATGCCAGGTTACTTTACCATACATTTCCATAAGACATGGCCTATTAGTTTGTTCTGCCTTGCAAATTAAGTCTTGGGAAGTGGATCATGTGATATGCTAAGTCTACACATTATTGAAATTTTATTTTATTTTTTAAAGTGTATAAAATTGGGATAACACATGATTAAGAACATGACAACGTCCATTGAGTGTTGATTTATGTCAAGATTCAATATCGATTTCAACAATAATGTTCAAGTGGAGAAAGACTTTGTTCAAATGGGTGTCTTTGACTTCAAAAAAGGACCATAATCAAACATAAGAATGAACATTACATTTTGATAGCAAGTGCAAAATGAGTTCTCACTATAATGCATGTTTTCAAAAGAACCAAGCTATGGTGGTGGACTTATGCTATGACAGGAAGTCGGGTATGAACATATGAAACATATGTTAAGTAATTGATTTGGAGATTTAATATAATCAAAGTATTGTTTGGTGTTTGCAATATTTTGATGACACTAGTTGCAAGTAACACTAGGTAGAATAATTTACTAAGTTTAAGTCACTTAATTTGAACATGTACAACTTGAAACCTTAATTAGTTATAAGTGTGCACTTTGTATTCAAGTTAACTAGCTCGACTAACTTAATTATGAAGTTGTCTCATGTGGAATCATAAGAATGAGACAGAATAATTTAATGCTAAATTCCTATTAGTACAATTTTGGGGTAGATGGCGTGATCTACTAAAAAATGAAGTGTTGGAAACATACGTTTATAATTTCAGTTTATTGAGTATAAAAGGACTTGCATAGTAAAGGCGCTTGACACACACTTGTGCATTTCATTGTTAACTCTTTAAGTTTGAAATTTACAACGTTATTTGCAATGTGGGGGTGGATTAGTTTAATCTATTGAACAAGGTTGACTTTTTAGTTAACAAAAACATTAAGCTGTAAATCTCTATTTTGCTTAAACACTAAGTAAGAAAGCTTGCTAGATTTATTAAGTATGATAAAAATATTCATGATGTAGGAATATTCAAGTATATGGAAGTTTTGGTGCATGTACCTCCTTAGAAAGTTGGTATCTAGTGGGATTTAAAAGTTGGTTTGATTTTCATCTTGAAGTCGAATACGGTTATTCTAAAGACAGTTTCTTGACTTTGTATCATGGTCGCAAATGTGGCATCCAAAGAACATACAAATTATATATCTTCAGTCCTTTGTAATATCAAAAAGGTAGAACTTTTCTTGACTCAAGGTTGATGGTGTTTCTTGAGTTTGTTGTCATCTCTATCTTAAGGTTTGATGGTGTTTCTTATGTTTAGTTTAATATCCTTGAAATTACGATATTGAGTTGCTAAATTAGATCAAGAGAATGATGTCCCTTCTTGATGATTGTGATATAATGTTCCTAACGTATGATTCAATATCCAATTCAAGAATATGAAGTTTCCTATCACCTTATCTATTGAGATATTTATATTCTAAACTTTGAAAGTATTTGTGATAGTCTTTTTAATATTAGTTATAAATGACTTAGTAAAATATGGTATAATATCTCTTAAATATTAAGTTTGGAACGCTCAATATTAAAACTTAGTTATGATCACATGAGGTGGTCATAATCATGAAATGTAAAGACTCAAGCAAATCTAAGTCCAACACTTTGATAATGCACTACTTTAGTGTTGTAACTTGAAACGTGTTTTCAAGTTAATTAAGAAATGAAGTGTTTTTAAATACATTGTTTGAGAAGCATTGTGGTACTTTGTGAATTGCTAAGTGTCTAGACTGAATAGTGTATTTTAGTTTGACGTACTGAACTAGATATTTTATTCATGTTTAGTGAGATCTGTTGAATTATGAAATATAATTAAAATATGAAGTTAATATGACACTTCGGTGTCATGATAACATTAGTGTGGAAGATAATATCTTACTAAATCAATTAAATAAACCAAATACTAGTTCATGATTCCTTTTAGTCTCTGAACAGTTCCTTAAAATACTGAAGTAGCATTATATTTCCATATTAAAACTGAAGTTTGGTTTATATAAACTAAGACCATATTCATATTATAGTTGTAACATTTTAATAAAATTAATACGATTAAGGAGTTATATCTGCTAATGTAATAACAAGTTAGTAAACTTGGGATTTAAACATTAAAACGATCGTTATCATTTCGAGAGTATTAATATCAAAATTGCAACTATTTATGGAATAAGAATTAGTTTAAAAAGATGCTTGTCAATACACTAATTGTTAGAATTAGTGGAAATGCTATACTTCAATATAATGTTGAGAAACATTTACATAATTAATTTGAGAGTTGGTAATGAATATAACGTTATGGAAGCATGCAGTATTACAAATCCATAGAGACTCTTATCGTGGAAATTAAGTTTTAAAATTTGGTATTTTGAACTTAGTGAAATAGGAAGTTAGGAGTTCATCTAGTATGTTCTGCTCTTTGGAGAATGAGTACAATAAGAACATGTTAGTTAAGACTTTTATATCTAAAAATCACCAATTGAGGCACTAGTATAAGTTGAGTTTTCTAGTTTCCACATTAAGTTGATAAAAAGGTATGTAAGCTTATATATGTTCCATGAACTGGTTGGTGTTATTAAAGAGTACAATGTTGGTTGCAAAAAGTGAATATTAGTGCTATGACACTTGATCATAGATTTGACTTGAATTTGATTCCCATCGAAAATGAAGTTATGTCAATGACACATTAAGTGAATGGACTATTTTCAGGCTAGCATGACCTTGTTGTTTACATATGTGCCTCTGGCCAGATTGACATGTTTAGAGTTTTGTTAATAGTACTCTTGTATTGGAAAAGAGCTTGATTCCGATAAAAGTTTCATACCTAGTTTGGCGTAGCTATACACTAATGGGGATAAGTATAAAGCAAACCCTTATGTAAAGGGGTAATGAGAAACACCAAGGGACACAGAAATATCATAAGATGTGGAGATGTGGAACCATTGGAAAATCCAAGAAACGCAAAGGTGTTGGGTTAAGCATTTGAGATGGCTCAAATTGCTTATTGTGCGCTTGACAACAGGGTCGTCAAGTATGTTTAGAAATTAAGGAATAAGGCAAAGGCTTTACTTATTAACCTAGGGGCCAACATTAGAAGCTTTTAATATATATTCTAATTAAGTAAAGAAATTAACCATTGTGTTACATGAGTCGGGTGATAGACTTTGCAAATATGCAAAAGGTCTCCAAGTGACTTCATGTCGTAGGTGGTGCCTCTTGCAGAATAATGGTTTTAAAGTACTTGGCTTCGCGTAATGCAAAGGGGGATGCAAGGGGGGATAATAAAATTATGTGAACTTTTTGCTTAGTGATATGTTAGTTTTAGTTAATTTTCTAACATTATCTAGTCTTGGAGTTGAACATTAACGAGGACGTTGACATTTTCAAAGGCGGGGAGTGTATTATAGTTTTTACTATGACTTCTTTTTTTCCTTTGGACGTTGATTGTTATTACCTACTGTACTATGTTGATGGACCCTAGATGTAATAGGAACATGCCCGCTTAGTGCACTTAGGTATCTAGTGATGGTATGTCTAGGTGTAGAATTTACCTTGAAGAAACTCACCCCTATTTTGATGTCCTAGTTAGATTGAGTGGTTTGCAAATGAGTTTGGCATGTTAAGTAAGATTAGGAACACCTTAAAACCCCCACCCCTTCAGTAGGATTTAGGAGTAGGAGTAAGGTTAAGTTATAAACTCACCTTGTTGATTTAACTAAGGGGCTAAAATTTTGTGCCATCTCACTTACACATATAGGAAAAGAGGGGAGGGGGGGGGGCTTCGTCACATAAATAAGGTAGAATATGTAACAATGAGGGTTCCTGTGTTCATGATTGAGTTTGTTGCTCTCTCTTAGTGCAAGCTCTAGCTTGTGTCGTCAAGGCACAACCCTCTATTGTGTCGTCAAGGCACAACTCTCTGTTGTACCTCCTCAACTTTCAGACAATAGGGGTACGCCCTACCTTCAAGGTAGCCTAACCTTAACATTGACAAATCCATGTTTGGGAGGTCTTATTAGACTACACGTTTCAAGAGTCAAGGGTTAAGGCTTGTCTCTAACCTCCTCCTCCACGTCAAGCTAAGGCTAGCACCCATAACTAAGTAAGGCACATTCGTGTCCTTGTCCAATTGTGGGTGTGGGACCTTGGTTAGCAGGTCTAAATCATATAGGGGGTTTTGAGTTGGCATTGGAAAGCCACATTTGTGACACCTAATGCAATTCTTAAATCTAAGGGGCTATGGCATAACAGCCCACATCTGGGAAATAGTGTCACATGAAGATGTGACACTAGGCTAGATGGCACTTAGTACACCTAAGATACATCTTTTATGGTTGTCTCATGTGGTTAATGCTAAAGGGTTGGATACTCTACTAAGTAAGCGTACTTAATATGTTCACATTAGGGTGTTAAGCTTTGAGCCTCAGCTCAAGGGAGGTTAGGTCTTGGAACTAGGTGTGTTAATGGCACACTTGACTATGGGGTGTTCTCCTTAGGATCCAGGGTTTAAACAACCTAAGCTCATTAGTAGAAGCCCTTTCGTAAGGCACTTGTGAGGGTTGTGTACATAGGGTTATTCAAACCTGATCTTGGGGAGTTTGCTTAATAGAACACTCGTGTTCGCCTATAGTGCACTCTCATGTCCTTATTAAGTACTAGCCTTAGGATTAAGGTATAACTTGATCACTCAAACCCTGAGGGGTTAGTTGTGGTTCAGGGCACCCCTTGTCACCCTAAAGGGGTTGTACTCCCAATGAGGGTGAACCCTCAAAGGGTAAATCACGATGCCTTGGCTCTGTCATTAGGGTATGTGCAAAGCATGTCTCTTTAGCAAGGTTGGGGCATGAGTTTATCTAAATTTTTTGAGGTAGGATCCTAAAGTCTATTCAAGTTATCCTTTAAGGTTTGAAGGATAGTCATTCTAAAAGACTTAGGGTAGAATTTTAAGTTTTGTGCCTATTTGGGCATTGAAATCAGGTTCTAGGAGTTGTCTTGAAAAACTTGGCGTTGCTCACACAAGGAATTGACGTCAAAATGCCACTTGGCAGCCACGTATTGCTATGTGTTAACCCTCTGGGTTAAAATTTTGACAAACATTGAAAATTATTGAAAGCCATGCTTAGAGATTGGTTAACATCACTTGTCTAAATATGTGGTGTGTATTAATTACTTAAGGCCAATTTGAGAATTATATAAAACTAGAGGGTCAATCTAATAATTTTTCATTTTTTAATTACTTCTCTTTATTTCTTTAGCATGGTAATTATAATTTGCATCACACTTTAAAACAACTGATTCATGTGTTCATTACTAGTTAGCATTGCAATGAAGACTCACACATTACTTTCATGGGTTAGAGTTTTGACTTGAACCACCAACATTTAGCTACTAAGTGGCATCATCACCCCGTGGCCAAGTCTTGGCTTAGATTTATATGCCTTAAGCAAACAAGAGACTTAGGATCTTAACCTAAGTCTCTCTAAATTAGAGACTTGGAGGGACTCTAGGAGACCTAAATGAAGATGTCAATAGTGATTGCACATTTTTGTTGTTCACATGAATAGATATGTTGATTGTCTACATAAGTTATTCATTTAATATTTACTAATCATTTAACATATAATAGTAGATAAACATATAGTTCAACAATTTACAATTTCATAGTTTAATTAATGGTCTTATAAGTGACTTAACTTATAAAACATCGAGACTATTGTCTTTAATGAACCATCCATCAAGACTTCCTCATTCTATAGTACAATCACATATCAAAACATAAATTTAAACATATGACTACACAATAAACCCAAAAGAAAATGATAAAGAGAACATCTATGTTAATACCCAAGTGCACAAGGTTATTTCTCATTACATCTAAAGCTTGTTAAGTAAAAGATTAAGTCATAGTAAAAATTATGACATGTTATTAACATATTTTTTAAATATTACTCTTTAATGGTAATAATAATTATTTACCACCAATGGTTCTACTCACCAATGAGTTTCATTGGTTTGTTTTTTAAATAGAATTTTAACTTTTTAAAAAATCGAACAATGCATTTCAATAATTTAAATTATAGTTTAAAGCAAACACAAAATAAATATTTTCTACAATTTGCTATTAAATTTTGCAATCTTTTGATAAGGCTTAATACAAGCATAATAAACATAGTATGTTATGGTATACTTTTCAACTTGATCTAGTAGGTTATGTGTATAAACTATATCTTATCACTCTTTCACTTTCATCCTTGCCCAAAGCAATTACTTCTCCAACTTTTCATGTTCAATTCTGTGTTGGTTAAGGTCATAGATTATAATATTTTTTTTGTTTGACTTAAAAGGTGTTTTTTGTCACACTTATCAACAATGCTAGCATTTTTATAGTTTGAAACCCTCATACCCTAGTTGACATTTGGGTCAATACTATCTTGTTGTTGATGTAGATCTTGCTCTAATGGATATTACATAAGAGATAAAAACAATTAAACATATTAAAACCCAATACTTTTTCTTCTTTAGGTCTTTTATTTATTTTTAAATTTTTTTTTACACAAGACTTTAAAGTATCCTAAACTCCACTTACATTATAAAGCTTCATTAATAATATCCTTACGATTGTTTTTATTGATATATGTTCCAGTAATTTGCATTATAATGATAAACTTTTGAACAAGATTGATTTTTTAGTTAATAAGAGCATTAATTAAGGTTCTTTATGTTATTATAAATTAATAATAATGATTACTAAAACCTATTCATGAATAGTGAAATTAAATTTTAATTATCAAAATATAAAATTTAATTTATCTTTTTATATAATTAAATAACATCATAAATCATTATACAGATTAATTTAAATTTTATGACCTAGATCATTATACTTATTTAGTAACCTAACACATAGTCTAGGTCAATTTGATCTTAAGAGTTTATTTTTAAGAATATAGTATATCTTTAAGAATTACTTTTGTACATGTCCATATGCTTATGGTATATCCTTGGGGTTAGGGGTATAAATTGATTATATTTGTAACGTTAAAATTTTAAAATTTTGAATATTAGATTTTTCAGGGAATAAATTTAGATCTATTGTAATTTAATTAGAGAATGATGAATCTTCTATTACCAAGCCACATGTATAAATGATATTAAAAGTACATATATAAATATAAATATGTATGCATGCATATACATCATTTCAACACAATGAGTTTATACATTGATTTGAAAGAGGATTTAAAAATAAGGAGTATTCAATAAGCAAAATGACATATACAAGATAATAAGTCATCATAAAAAAATTAAAAATGTGAAACTTAAACAAGTTTTAATTAATGAAGAATGTGATTTAATAGAGTTAATATATAAATAATATACATTAAATTGTTTGTATTAATGCTCGATGTTAGCAAATATATAAGGGACATTAAACAATAATTCATTTATATATAATTATATTAATTATAATTTTTTTAAATTTTTAATAAGATAATGTTTCTATGAAGAATTAAAAATTGTTATTAAGAAATCTTAATGCCAAATGAAAAATTAATGTGGAGGTAACATAATATAAACTTTACTAAAAAACTTTATAAGTTTCATTTTACAAATGAGTTAATTAAAGATAAGATTTGGTATTCACTGTGGTGTGACGAATATGACGAGTCTATTAGACTTATGAAAGAATTTTCTATCTTCACATTTAACTTCCCAAAATCATAAGAAAGCAATAAAGAAAACTCTATAAATTTTTGAAATAACTTTTAATAAGTTTTTCTATCATTATTCCATTAGAATTAACATAAATTTTTCTTATCTCGAGTAATTTTTGAGACTCCAATAAATTTAATTGTAAAAAAGAAAGTGATGACCATGGTTGATGAACTTTATAAACTTACACTTAACTTGACAAGGTCAAAGTAACATGTAAGACTATTCATACTTGATTTTACCTTTTCTAAAAATGTAACTTAATTGAAATTTATTTACACACGTGTGGATGCATACACAAAATTAATTATATATATATATATATATATATATATATATATATTATATAAATAAATGTTTTCTTTTCTCTTTGGTTTCTTGATCACTCCAAGTCCCATGTAAAAGCAATCATTGGCAAGGGAAACTAATGACAGTGTTCAAACATGAATAAAATGGTTTTTTCCAAGTATCTTAATATTGATTAACACACATGTATACTTATTATATCATCTTGTTTTGTAGCTATTCCTCATTGTCAGCAACATATTAAAAGTTCTTTAATTTAGACATTAATTAAATATGTTTAAAACTCATTTCTATTTGTACTTTTATATATTAAATATTTGTGTTGTATATTTTATCTTTAATCTTGTAATTATGAAACAATACAGTACATACATATATTATTATTAGAATATAGTTAATATTTGTATTTATTATATACATGTGTATATTATTAAACCATCTAAACGTCGGATCAAAGAATTTACTGCCGTCAGATTGAAGCATATGTGTAGATTAATGAGCAATGGAAAGCTTTAGGGTAAGGATTCAGGGCAAATCCCTTCTCCGATGCAAGGCTTATTCAGCAGCCAGATTCTGGCGGACAAGCTCGCCAAGCTTAACAGCACCCAACAAAGCATCGAGAGTATGTTCTTCTCCTTTTAATCTGTGTTGTTTTTTTGTTGATTTCTGTGTTAAATCCGCATTTTCTTCTTCGATTTATGTAATATTCTGTATTTTTTCTTCAAATTCTTGATGATTCTGTGATTTCTTGAAATCTGTTTTTCTTTTCTTAGTACGATTCCCTGTTAAAATCCAGCTTCGTAGATGAAGCGGCAAGCATTTTCGTCTCTTCCGTATGATTCTTTGTTAATGCTGTTGATAATCCATGAGTTTTAGCTGTGTACATGATTCGATGTGTCTTGTTTTGATAATGCAGCTCTATCGCACTGGTGCATTTTCCATAGACGAAGCGCCAAGCAAGTAGTGGATGTATGGGAGAGGGAGTTCTTCAGAGTACCCAGAGAGCAGAGGGTTCCTTTTTGTATCTTGCGAATGACATTCTGCAGAACAGCCGTAGAAAGGGTGCGGAATTCGTTACCGAGTTTTGGAGGGTTCTCTCTGGTGCTCTCAAAGATGTCATGAAATATGGTGATGAGAGCAATCGCAGCGCAGTGCTCAGATTGGTATGTGTGTTAATATATGTATGTAGAAATATATATCATAGACATGTATGTATGTATGTATGTATGTGTATATATATATATATATATATATTATATAATATATATATATATAATATATATATATATATATGTGTGTGTGTGTGTGTGTGTGTGTGTGTGTGTGTGTGTGTGTGTGTGTTTGAGTTCATCGAAGCTCTATAATGCATCGAATTCATGGCAAACCCAATGGGCCATATATATATATATATATACACATCCAGGAAACCTTAGTAAGAACTCTAGAGAGAGGAGTTTTACATAAACATTTCTAAACACCAGACCCAATACATAAATTAGTCCAATACGTGAATATCATACATGTATATTCTCTTGATAACAATGCGTACGCACTATGTGTATATATACACATGTAATCATGAAACAACATCTATGCTTTACAATACTTTGCTTTTATGTTTTCAAAATATTCTACTCTTTCGATACTTTTCGTAAGTGAAAAGGACATAGATAAATAATATAACCTCAGATTATTTCGCACACAGTAACAGACGCACATACGTATATATGAAGCATGTATATTTACAGCATATACATATTCACAACAGCACGGTTAAACTAATTAACTCAGGTAGTGTGCTTACGTCTTGTTATACACATGTTTATAAACATTATAACATCAAGGACATGATACATACATAAATACATATGTTATACAAGACTTTGTAGGGGTTTTATGTTTTATAATATTTCCTGTTTGGAAAATGACAGATAGATAGGTAATACGAATGGGACATGTTAAAAACTCTGTCGTTTGTAAGCAACCTTTTAGTACACACTCACACATATGCACTATATATATATAATGTAAGCATCCGCACGTAGATGAACATTTATATGAATATATATGTTTTCAAATGTATAAAAATAACTTTTTACACAAATGTGCTCAAAAGTTACTTTTTATGATTAATCAACGTGTTAGGAGCTATATAAGTCTCTCTCCCGGTGTGTGTGTGTGCGTGTGTGTGTGTCTCTCTCTCTCTCAGGTAATTATTGATAAAGTGGGAGAAAAGGCGTTTTCTTTTCTTTTGGTTTTAATTTGTCTTCTTAGATTGACATATGGGAGGAAAGGCGTGTTTTTGGATCACATGCACAAGGGCTTCGAGAAGAGCTACTGGGAAAAGACTCTCCATTATCCATAAATGATGTAAATATGGTGTGTGTCGGTGTTGTGCATGTATATGATATGCATACCTCTGTATATATATGTACTGAAACTTGTTTTTTAGAGTAATGCATTTATGCCGGAGAAACTCGTGGCAGTGTACAAAACGTTCCACGATAAACTCTCTGAAGAAGAGGAGGTTATTGAGAAATGCAACACAGCAGTTTTTCACATGGAGACTTTCGAAAAGGAAATTGATATTCCCGCTATTTCAGGTGTGTGTCCGTACACATACAACAATGTATGTATACATGTTGACATATGTGTTTTGTATTATTTGTAGAAACCATATGCATGTGTATATGTTTGTAAATTATGATAGGATTGCATTTCTACGTGGATTTACTATATGATATGGTATACAGGTATAAGTGCAACCTATGTAAAATCCTGCGTGTGTGTGTGTGTGTGTGTGAGAGAGAGAGAGAGAGAGAGGGAGACAGCGGCGCGGTTGACGAAATATTATTAATATATATGTATGCGTTAGTTATTTATATTTGTTTAATTGTTTTATAGGACAAGGACAAGAAAGTACTGCGATTTTGATAGAGGAGTTACAACACCAGGAAGGGATACTAGTGGAATGTGCGGAGAATCTGGAGGCAATAGGCATTGCTCGCTCAGGAATAGTCTTCCAACTTCAGGAAGCTCTACGGGATCAGGTGAGGCAAACTATAAACTATTTAATAATATCACATCACTATATTATATTAATATCAATATCAACGATGTTAGTATTATATTATGTCTTTGTATATGGAAATAATCAATATTATACGATTGTATGGGTTTACTCTATAATGAGTCCTTGCGAATTTGTGTACACATAAGAAGAACATCCCAAAGAAGACCTTATTTCGACGGCTGAGATTCGTAGATGTCTCTTGAAAGGATTCTAGTATATGCTGATGTGTCACTTATTAAAGATCCTTAGTATATGTTGGTATATGCCAGGTATCCTTTGTCTCACCGTTAGATTTTGATAATGGATCTCAGCCGTTTGCACGAAATAATAAAATAATACATTAGTAAATACAAAATTGTTAATAAGTTTCAAAATATTTTTGCAGGAGGCGGAACTCGAGAAAATCCGTGTCTTACAACAGGTTAGAATCTTTGAAAACGAAAAGGTCGGAAAATTTGAATTTTGAAATTACAGGCGGCACATTCACATGTCGAACAAGCCAGGATGATGCAGCAACAAATCCTAGCCCTTCATAATGGCGGCGGATCGGATGTTCCGATTCCGATTCCACCCTACGAGAATCATTCCACAGATACCGAGTGCTACGTGCCAACGGAGAAGGTTCCACCGCCGCCGATTTCTGCTGTCTTGTCATCTCTAGCCGTTGATAATGCCAAGGTACCGCAGCCGTCGATCTCGTCTGTGTTGTCATCTCTTGCCGTTGATAATGTAAGCCATGTAAAGGTGGCGGATAATGAGGAACAAATTCAACCTAAAAGACAAAAAGTTGGCGAGGAGGATGTGAGCGTCCCTGTAGAGGATACAGTTGTCACATCGGCAACTGCTACCGGAGAGACAACTCCGGCCGGCGGGTATCTTGATCCAGCAATGTTATTGCCATTTAATTTTGGCGGGCAGTTCACTTTGCCGGCTGCCACACAGTCGGAAAGTTATGCCACTAGTAGTTCCTTAAGCTTTTTACGCCAATGAGGTCTCTGTTTTTTTTCAGTAGCCCTAGAAAGTTTGTGTTCGATTCCCTTGAATCCAAAACAAGATTATTCCAAGTATATTCTAAGAATGTTTAAGAATGTTTATTTACAGTTTTATATCTGAGTTACAGCTCTTTGTAAGCAAGCTAGCACCCCGGCTAAAATCAAGTGTAGGCCGCACGTTCAACACGCATTTCTCCATAAACTTGAAATGTGGCGTCTTCAATGCCCCAACCTTTAGCCTTGTTACAACCTCGAACCGGACCCGGATTGCCACATTGCCCTTCGCAATCGACCTCAACAAACTGGATGCAAGATTCGTTGGTATCGCCATGTTATAAGCTCGAACATCTCGTTGTAATACAGCCGTTGCATGCTTCTCCTGAGAAAGAAACAATAATAAAAGATTTTATTGGTATAATACGGACAAAGTTATACCTGTGAGAACGGCGCAATAGAAACCTCTGCAAACTGTAGATCTTCGAAGAAGACCGACATAGTAATACGGTCGTAATATATCTCAAACTTTGTATTTGGATTCTCGACCTGGAAAATGAAGGACATATCTGCGTCCAAGATGTCAATCGGGAAGAAAGATAGTGAAGGACCTGAACAAATATATTGTGATTATATACTTATACACATACGTACGTACGTACCTGTACCAACACCAAGGCGCCTCACAGCCACGTCCTGTATATGATACTTGGGAGGCTTTGGGTGTAGAAATATATAAGCAAGGAGCACTAGTGTTCCTAATATGATTATGATTATGAAAACTATAGCACAAGTCCATGCTAAGAGCGTCAGTGCTTTATTTTGGTGACCAAGGTACTTGCGAGGCGAGTATCTGCGTGTAGAGGATGGATCCCGGGGCGCCCTGTACTTGTTGGGAACTACTTCCACCCGTGGCATTGTTCATACATACTTGTTGGTAATCCCGACAAGTGCATTATGTTGCACAGAAGATACCAAATGTTAGCTTTAAGTGTTTGTTATGTTTATAAAACCATGTTCTATGAATATACCTGTATAACACATCCACGTGATACCATTCGTGATACTTTGAAAGATTCTTTCGTATATTCTAATAACTTGAAACGTTCAAGTTAACGCGTCAGTCTGACGGGCCATGGCCGTCACGTGACGGGCGTGTCCAGGGTGTGTCCGAGGAAGCCGATGAAAAATGGCGGCTATGGCACGCGCTCTAGGGTTCATGGCGAAGTCCTAAGGAGCTGATCGATAATCTTCATAGCTTGATCTTCGTACCGCTAGGCGCCTTCTCTCAGGTACGAAATGCGCCTTAGAAAAATCGGACAGAACGAGAAAGAATCACACATGTGAAAGATCCTTCAGAAAATCCATGTTTCACAAAATGCGCCTTAGAAATCCCTTAGAATTGCATAAAGTCGCTTCTTTTGATAATGCGCAGGATCGGATAGGTGTTCTTTCTTGTTCTTCAGCGGATCGAAGATGAATCCGGCAGGGGAAGTCTATAACATCATTCCCGTACATGATGTACTAGAGGGTCATCTGGCGCTGAATTATCCTGAGGTACTCTTTTCTTGTGAAAGATTGGATAGTTTTTTTTGTTCTCAATGTTGGTGACTTCTAGGTACGCGCGCTCTTGCGGCGTTTCAGACAGTCGGGGATTTGAGAAAGCCTCCTGGATTTCAATGGCGACAGGGCATGGATCTTCTGGATTGGCTCCAAGGATTCTTCGGATTTCAGGTGGGTCCGGTAGACGTAAACATGTTCCTAAATAATTCTATGTTTATCAGGAAGACAATGTAAGGAACCAGAGAGAACATCTGGTGCTTCTCCTTTCCAACTCGCAAATGAGATTGACGCCTCCACCGGATCCCATCGACCGAGTAAGAATGCGTTTTTCCTTTTCTTCAAAGCTCTTATTTAATCTTCGAATAATATGTGAGATATAACTGCATTTTCTCATATATTCTTTAACAGGTTTATATAAGTGTTACAGTAGCTACATATATTTATCTATATTATGATTTTGCAGCTGGATCCAAAGGTGTTGCGTAAGCTCCGAAAGAAGGTACTAAGAAACTACACCCTGTGGTGCAGCTACATGGGTATAACGAGCAAGTAAGTTTAACTTCAATATTGTCATACTTGGATTGTTTGTATTAATTTTTCTTCTGAGCTGCAGTTTGTTAGAGGGAAGATTGGATGGAAGGTTGGAGTTGATGTACGTTTCGCTCTATTTACTCATTTGGGGCGAGGCTGCCAATTTGCGTTTTATGCCGGAGTGTCTTGCTTATATTTTCCACCACGTGAGTGCCGTTTCCCTTTTTATAATATAATATAATGTCATGAAAACGTGTAATGAATAACAACTATGCTATGGGTTGTTTTCAGATGGCTAAAGATCTGAACAGGATCGTTGATGACTATATTGACTCAATGTCTGCACAAAGTGTAGTTCCAGTAACTAACGGAAAAGACGGCTTCTTGAGCACGGTGGTTACACCACTGTACAATATTGTCAAAGAGGTACCCTTTTTTACTATTAGCATGTTATGATATGGAGTTTGTATATACTGTTGTATATTATGGATATATACATGGTTTAACTTGATATGTAGTAATGGCCATTATTTGGGCAGGAAGCTGAAGCAAGCAGAAACGGGACAGCCCCCCATTCTACATGGAGGAATTATGACGATATGAATGAGTATTTCTGGTACGAGGTTTATATCAATAGACTAAAATATGGAAAGTTTTGTATGTTATTTATTATACATATATTAGTTCTTTTGTTTTCTGTTTTATCAATATACTTGAAGACGGATAATACTGTGTGTGTAAGTCAATTGTGTGTTTGTAATACAGGAGCAACAGATGCTTCAAACAGCTCGGATGGCCTTTGCAATTTGAAAGCAATTATTTGTGAAGCCCCAGAGGGATTCATGAGACACAAAGTTGGCAAAACTGGTTTCGTAGAGCAACGTTCCTTTTGGAACTTATTCCGGAGTTTCGATCGTCTTTGGGTGATGCTCATACTTTACTTCCAGGTAACATGGGAGAATAGGTTGCATACTTGCATTTGTATATCATGTACATTTGTTGTTTATCCATCATCTTATGTATGCTTTGATAGGCGGCTTGTATAGTCGCTTTTGAACGAAAACCTCCATGGACTTCTCTTCGAAGTAAAGACGTCTCGCTGCATCTTTTCAGCATTTTTATAACTTGGCTGGTCTTCGTATACTACAAGGTATTGTGCTTTTATATATTAATAACGTAGCCTTCACTGATATATATTGTCAAGCAACATGATTAGCTGCTATATTATAACGGTACAATCTTCTAAAATCTCGGTTCCATTTTGTGCGGCTATGCAGCTGTTTTAGATATCTGGATGCAACGTAAGCTTATATCAAGGGAGACAATGATGTCTGGTGTGAGGATGGTATTGAAGATTGTCGCTGGTGTAATATGGGTCATAGTCTTCGCAGTTCTTTACAGGTAAATTTAATTGTTCCGCTTAAACATCACGCATCCACATGCACAGAGAATGATAAGGCACAAATATATACTCTTTTATATTTTTCCGTCATAGAAATCAGCTTTAGAGATTATGCTTGTAGAGAAATGTACTTAAAGAGCACAGACATACATGAATCATATGCATACACCCTGTATATAGAGACAACATACAATATATCTTTGGGCATATGATCAGTACAATGTGGAGAATACGAAGAGAAGATGGTTTGGTCGAACAAAGCAAACAGGCGGTTTAGGATGTTGGGGAAGCGGCTCTTGTGGTTTATAGCTCCGGAAATTCTTGCTCTCCTTTTCTTCCTGGTGCCTTGGGCGCGGAACTTCATCGAGAACAAAGACTGGAAAATCTTCAAATTCTTAACCTGGTGGTTCCAGGTATCTTATCTCTCACACAAATGCACACAGACACACATACTATAATGCATGGCATTCTAGCCTCTAGGTATCATATTGACATATCTTCCTCATTTTTGTAATTCATACTTCTCTGTGCAGACCAGACTCTTTGTCGGTAGAGGATTGCGTGAAAGTCTCTTTGACAATATCAAGTGAGGATCTAATATATAAACACGCGCATATGCATGTATTCACGTGTGTCCATGTATATGTATGCGTATATAGTATGTGTGTATCATTGGATATTTGTTCGAATGCAGGTACATGTTATTTCGGTCGTAGCAATATTTAATATGTTTGTTTTATTTCTGGTTTGCATGATGTACTTGTGTGCCTGACCTATACGTGTATATGTGCGTTGATGTGTGTGCATATATATGTGTATTGTGTGTGTGTGTGTTTATATCGGAAATTGAGTGCATATTTACTATGTGTTGATATGATGCAGGTACACGTTATTCTGGGTTGTCGTTCTAGCAGCGAAGTTCGCTTTCAGTTATGCATTCCAGGTATTAGTTTCCTGTTCATTTGTGTTTAATTAATATATGTTAATTGTTTCTTGTCCTCTGATGTAGATAGCGCCATTGGTTGAGCCAACGAGAGGTACATTACGTGCTAAAAATATCGAGTACAGGTGGCACGAGTTATTTGGGACAGGTATTTTCATGTTAGATATATCAACTCTTGTTAATATATCTAACATGACCACATTACCTCTTGATTTACTAGAAGCTGTATATATGACATTCATGCTTGTGTCATAATTTTAAAAACGATACATGCATGAATCTGTCAATGTTAAGAAATGCATGCGGCATGTATTGTTTGATTGAAATATATAAAATCTAGATATAATGTAGATACACCGCTATAATGTGCATGCTCTTCATGCAGTGTTTTCTAGTATATAGATATAGTCTCTTATTTGATAGTTAATATTTTGAATATGCAAGATAATGAAATACAACGAGCATGCAATGAACTGCTTAAATATCTAAGAAGAAATAAATCACACCATAGTAGCTAAGTTACTTCTAGAATGAGATTAAAATGCATATTTGTTGTACATCGATGCATTACATCTTTTAAATACGACTAAATATTTACAACTTTTTTCTTAGGAAATCGCATTGCCACGGCATGCTTCTGGGTTCCCGTTGTTCTGGTATTTATCTACACTCACACATTTGGATATGTATGGTCTAACAATGGGTACATTTCAGATATATTTAATGGATACACAAATCTGGTATGCCGTGTTTTCATCCGCAGTTGGTGCTTTGATTGGGCTATTTTCACATATAGGAGAGGTAAGCATTTTACCATATCAAAAAATCGTATAGTAGTAAAAAGAAAATTACTACGATAACTCATAAAAATCAAAACTTGTTATAAAATTTCTATCTTGCAGATAAGGAGCATTCATCAGTTCAGACTACGTTTTCCTTTCTTTGCTAGCGCAATCCAGTTTTATCTCATGCCTGAGGAGTCACTCCTAGTACCAAGGTTCTGTGTGTGTGTGTGTTGTGTGTGTGTGTGTTTAACTAACGAAAATACAGGAGATGGGGAAGCTGGAGGGTCGCATTTAAGGATGTCATGCAGAGATTGAAACTCCGTTATGGTTTTGGAACACCTTACAAGAAGGTACCTATATACACACGTTATGTTATGTATGTATACCTATGTACTATCTGAGACACATGTAAAGATAGAATATTAAACATGTGTATTGAATATGCACGATTTTACGTAAATATGCAAGTTTAATTGTGTCCTATGCAGATCGAGTCTAAACAAATTGAAGAACGGCGGTTTGCACATGTCTGGAATCAAATTATCAATATTTTTCGTGAGGAAGATCTTATTTCCAACAGGTATATATGCGTTGTCATGTTGTTAATTAGTATAATTGACTCTGATCTGTATTACACGTCGTTTACAGGAAATTGAACTACTCGAAGTTCCTACTGCTAAGTGGAACATCTCAGTATTGCAGTGGCCTGCGTTTCTTTTATCAAACGAGGTACTCATTATATTACCTTAGTTTCGATAACGATTATATATGTACACACACACATATGTGCGAGTTTTAAGGTTTAAGGTATGTCTATGTGAGACGTTACGTATTATTTAGTGTGGCTTTAATCATAATGAAATTATTTCTGTTTTTAAAGTTTAATATTATAGTGAATGTTGATTGAATATTGCAAATACGATCTCATGTTAATTAACTGAATGTATGGTTATTGCAGATATTGATAGCGTTGGGACAAGCCACAGAATGGCAAGACACAGACAAAAGGCTATGGAGAAGAATCTCTAAGAACGAGTTTCGGCCTTCTGCAGTGATCGAGTGTTATGAGAGTCTGAAGCATATTCTCCTACACAAGATCATAGACGAGGAGACCAATGAACACAAATACTCACTGGGCTGTTTTCAGAGATTGATGACACAATTCAGCAGGCAACTTTTGTCGACTTTCAACTTGAACGAACTTCCTGGTATTCATTTGCGGGTCTTAGCCTTTGTTGAAGCTCTTGCAAAGAAACCAACTCAAGATGAAGCTCAAAGGTAACGTCTCTCTCTCTCTCTCTCTCTCTGTTTCTCGTATGTAGATTGATGTATGCTATATAGTTATGCGAGAGTGCTTTTTTCCATTACAATCATATATAAAGTACATTTCTACTCATATGTGACTTAATACTATATGTTTATGAAGTGCCAAATGGATTTATGAATCCTCAAGACGAGATGTTGTGTATATTGTATTATTATCCTTGTTCGTGACTCTTCTGTATTTCTTATCCAGGTCGTAGTTGCTCTACAAAAATCTTTATGACGTTGTGGTACGTGATTTTCCAAAGCATAAGGGCCTGCAGGACTATCTCAGGTACGGACTCGCACAATACACACAGATGCATACGTTTTTGATAGGCACGTATACATTTGTATAAGTGTGTCTGTGCACAACTATCTATAGTGGGGGTTTGAGAGAGCATGAGGGGGTTTATTGAGTTCAGCATTTTAGATTCCAGTGTGTATATATGTGTTGTGTGTGTGTGTCTGTGTGTGTGTGTGTGTATCTGTGTGTGTGGTCTTTTATAATTTCCCCTCGTATTTCTCATAAAATTTTGTGGTTACTCATAGGCCGCGGAGTAACGAACAGGGGCTTCTTTTTGTGGACGCTGTGAGATTGCCAGATCCAGAGGACAAGGATTTCTTTCCTCAGCTAAGAAGAGTGCAAACAATATTAAGCACAAGAGAGGCCATGACCCGTGTTCCGAAGAACTTAGAAGCCAGACGGCGTATTTCCTTTTTCAGCAATTCACTCTTCATGACAATACCTCGTGCACCTCAGGTGGCTTATGTTATGTGAATGTTACCCATGCATTTGTATGTGTGCGTGGTCATATGTATGCATTTATGCATTAGTTAGTGTTTTGTCATGTAATACTTATGTTATGCATGCATTTAACGCACGCACACATATGCATATACACATGGACGTAGGTATAACATAGACATCTTGCAGAAGTAAGATGGAGATGCATATGTACAGCTAATATTCAGAATTATGTTTAACATATAATAGTTATATGTCGTGCACAGAAATGGCGTCTTATGTATTCTAGTGGGATCGGTCTTTCATAAATATATTGTATATACAAGTTTTGATTATTCATTTACTTATTTATTTCATTCAGGTGGATAAAATGCTGTCATTTAGTGTTCTTACGCCTTACTATAGTGAGTCCGTTCTTTACAATAAGGACGACCTCGTCAGGGAAAATGAAGAGGGAGTTTCTATTCTGTTTTACCTTCAGAAAATCTTTCCGGGTTCGTTTTCTAATAACTCTATATACGTACATACATGCACAAACACAGATGTGAAACACTTCTATATATGCATATTTTGCACATGTTGATGTACACACATACACAGATGTATATCATATCTCATTTCATAATGAATTATCGTAGTCATTAATATCTCTTGTGGAAATGTTTGAACTAAAACCATTAAATTAATATATTGATGACGTACATCTCTTTGTATATATACACACAAATGTGACAATGTGCCGATGCGATATCGCTCCCCTATTCGAATATATAAAACAATTTCAATAGTTCCCTACTAACGATTAAGAAAGATGTTATTATTGATAAACTATACATAATACCATAATTAACAGTATTACTTACGTTAACTTATGCAGACGAATGGACCAATTTTTTAGAGAGAATTCTAGTTGACGGCATTAAAGAGGCTGATTTATGGACAACAGACAAGGGTTTAGAACTTCGTCTTTGGCCTCTTACCGTGGGCAAACTCTTGCACGTACTGTACGTGGAATGATGTATTATAACAGGTAAGTTCTATATATTTCATAATAGGTCTGTCATTTATGGGGTAAGTTATCTTTATATACGACGACTTATATTGAATTCACGATTTATCTAGGGCATTGCAAATGCTAGCCTTTCTGGATTCGGCATCGGAGAATGAGCTGAAAGGTTACCGTGAACTGCTGTCACGCGCTTCAAGCATGCAAGAGGGTACGCACTCTCTCTATCACACACACACACACACACACGTGTGAGTGTGTGTGCGTGTGGTATATAATGTACACATTTGTCCATATATGTATGTGTATACCAATCAATATAATAGTAAGAGAACAAATTACTGGCTGATATCTGAGTTCACTCTTTCAGATAGCATAAATACTACACACATTCAACGTGATTCATTTGGTAGTGGGGAACTATATAAACAGGAACAGTACCGTGCAACAGCCAACATGAAGTTCACGTACGTTGTAACTTGTCAGATATACGGTGCACAGAAAGCTAAAGGGTTGCAAGTAGCAGAAGATATACAATTCCTAATGAAGAAACACGAGCCTCTACGTATTGCATATGTAGACGAAATTGGTGGGAGAGACTCCAAGTTGTTTTTTTCGGTCCTAGTGAAGTACGATCCAGTAACCATGAGGGAGGTGGAAATCTACAGGTGCATATTTTTACATGTATATGCACGTTCCTTTACATACTCAAATACTATACATAGGCATTTGGTGTCGTGAAAAGAAATTAATACATTTATGTCAGGATTCAACTGCCTGGTCAATTGAAGCTTGGTGAAGGGAAACCGGAGAACCAGAACCATGCAATCATTTTCACGAGGGGTGATGCTGTCCAGACCATTGACATGAATCAGGTCTGTCTACACGTAGTACAGATAGTATACAGCTGTATACTGTACTATTGTATGTGGAGAACGAAATACAGTTGACACACACAAAGATATGCACGCATCTGCACACAGATTTATACAGCAGATATTCATCTGTAGTATCTCACACCATATACTAGAAACTGTTTTTGTATATTTGTATATATTACGTATATACACGTACCTATAGTTGTATATGCATCTAGGTTGATTTACGTGCATTTATAACAGGATAACTACTTCGAGGAGGCATTGAAGATGAGGAATTTACTACAAGAGTTCACTCGCTATTATGGAATGAGAAAGCCAACAATTCTTGGTGTTCGAGAACACGTCTTCACCGGATCAGTCTCCTCTCTTGCACACTTCATGTCTTCTCAAGAAATGAGGTATACATAGGGTTCTCGTAAAGTACACATATATGCATACACATACATAACGTGCATTATAGAGGCATGATTTCAATATACTGTATCCTTGATATCTGTTTATTGCAGCTTTGTGACACTTGGACAACGTGTATTAGCGAACCCTCTCAAAGTACGTATGCATTACGGGCATCCGGACGTCTTTGATAGGCTGTGGTTCCTCTCTCGTGGAGGTATTAGTAAAGCCTCGCGAGTTATCAACATCAGTGAAGACATTTTTGCTGGATTCAACTGCACTCTACGTGGTGGTAACGTTACGCACCACGAGTATATACAGGTAAAATACACGTTAGCCATAATACATACATATCAAATATGTATAGCTGTAGCGAGATGCTTTGAGGCTATATACGTAGTAATCTAATAGCATATGGAACTATTTAGGTAACGTTTATAAGCTTTTGGTATTATAGATATATTTTGTTGTATATAATACAAAACATCTCTCTTTCTCTTTTCTCTTTCTCAATGCTAATATATGTGGACAGGTTGGTAAAGGGCGAGACGTGGGCCTTAATCAGATTGCTTTGTTCGAAGCAAAAGTTGCAAGTGGAAACGGGGAACAGACACTAAGCCGGGATGTATACAGACTTGGACACAGGCTCGACTTCTTCCGTATGCTTTCCTTCTATTATACGACTGTGGGCTTTTACGTGAGCAACCTGCTTGTGGTGCTCACAGTTTACGCTTTTCTCTGGGGCCGTGTTTATCTTGCACTTAGCGGAGTTGAACGAGGTATGGTATAATGCAGCACTTCCATTTTTGTTACGAACGTGTTAGACTCGTGATAGCATAATGTATAGTATTTAATATACGAACCTTGTATAATAACGTATGATTACTTTACTGACTTCCAGCGAATAGTCTTGTAAATCACGTACGGTAGGTGTATATGCTTATTAAGTACAACTAAATGGTATAGCATATTGTATACAGTTCTGATATATGTACTTATAGAATAAGTAGAGAGGGTACTGTATATATATATATACTGCATATTATATATTATGCATTCTACATTCTATATACTAAGCGATTGTGTTGTATCTTTATTCGATAGGACTTTTATCCGATGCAAATAGCAATGCGGCGTTAACGGCAGCATTAAACCAGCAGTTTGTAGTTCAAATGGGAATATTCACAGCACTTCCCATGATCGTGGAGAATGCAATTGAGTTTGGTTTCTTGACGGCAATATGGGACTTCTTCACAATGCAGCTACAGCTCGCTTCTATGTTCTTTACTTTCTCTATGGGGACCAAGGCTCACTATTTTGGTAGAACTCTTCTTCACGGAGGTGCCAAGGTATGTATATATATATGTTTATGGGGTTTATGGCCATACATTGTACACACACACAATATATATCGAGTACATAAGGTTTATTTATGTACATATGTTTTGCTACAGTACCGGGCAACAGGGCGAGGATTCGTGGTCCGACATGAGCGTTTTGCAGAATATACAGACTGTACTCCAGAAGCCACTTTGTAAAGGCACTCGAACTCATACTTCTTCTTGTCATATACCATGCGTACGGTTCCTTCAGTACAGACACCGTCGTATACACTTCTCACCTTCTCCAGCTGGTTCATGGCATTAACATGGATTATGGCACCGTTTGTGTTTAACCCCTCGGGATTTGATTGGTTAAAGACAGTTGATGATTATGAAGATTTTGTCAACTGGATATTCTACAGAGGTGGGGTGTTAGACAAGGGTGAACAAAGCTGGGAGTCTTGGTGGGATGAAGAACAGGACCATCTTCGTACTACAGGTGTGCGTGCGTGCATGTGTGTGTTTACTTGTACTTGTTGGCTGAAGTATGGTACTTATATATGGTATATTATGCACATTCCTTTACTGTAACGGGTGGGTAATATCACTTAAGTATTACATTGTTGTGTTTGGCTTGCATATAATGTAATATAAATATACCTACAAAATGTTATAATTGTGGTTGTATATTATAGCTTTCTAGATATATAAAATATATGATTATTATCGTTAATGATCTATGTAAGGTGTGTAAGATATATTGTACATCGATATATGTTGTATACATGTTATCAGTTGCGCATTGTTAATAATATGTCTGACATATTTGTTGCATGTTATTAGGCTTCTGGGGAAAGGTTTTCGAAGTTGTTTTTGCACTACGGTTCTTTTTCTTCCAATATGGAATTGTGTACCAGCTGGGAATTGCCAACCATAGCACAAGCATATTGGTATATCTTCTTTCGTGGATTTACGTCCTGGTGGCCTTTTTGCTGCACAAGATTTTATCATTCGCTCATGAGAAGTACGCTACTAAGGAACACTTGACTTACCGGGCAATCCAGGTATGTTTTCCAATGCACGGGTTATATTCATTTACAGAGTTATAACACTATATATGGTTGTCTTTATGAGGCTTACTCATATTGACTTATACATCTGTTGCATATAATGTGTTTTCTTTATGTAGTTACTCCAGAATATTCTATAGTATGACTTTGCGTTTTATACATACTGGAAGGCTATACTATATGATATATGTAACATGTACAGCTATGTTATATAGATGCTCCTCTATTCTATATGACAATGGGGGAGATTATTTGATTGCGTAATATGTATAGTTATATTTTTGTTCTTGTATATTTTATTCAGTTCTGTTTATCGCTATATGACATTTATTGTATATTATATATTTATACGAGAAGCTACATATATCTTGTTACAGGCGTTGGCTCTGCTCTTCACTATCCTGGTGCTGCTTATTTTAATTGAGCTGACGAGCTTCAGATTCTCGGACTTAATTGTCAGTTTGATTGCATTTCTTCCCACTGGTTGGGGAATGCTGCAGATTGCACAGGTAATAATTTATATTAGATACACATGGATATTGACATATAAATATGTAAAAAGCATCGTATATTATGTTTCTGTGTTGCCTAAATGTAATGTACTTATGCACTCTACGTGTATATGTTTCGTTATTATATATATATATATATATATATATAATCGTCTTTATGTTATATGTACTTTTATGACAGTTATGCAATGATCATTATGCACGTCTATTTATGTAAATCATTACCTTGGTTTATACAATGTAATGTTCGCGGCACCCCATTTTAAATGGATTTAATCAGCTGAAGAGACACAGTCACACACACGCACATACTCTTTCATTTAGTATGTCCGTTTATGCCGAAGAGAGAGCGAGAGACAGTATATGATTGTGTATATATATGTATTAAATGTGTGTAGGTACTGAGGAGGCCGTATTTGGAGAAGACGGGAATGTGGCCAACAGTGGTGACAGTTGCCAGGCTATACGAGCTTGGAATTGGAGTGATAGTTTTACTACCCACTGCGATTCTATCGTGGTTGCCTGGCTTCCAAGCAATGCAAACAAGGATTCTATTCAACCAGGCATTTAGCAGAGGCCTTCAGATCTCCAGGATACTTGTTGGCAAGAGACCGAGTCATTAAGCAGGTTAGTGCTACATGTGTATCTGTTCTCTCTTAGCGTGTCTCTCTCTTAAAGCTTTATATATGTGTGTGTGCGTGCTTGTATAGATGTATATGTATATATACATGCATATGATACATGAGTTCTCTAGTAAAAGTCAATATACATGCAATTCTGTATGTATTTATGTGTGTGATATTTGTTTCCATAATTCATACCCACCGTGGGCAAACAAGCTACATGGAAACCTTTATATAAACTTTGTGTCAGTATATACATATTAATCCATATTTTTTGCATTTGGTCTAATGGTCGACTGTGGGTGACACACACACACACACATATATATAATACACGAGAGGTCCTCTCTTTACACACAGATCCATGGATAACAAAACAGATACATAACATGCATATAGATAGATGAAGACACACACACATGCATATACTAGGTAGTATGTATATATATCACATTCATAGATATTTTGAAGTTTATCGAACGTTTTATATTTACAGATTGAGGACTTCAAAAAACTCGAACTCGGATGTTAAAGTTACGGTACACAGGATTACTTTATTTAAGTGGATTATTCGTTGGTAACACGGTTTTGGACCAGTGTTTAAGGTATATTTAACAAAGTAATAATCGTTTTTCTTCTCACAATTTCATTTACGTATGCATTCAAACAGGAGAGCACAATAAATCTAAATACATTGAAGAATTTACATCTTAATATGAATTCCTTCTCAAATTGAAGAGAATTTTTTTTTTTAAATTGATTTCATTAAAATTTTCTCACATGTCATAACACGTAATCATTCAAAATCTCTTTTAAAATGTATTGGATAAAAGAGGACTAAATACGGGACACTCGCAGAACTAAAAACTGAAGTAAGTTAGAGTTTATAATATATAAGAGTTTTGATGTAAATACATTTTCCTTTAAAAAGTTTATTTTAAACTAATAAGAAATTATATGTGAATGAGATGCCTTTAACTCAATTTTAAAATAAAAATAAAAAGTTTTCATATGAAACGCATTCTACTTATTTAAGTGAAAAATCAGTATGAAAACAAACGATTAGAGAAACAAGGAAAAAATGTATACATGGATATGTAACTTACTATGTTTTTAAATTTCTATAAGTAACCTTAAGTAAACTCATTGTGATATAAAGAACTAATAGAGATGTATTAAATCAAATTAATGAATTTAATAGGTTTTATGAATTAATGAATTTAAATAGATAACTTATTTATTTTTAAAACATTGTTTACATAATGAATGGATAAAAGCATTTAAATGAAAGTATCCGATTGATTACTGTAAATTAAATTAATGAATTTAAATGAATTATTAATGAATTTCTCATATGTTAAATGCATTATTATTATTTAAATAACGTTTGCCACAATTATAAATTATTTATTCACGATATATAAATTATAAGGTTAAAACATAGGTTAAATAGAAGCATATAAAAATATATTCCTAGAATATTAGCTCCCTTGATGATATATGTACAATTTAAAGTATAAAGTGTATTTTGCGCCTTCGGGCCGCACTATGTGTTGTACACTTCCATATAGTTCCGTACCATTGTTCCTTAGTTTGAGGAGTCATTCGAGCACATGTTCATGGTGTAAAAATTTCTCTTGCTAAGCTCTACTGTACACATTCTTATTCTCATAAAAAAAAACTCCAGCTTGTCAAGTCAACAAAGATGCAATTGATTATACCACAGACACACAAGTTTAAAGAATATTTTGTTTTGCATTCTAACAATAAAAAAAAATTGATATCATAATATCAACATATTATTATAAATATTATATACTATATAAAAATGTCTTTATTCAAGTCATGCAAACGGTCAAATGACCTTATAAACACGTTGACTGACATGTACTTTTCTATATAGAGAGAGAAAATATATATAGGGGTCGTTGGTCCCTCCCCACCAAGGCCTTTTGCTACTAGTCCTGCGCATCCCACCTCTGAGACTTCGTGCCCTACTTCTATTAAGGAATGTCCTTGCCAAGGCTCTTCCCTCCCCCATTGTTGTGGTTGATCTCCTATCAGCTATGGCCGTGAGTATTCTCGGTTGAGGCCGGGGCTGGTACAAGGCTGCTGCTTCGATCCACTATCGGGCTTGGGTCGGGCTCGCTTAGTAGATGTGTTTTTGGCCATGGTGTATCCAGGTGGCTCCTCCAAAATTGCAAAGGTGATCGATGAATCGGTCCTTGTGCTCCCACATTGTGTTTGTATTGTTTTGGGCTTCGGGCGCTCCCCTTGCGACCCTTGGTCTACCCATGTGGTGCCTGCCTTGTTGGGGGTCCTCCCGCCTTATGTGGCCCAAACCTGGTGGACAAGCGCAAAAGGCCATTGTTTCACTGTCGTCCAATCCTTCGTGCCTGCCTGGTGCAAAGTGTTTGAGAGCTCTGAATCGCTATGCATGTGCCTGGACTTGCCTTGCAGCCACAGATCTTAGTCCCCTCTTGGTGCAAAATCTTATTTACTGGTGCTCCCAATCATGTTGTACCTTCACACTCTTGAGCCATGGGCGACCAAGAAACAGGTTGAATCCCCCTCCGGTGTGCATGTCAAGGATGACAATGTTTACCCAAAATTTGACAGCTTGGATCTCAACTTCTACTGCCCTTAGGATACCCTTTGGTGTTACCTCGGCTTAATTTGCCATGTGTACATAGAAGGGAGTTGGCTTTGGGGTTGGCATACTCAGTTCATGATGGAGTCTCATTAACATAATGTTCATTGCCGACCCTCCGTCTATAATCACATCGTTGATTGTGTAGCTAGCCATCCAAATCGGAATGGATGGCACATCGTCCACAAAGTCCACTATGGTTGTGGTGCCTCTTGGCTGGGGCCAAACTAATCCTTGTGGCCGAGTCCCGTACAGCATGGTTGGAATAAGTGGCCCTTCTTATTCTGTCGATGCCCTGGCCTCTCCTATGCTGCGGGCAAGGAGTTCCCGCCTCCTCGATGTTCCCCTCGATCCTTGGCTCTAGTTGGGCTTCACCGGTCCTGGAGCGGTTAGTACGTTGGTTTGCTTTCTTACCCACTGCTTCAACACTAAGGGTTTTGCTGCTCGTGCCTTCTTGTTCTCCTAGTTCCACGCCCGTGCAGTCGACTTATTTTGTTCGCTAGGGGGACCTGTGGTGTTATGGTCATCCCGTCATCTTGACATGGTAGTAATACCATTATTTGGTTTGCCTGCAATGTGGGGATTAGTGTCGAGCCGGCGGGGGTTTGGCCATTTGCCGCCCTTGCGATGTCGGGTGCTTGTGCTTCCAGCATGGGTTTGATTAATGATACTCAGGAGCACCGGTAGAGTGGGTGCGAACCACCACATAGCGTGCACGTCATCTCCTTGTGTTCTGGCCTCCTCTCTCTATTGTCGTACTTAGGTCTGTAGGGATGCCTCTCTCGGAAATGGGACATATGACTCTGGTCTCCTAACCATGACCTCTTGCGAGGTTGGTTGCCTCCTTCTGCTCTACACCCATAACTCCTTAGGCCTTTTGCCTTCCGCTCCACCATCAATGTAGCTACCTATGGTAACCTATTGCTTAGGAGTTCAGCCAGTTGATAGCAATTATCCGTGCTGTGGGATCCGCAGACATTACACACCTTGCAATATTTATCCCCATGCACAGAGTATCCTAACTGGGTGAGAATTGTAGTTAGGTCTTCCTACTATGTTGTTGCCTTGTGGGCCTCCCTTCATTGTGATTGCTCGTGTCCCCTAGTTCCCAATCGTCTCTCCTTTCTAGTAAGCTTTGGGACATCTGAGAGGTTTTCCTCGTCCGTGGTGATATCATTTGCCCCCTCGGCATCTGATTTGTCATGCATCTTCTTCTCCTTGCATCTCTCCGACCGCAAGCCCTTTCAATACCACGTTGGGTCGACTAGGGCATCCCTTAGTTGGGCAATGTATCCCAGCATGCGAACCATGTATTCATCAACTAACTTTCCCACTTTCTATTTTAAGCTAGTTAGCTTATGGATTACCTCTTCCTTGATCTTTTTCTCCCAAAAGATATCCAAAAATGCCCTTCGTGCGGTTTCCCAACGAGCTCCCTCGTTTACCTCATGGAATTGAATCCACCAGGTGTGTGCCTTTTTATCCAAAGTGCAAGCGAATGCACTTAGCTTCTTGTGGTTATCATTTATGCTCCTCAACTTGCATACTTGCTTGAACTTGTGTACATATTGATCTGTGTCTTCACCCTTTGCTCCACAAAACGCAGGTAAGGGCATTGTTAATGTGCTCTCCTACATCCGATTGAGCGCGCGGGCTAGTAAGGTCACCAAATTGATTTCATAGCATCTCGTTGAGGCGGAGAGGTGCTCTAATCTGGGCCCTCCGCTTCGAATGTGCTATAGTCCATGTCCCGATATCTTACAGGTACCTTTTTCTTTCCTCACACCCCTACCCTCCGATTGAGGGTAGGTGACAAGGACGGGCTCCTCCCGGCTGTCCCTCGAGGGCCCCCTTTGCGAGACCAACCCAATGGCTAGTGGCGTAGCATACCTTAGATGGGCGGAATTCCATCGGCCAGCTGGTAACTTGGTAGGACCGTGCAACCCTGTGGGATCCCCTTGTGGTGTCGGAACGGTCGTGACTGTCGGGGCGGATTCTCCTCTCCCAGAGACAATATCCCCTCGTCTCATGATGGTTGTGGCTCTATTGTGCGCCCCGGGTACGGTCTTGTTTGCCCAGGCGGATTTCCCTCGCCCTTGGATGGAATCCCCTCGTCACTTGCCCAAAGTGACCACTATGTGGCCCCCCTTGTTGTTACCTCTTCTCAGTCTGTTAGCTTGTTGACATCCAATTGCCTTCACGTGGGTGTGGTTGACGGTGGTTTAACCACTGTTAGACCGCCAGCCGGAGTGGACAAGTGACGGGACGAAGCGCTGAGCAAGGAAGGTACCACATGTATGGACTGACTATGACAATTGTCAAGCGGTGGCGTAACTATACATAAATCCAATCGTCCGGATCAACTACCAAGGGTGCTTAGGACAACACATGTAAGGGAGGCACATAAATGTGACATATAGGACTTTGTCACATGGTAGCAGACCAGTGAGGGAGTGCCACCTGTACCTAGGGTCTAGCACTAGGTGACCCACTATATAAGAAGGAAGGCTGGTAGTGGGTCGAGGTCCTTCTAGTGGAGTTTCATCTTGTATCTTGCTTCACCTCCCTAAGGTAGTTTGTACTCAAGCAGGCACCATATATAATACATATTTCCTTCTGATCACCATCTCTCCGGTGATACTTCTTTTACTCCGCTCCTAGGCCCAACATACTCTGCCACCAAGTGGCGGCACTGCTCCAAGAGAACTTCCCCCACCCCTGTACACGGATCCTCATGGCGCCATTCAGCACCTTCCAGTACTCCCGAGGTAAGGCTGGCTAGCCGGTGTAGACCCTCGAGATTGGACACTATCCACAACATCTTGGCAACCACCGAGGCTTCATAAGAAACACCACATCTGGCCTGTGAAGTCCCCAACGACCAGGGTGGTCATCCCATGTGTAACCTGTCCTTTTGGAGCACTCACCTTGGCATGCTGTGTCGCTCAATCAACTGAACTCCTGGTGTGAAGGTTGTTTTATTAGTAATAAGTGCCCCTCCCTGCAGGGTCCTTTTGGATGAGGCTCTTTCTCCCCTCTTTTCGGGCATCCATGGTCCACCTACCTTACCTTGGTGGGTGATGACGGCCTTGGGTTTCCTACCTTGCGTCCCTCATGACGTTGGCCATGCAGGACCTTTGGCTGACGTCCCCTATTGCTATCTGTGCTAATTTTGCCACCTCGAGATTCCTACCTCCAGCACATGCCTTCCCTCTCCTGGGGTTCTCTTGTGTGGGGTCTCCTTCCTCGTGGGTACTCATAGAACATGGGTTCGGCTCTCCGGTGTGGGGGCTTGTCGTAGCCGTCACTTTCACCTATGTCAAGAGGAGGTGGAGGGCTTCCATCATCTTGCCACCCATCCCACTCTACATCGTAGGTCATTGCCAGGCACGGTCGCCGGTCCAAGTGCTGCTCATTCCCGCACATATCTACACTTGGAATGGCATCTGAATGTGCTGTGAGTTCTTCATACCTTTCTTCGTCGTTTGTGGCTTGCGACCACCTCTGATGCTGCTGTGCTGGGTTTACCACTTCTTGGAGGTTCAGCCATTGTCATGTTTGTATCGTTTCCTTAAGTTGGCGAGGCAAGTGCTGACTACGGCAGTCGGGGTGCCTCTCTGCCCTCCATTAACCTTTCTCAGCCCACTTGATTCATCCTCCTAGCCAAGTAGTACTCGCTAATTTCCAATTGTTCAAACGAGTTAATCTTGGCTCTCCGGTCTCTCCTTTGAGTTGCAACTCTACTTGCTATGGTGAACTCCATCCGTGTGTAATTACAATCCCTTCGTGGTCATCACAAATGGTCATCGGGGACTCTGCATGTCAGATGTGGGGTGACTTACAAAGCCTTGGTGGTCGCCAGGACACTATTACTAGTGTCAGTCCTAGGAGTCCGCGCCGGCTAGCTAGCCTTTGTCACAGGAGCATTAGGAGGTGCTATGATGTCCTCTACCCGGATGCCACAAGGGCCCATATATAGGTGTATAGGAGTTCCATTATGTGCAAGGCTGTTGCCCCCTTGATAGTAGGAGAGTAATTAGGAGAGATCCATGGACATAAGGAATATAGAGATATATATATACTGCCTAACTGAATACAGTGTGGCCCCAAAGAAGGTGACGCAAGATACAAATAAGAATATTGATTAGAAGGACTCCGACCCACTACTAGCCTTCTTACTTATATAGTGGGTAGACCATAGTTCTAAGTGGCACTTTGTCACTAGTTTGCCACCCTATGACAATGTCTTGCATGTAGCATTTAAGCGCTTCCCTCACGTGTGTCACGACCCGATACAGGATACAGGATTTTGGATACAGGATACGGGTTGTAGAACTTTCCTACAGGATATTCCTACCAGGATTTCGGATATAGGATACAGTTGCAGGATATTCCTACAAGATATGCCACAGGATATGCCTAGAGGATAAGGGACATGTGGACTCATCTTAGCCTCTGCATGCATGCAGTCACTTTGCATGCATGCAACCACTTTTAGCACTCATGCCTAGATTAGCTCTTGGAGTTGTGAGCATAAAAGCTCCAACCTAATTGTTGTACAATCAGTTACTATCAACACCAGTCTTACTACGATCAATCTTGTCTTGTCTTGTTCTTGTTTTGCTTCTTGTTCTCTCCTTTGTTCCTGGATCCTGTCCTTGATCCTATCTTGTTCCCGGATCCTGCCTGTTCTTGTCTTGTTCTTAGATCCTGTCCTCCACCTTCCTGTCTTGCTCCCGGATCCTATCCTGATCCTGTCTTGCTCCTGGATCTGTCATGTTCCTGTTCCTAGTTCATGTCCTGCTCTCGGTCCTGCTCCTGAGTCAAGCCTTCTTATTCTTGGAATCCTACTCTCTTCCTAGTTCCTGGATCGTGACTTGACAATTTGATAGTAACTGCTTTCATAGCTCTTTGTTTCCCAGCTACCTTTTTTTCCTTGATTTTCCTTCGTTTTCCTCCTTTTTTTTCATAGATCATGGCTGATTTCGAGCACTTCCAACGTGAGCACTAAATGTTGCTTCATGAGCTGGCCACTTTGCGCCAAGTGGTCACCGATCTGCAAGGTTCCACCAATGCGGCACATGTAGCTATTGATGCATCCTCCAAAGTGCAGGCTCTCTCTCAGGCATCGGTGGTTCCTTCTTCATCGAACTTTTCTTCGGAACCAAAGATCAGCATGCCCGAAAAGTTCGGTGGCAATCGTGCAGATTTTCAAGGTTTCTTGAATCAGATCTGGCTCTTGATCCGCATGCAACCATGCCGCTACTCGATTGATGCACAAAAAGTTGGCCTTCTGGCATCCTACTAAGTGGATCTCCACGGGCTTGGGTTGCCCCCTTGCTAGAGCATGACGACCAATTGATGGAAGACTTTGAAGGTTTCGTGGCTGCCTTTGAAGCCTGCTTTGGAGATCATGATAAGTACCGTTCCGCATGCACAAAGTTACGGAAGCTCACTCAAGGATCCCGACCAGCTTCCGTCTATACATCCGAATTTCAGCAACTTTGCACGAACATTCCATGGGACGAGACTGCATTGATTGAACACTTCCATTTTGGGTTGAGGGATGACGTGAAGGACCTTTCCTTACGTTACCGGATGCCCAAACATTAGCAGAGATCATGCTCGTTGCGACAACCGTCTGTTCGAGCGTCGTCAAGAAAGATCATGTCAGCAGTTCCTGCAAACCAATCCTACAGCTGTGGTACATGTTCCTGCACCACCTTCTGGAGTAGTTCCTATGGAGGTTGAGAAATCCAAACGTGGCTCTCTTTCTGCTGCTGAGAAGCAACGTCGCCGCAGTGAGAACCTATGCTTGTATTGTGGTGAAGCAGGACACAAGGTGGCAGAATGTCCTATTAAAGCTAGGAAGTTCAAGACGCGTGAAGTTGAAGCTGAAGTTCAGTCGGAAAACTTCAATGTCCACTTCGTCTAGGAGCCGCGAAGTTGGACGTAGGTGCAGGCTCCATTGGTGCTGCTCATACCATTTCATCACTTAAGTTTCCTGTACACATTCATCTTAATAATCGAGAGCTCATGGAGTTTGCCTTGTTAAACACTGGTGCAAATGCATGCTTCATGGATGACACTTTTGCAACTCAACATGATTTCGGTGGTGAAGTTGAAAGCGTGCAGTTCCTGTAGAGGTGGCCGATGGGCGTCTAATTGCTTCTGGCGCAGTTACCCATGCTACCGAACCTCTCTTCTGCAGTTATGGCACATTCAACTGTTCAATTTCTTCAACTTGATCAAGACTCGATCGACTCCCATCATTTTGGGCATGCCATGGTTCGTTGTTGCAAATCCGCAAATCGACTGGAGGTCTAGGACGCTCACGTTTTCCTCTCCGACTACTAGGATCAATCCTGTACCTTCCTGTGTGCAGGATACATCCTTAGTATCTGAGGCAGTACAAGCTACAGGATTGACCGTGCCTGTTCCGTACCAGTGTTGAAGACTCCTCCTCACAGGATTCACCTCATGTCAGTTCCTCAGCATCCGCAGGCTCTCTCCACTCCTGTAAGTTTGCGTTTTCCTGTACAGGGTTCTTCCAATCCTGTATCAGTGTCGAAGGTTCCTCCTCAACAGGATCCACCTCTGTTGATTCGTCAGCACATTCGCAGGCTTTCCCCACTCTGCGCAACCACGGACTCCTGTACAGGATTCTTCCAATCCTGTACACTCGTCAACATCCACACAGGTTTTTTCCAATCCTGCCTCTTTCTGTTACTCTGCTTCTGTTCCACCCCCCAAGATCCTTCCTCTTTTTAGTCACAGCTCCCTCCTTCTCCTCTCCGAGTTCTTACCACTACCATGCATGAACTCGCCACTGATCCTGCTCTTTCCACCTTTTTGCCTTTCAAGTAACTCCTACGTCCTCTTCTACCTTTCCTGTATCCGACTCTCCTGTTTTTCAATCTCCTTCTCCTACTCCTTCTCCTTCTCTCCTTCTTCCCTACCATCCAAGTATCATGCCTTTAAGGACGTTTTTGACAAGCACAAGGCTAGTTCTTCCTGTTCACAGGTCCTACGACTGTCCTATTGATCTTGCGGAAGGAAAGACTCCACCATTCGGACCGATTTATGCATTGTCACCCACAGAGTTGGAGGTTCTTCGTCAGTACATCGAGGACAACTTGGCATCCGGCTTCATTCGTCACTCAAAGTCCCCTGCAGGAGCCCTATCTTCTTTGTCAAGAAGAAGGATGGGAGTTTACGTTTGGTTGTGGACTACAGGGGTTTGAATCAAGTCACCATTCGGAATCGGTACCCGTTGCCATTGATCCCGGAACTTCTCGATCGGCTGCAGGAGCAAAGGTGTTCAGAAGATTGACTTACGAGGGGCCTACAACCTTGTACGGATTCGTCCAGGCGATGAGTGGAAGACTGCCTTTCGTACAAGGTATGGACACTTCGAGTACACGGTGATGCCTTCGGCCTTACCAATGCCCCAGCCGTGTTCCAACACATGGTGAACACATCTTTCGTGACTTCTTGGACCAGTTTGTGGTGATCTACCTCGACGACATTTTGATTTTCTCCAAGGACCAGGCGGCACATGACAAGCATGTACGACTAGTTCTAGAGCGGCTTCGCGAGCATGGCCTGTACGCGAAGTTGGAGAAGTGTTTTTTCGACAGGGATTCGGTGGAGTTCTTGGGCTACATCGTCTCTCCTGCTGGTGTTTCCATGGACATGCACAAGGTGAAGACCATCGTGGAGTGGGAGAGGCCCAAGTCTGTACGAGATGTACAATGTTTCCTTGGCTTTGCAAACTTCTATAGGCGGTTCATACAGGATTCTCCAAGCGTGTACTTCCACTCACGGAACTCACCAAGCACACAGGGGTTTTCTCCAAGCGTGTACTTCCACTCACGGAACTCACCAAGCACACAGGGGTTTTCTCTTGGTCCGACAAGGCGGAACATGCATTCACAACACTCAAGGACGCCTTCACGACAGCTCCAATTTTAGCACATCCTGACCCTTCTCGTCCTTTTTTCGTTGAAGCAGATGCCTCGAATTTTGCAGTAGGATCCGTCCTATCACAAGTTGGAGAAGACAAGTTGCTTCATCCTGTAGCTTTTCACTCTCGTAAGTTTCTTTCGGCGGAGATCAATTACGAGATTCATGACAAGGAACTTAAGGCCATTGTGGATTCGTTCGAGGAGTGGCGGCATTTCTTAGAAGGTGCTGCGCATCCTGTACAAGTTCTTATGGATCACAAGAACCTGGAGTATTTCCAAACAGCTCAAGTTCTCAGTCGGCGACAGGCTAGGTGGGTGGAGTTCCTATCACGTTTTGATTTCGTCATCATTTACAGGCCCGATTTTCGGAATGGCAAAGTGGACGCATTGTCTAGGCGCTCTTACCTTGCACTGATCCTAGGCGATCCTGCATATGACTGTCAAAGACAAGTGTTGTTGGATCCTGATTGTTTCCAACTTGCGGCACTACAGGTTCATCAGGTTCCAGCAAATTCAACACTCCTACAGGACATCCGTTTTGCAGTTGGTTACAGACGATTTGGCAAAGAATGTGTTCTCACACATTCATCCTGACATTGCAAGTTCCTCTTCCTCCAGTTCCCGTCCAGACTACAAGTTGTTCGCCATACAGGATGGACTCCTATACCGGGAAGGTCTCCTATACGTTCTTGTTGGTATTTCCAAGACTCGTGTGGTACAGGATTGTCATGATACCCCGGCTACAGGACATTTTGGTGTGGCCAAGACAGTGGAATTGGCGACTCGCAACTATTGGTGGCCTGGGTTGCGAGGTTTTATGGAAAGGTTTATATGGAGCTGTGACACTTGTAACAGGTCGAAGATGCCTCATCATGCACCCTCTAGTCTTCTTCGTCCTCTTCCTGTTCCTTCTGCTCCTTGGAGATCCATTTCTATGGATTTCCTCATAGATCTTCCTCCTCGTGGATTCGATGTAGTTCTTGTGGTGGTTAACCGTTTCACTAAGCATGCTCATTTCCTACCCTGCAACAAGACAGTTATAGGTCAGACAACTGCTGAGTTGGTGATCCGTGAAGTGTTCCAACATCATGGTCTTCCTGAGAGCATTGTTTCCGATCGAGGTCCACAATTCATGTCCAAGTTTTGGCGAGAGCTTCTTCAGAGTCTATAGGTTAAAGCGATCCGCAAACTGATGGGCAGTCCAAATGCACAATTCAGACCTTGGAACAGTATCTTCGTTGCTTCATCAGTTACCAGCAGGACAACTGGTTGGACCTTCTTCCAATGGCAGAGTTTGCCTACAAAAACTCCGTTCACGCATCTACAAGACAAACACCTTTCTTTGCTCTTACAGGGCACCATCCACGTTTTGACTTTGCTCCTCCCGCTTCTCCTTCTTCCGCTCCTATAGTACAGGATTGTTTCCAGCATCTTTGTCAAGTATAGGATGATCTCCGAGTTCATCTTCAGCAGGCACAGGAACGATACAAGCATCATGTTGATGCTCACCGTCAGCCGGCACCTGCATACAAGATTGGTGATCTCGTGTGGTTTCTTCGTCGACATATTTGCACCAACAAGCCTTTTTCTAAGTTGGATTTTCAACGATTGGGCCCTTACAGGATTGTGGCAAAGGTCAATCCTGTAGCTTTCTGACTCGAGTTACCATCTACGGTGAAACTTCATCCTGTGTTTCACACCTCCTTGTTGGAGTCGTATCATCCTTCTTCTCTTCCCGGTCGTGCTTCTTCTCCTCCCCCTCCTGTGGTCATTGACACTGAACCTGAGTACGAAGTTGCAACCATCCTTAATTCTCGTCTTCATCGCCGCCAACTCCAATACTTGGTGGATTGGAAAGGTTATTTGCCTACTGATCGCACTTGAGAACCTGCATCCAATTTACTCCATGCTTCTTCCAAAGTTGCTGCCTTCCATTGGCATTATCCTGCTAAATTAAGACCCAAGACTCGTGGAACTCGTCTTTAGGGAGGAGGTGCTGTCACGACCCGATACAGGATACAGGATTCCGGATACAAGATACGGGTTGCAGAACTTTCCTACAGAATATTCCTACCAAGATTCCGGATACAGGATATGGTTGCAAGATATTCCTACAGGATATGCCACAGGATATGCCTAGAGGATAAGGGACATGTGGACTCATCTTAGCCTCTGCATGCATGCAGTCACTTTGCATGCATGTAACCACTTTTAGCACTCATGCCTAGATTAGCTCTTGGAGTTGTGAGCATAAAAGCTCCAACCTAATTGTTGTACAATCAGTTACTATCAACACCAGTCTTACTACGATCAATCTTATCTTGTCTTGCTTCTTGTTCTCTCCTTGTCTTGTTCCTGGATCCTGTCATGCTCCTGTTCCCGGATCCTGTCTTATTCCCGGATCCTATCTTGTTCCCGGATCCTGTCCTGTTCCTGTCTTGTTCTTAGATCCTGTCCTGCACCTTCCTGTCTTGCTCTCGGATCCTATCCTGATCTTGTCTTGCTCCTGGATCCGTCCTGTTCCTAGTTCCTGTCCTGCTCTCGGTCCTGTTCCTGAGTCAAGCCTTCCTGTTCTTGGAATCCTACTCTCTTCTTGGTTCCTGGATCATGGCTTGACAACGCGTGTTGTTCCGAGTACCTTGGTAGTTGATTCGAACGATCAGATCTATGTTTGGGTTAAGCGCCACCTAACAAATGTCGTTGTCGATCAATACCTGCTATACCTTCCCCACTTGACCACTCTGTCTTGTCGCTAGTCCGCGCTAGCTAGCAGTTTGACGGTGGTCAACCCACCTTCAACCAATGATAGAGTATGCTTTTCATGAGTGGCCAGTGGTAATGCCTTGGTGAAGAGGTCAGCTACCATCTCTACTATAGGACAATAAACCAGCTCCATCATTCCTATAGTTACTTGCTCCCTGATAAAATGAAATTGAACCTGGATGTGTTTTGTCCTCGCATGGAATCTTGGGTTCTTGGTAAGTGCAATGGCTCTTTGGTTGTCACAGTAGATCACTGTTTGTTCAACCTGTTTGTAGATCACTCCGTGAAGAAGCCTTGTAAGCCAAACACACTCTTGTTGTAGCCACATGTTCTACTTGCAAACTTGAAAGCGCTATTATTGGCTATCGCTTGACTCCACGTAACGGCTGCACTTCCAAGGTTAAAGTAATAACCTGAAGTTGATTTCATGGAATCAATTTTGCCTGCCCAATCTGTGTCGAACAAACCTTGTAGTTGGATGCCTCTCTGCATTTTCTAGTAGCATAAGCTAAGGTTGATGGTTCCCTTCAGATAATGAAAAATTCGTTTCACAACTGATCAGTGTTGCCTTCCCGGGTTCTTGAGAAATTGAGAAACGACTCCCATTGAATATGCGATATCTGGTCTAGTGCACACAATTAGGTACACTAAGCTTCCAACCATCTGTCGGTAGGGAATCAACTTGATCTTCTCATGCTCTGCTTTAGTTTGAGGCTCCATGTCTCTGGACCAGTGAAGATCACTTGCATAGGCGTACTTGCAGGATTCAAATCACCAAGGTAAAATTTATCTAGCATTTCTTGTACGTACCTCTTCTGAGACATCTCAAGTACTCCCTTCCTCCTATCTCAAAAGATTTGAATCCTAAGGCAATAGTGAATATTGCCTAAGTCCACCATTTCGAATTTTGCACTAAGTTCTTGCTTCAGTCGTTGAAGCATGCCACAATGATTAGAGAGTAGGATGCAATTGTCAACATATAGCACCATGAGCACTTGGAACTTACCTATTGTTTTGCAGTAGACATTTGTGTTAGTTGAACTTCACAAAAATCCTAGCAATTGCAAGGAGGATTCGATCTTCTCATACCAGGCCCTCGGTGCTTGTTTTTAAGTCCATACAGCGCTTTCTTTAGCTTGCAAACATGTTGTTTTGCTCCATGTAATTCAAATCCTGCCGGCTGCTGAATATAGATTTCTTCTTTCAAATGGCCATGTAAAAATGTTGTTTTTACATCCATCTGCTCGACTTCCCAATTTTCTTGAGCAACAATGTTGAGGAGGATTCAAACAAAAGTTAATTTCACCACTGGTGAAAAAGTTTCTGAGAAGTCTTAGCCTTCCACTTGAGAAATCCCCCTAGCCACAAAACGAGCCTTGTATCTCCCAGGTGTGTCATCAATTATTGACTTGATTCGAAACAACCATTTGGTGCTCACGACTTTTCTCCCAGCTGAAAGAGAACTAAATCCCAAGTTTCATTTTTCAGGAGAGAAGAATACTCCTCATCAATTGCTTGCTTCCACACTTATGCATCTGGTCCACTGAGAGCTTGCTGAATATTCTCAACATAAACACATCACAGCCTTGTGAATAGAATGTGAAGAATTCACCTCCAGCTCTCACTGCTTCATCCCAATCCGAATCCTGGACATCAGAACGTGTCCTGGTTATTCTTGGCTTGAGTCTCATTGCTTGAGGCTGCCTTGGCTGTGGCTTCCATGTGTGAACTCTAGCTGCACGTTTTACCACTTCTTGACGATATTGAGCACCTTTCTGAGTTAAGGTGATTGTGCGAGTAGATCGCCGTAATCCAATCTTCCCTCTACTGCTCATGCCAAGTAATCATGGTTCCTTTGTTTGTGCCCTAAATGGTGAACTGTGCATGCCTACTGCAGGTGCTGAAGTAGAAGATGATGATGCTATTATGACTAGAGGAGGAGGTTGAGTAGGCATTGGCAATGTGCTAAGAACTTGTGATCTCCTGCTTTCTTCTTCTTCATCGTCGTTGTAACTAAATTGACCACTTGTCAATGTTGAGGGTTGACCATCACCATGTCTTGTTTGGTAATTGTGAGATTCGTCAAAGATCACATCCCTGCTCACAACTACCTTCATGGTAGCTTGTAGCCCTTCATCTTGTCGCTATATCCAATGTGGATACATTTGTTTGCTTTTTGGTCCAATTTGACCCGCTCATCCTTTGGAACGTGAGAATAAGCGATGCATCCAAATATGTGGATGCTACTAACATCATGCTTGATGCCATACCACGCTTGGTACAATGTCATCCCCTTCACAGTAGAAGTAAGCTGACGATTTCTCATATAAGCCATTGTGGAAACAGCATCTCACCAAAAGCTCTTTGGTAGTCCCGAATCTTGCAGAAGTGTAGTTGCTCCTTCTTGCATCATCCTATTCATACGTTTTGCTATGCCATTTTGTTAAGGAGTTTTAGGCACTAAGAATTGTCATTGAGTTCCAGCTGAATCAATGTGACAAAGTACTTCTTCTTGTTCCTGGAAAGTATTGGCATAGGGCCACACACATTAGAGTGAACAAGATCAAGGATTTTGTTTCCTCTTTTACTCCCTCAACCGAAAATGGAAAGCAATGCTTACCAAGTATGCAAGGCTCACAAAACTCCAAGTCGGTTGAAGTAATGTCTAGGCCTTCTATGTGTCCTTCTACTGCCAGCTTCTTGATTGAGTTTGCATGAGTATGACCAAGTCTCATGTGCCAAATCCTGAGACTCATTGGTTTTTTCAAACTAGCCATCATCAAAGCTCGATTTGGATAAAGAACTTTTGCGTTAAGTTGATAAAGACCTGTGAAGCGTTTCCTTGATGCTATCATGTTTTGCTTCTTGCTAATAGTACACCTCTGCTTGTCAAATTTGATCTAACAATATGTGTCTGCAATCTTCCCAACAGAAAACAAGGTTTTCTTAACTCCTGGAACATAGTAAACGTTTTGAATCTTTACTAAATTGTCTCTAAACTTGATCCCAATGGGGAATTCACCGTTGTAACAGATGTCCTAGAGTTGACTATCTTTTTGAGGGTGTGTACTCTTCTGATTCTCTAACCTTCAAATTTCTTCTATTGTCAAGAATGTAATCAATAAGACACCCTCATTGCAGAATTGTCTTCATGCATTGTGAAACTACATCAGGAACAATTATAATCCCCATGGTCTATTTTTGGCAATGCCTCCCCATGACTTTTGTTCTTGGCATTGCTAAGTTGGGATTGCCACTTTTAAGAACCCCTTTTGCAAAGTGAAATGCATACCCCTCTTGTGAATTGTGCTATCAACTAAATGTCCAATCGGGTTTGCCTTTGCATACTATACACTGGAATTTAATTTCAGGCACGTACCTCAAAACCCTAAACCATTGTATTTGCGTTATGCTAAAATAAATAAACCATGTTTGTAAATATTAAATGAAAATTATATACACCAATAATTAAAAAAACTAAACATATTACTTCACTTTCATTTTGAAACACTAGACATATTATTCTATTTCCGTTTCAAAACACTAAACATATTACTTCACTTTTGTAAACATATTATTTTATTTCTATTTCAAAACTAGAATAATATTACTTGTTCCATTCTCAAATAAACAAGTATGTTTATTGGAGTGTCATTTATATTAAATATAAAAAGAACTTGATCAATCAAGATTGAGTTTACCTAATAAATTTCTCTACCAAAGGCTTTGCCATGATAAATTATGCCAATGGTTTTTCTATTGGTTTGTGTGAAATTTGTCTAGTTGACACATTGTCACCCTCCTTCGGAATTTATCATGCCGAGGCCAACAATGGATTTATCTAGCAAGACCAACAATGTATTTATCTAGCGACTCGTTGTCCTCCTTTGACCTCAATGGGATTTATCCTGCCAAGGCCAACAATGGGTGTTAATGAGGTTATCTAAGTTTTTGTTCACAAAAATTTACTTTCAAACATGTGCCTCAAAACCAGATTAGTATAAACATATTACTCTTGTTTGGTGTCAACCATCTATATATATTGCCCTCTCGATCATCCTTTAAGTTTTAACTTTATAAATCTTGCCTTTATATGATTTCTCACAAATATTTTATAAATGTCTGACTCTTGCATTGTATATTACTCAAAAATTAGATATTTATAAAATGTTTATAAAACATAACCTTTAAAGTATATATCAATGAACCATAATCTTTAAAAACAATGTTTAATCAAGCATGTGACATGAAAATAAAAATCAGTTGATTCTTTATGTAGTAAAACTAAGTTTATTAATAGAATTAGGCATAGCTAATAAGATTTTTAATAAAAAATTCTTTGTAAACTATTTATTAAAAGTTTGAATATCTTTTGTATGTTATCACATTCATAAATATGGGCATCTATGCCGACCGAATTTGGATTGAAAGTTATTCAGGATCATTCAAGGAATATTCAAGGATTCTTTAATCTTTTAAGATTTCATTAATCATATTTAGTTAAATATTTTTTAATAATTAATAATTATTAAGTATATAACTTAAAAAAAAAAAACTACAGTTACATGAAATAAGAAAACTTAATATTCCAACTAAATAAAACACCTTTTTAAATTTGGTGTTCGATAGATAGTTTCGTTGCCAAATAAATCTATCTTTGACGAATGCTATTTATGATATTCTAAGTTTGATATATATGCTGATCTGGATTTTCAAAAGGGATCCATCTAAGACTTTTAAGCACCCTCAAACCAAAATGGGTAAAAGTCTAAAAGATCATAAAATAGGAATATATATATATATATATATAACATTTTCTTCATTTATAATCTTTATAATGGTGCCATAATCATCATAAATCATGCAAGAGGAGTTGGATGTTTTACTGGAGATTGAAAATGGTTCCTGAGGCTCCAAACCACTAACTGGTTGCATGTGTAACATGGCTATTAACAAAGGAAAACAGTTTCACACCTGTAAAAAATGATATGCTCGAAGTCAGCTGTAATTGTACGGAATTTAACTGATCAAGAAGATATAACTTCAATGCTAGTAAAAAATCACACGTTAAAATAAACATTGTGCAATTAACAATAATAATGAAAGCAAAAAACCTTGCATAGGCTTTATGGTCCGTCATGTTTAAGGGACGCAAACTGGAGCTTAAGCTCCTTTCGAAGAATTTTCCAGTTGCTGACTTGGGGATCCTGTCGAGAAATACCACCCTGCGGACCTGTTTTATGGACGACACCTGTCAAAGCACACACATTGTCAGCTTATATTGATATGTTGTTTCGAAATCTATACCTGAGATGCAACAAAGTCCATGACTTGTTGGCTAGTGACCTCCTTCCCAACACTTTTGACAACACATGCGAGGGGAATTTCACCCGCTGTCTTGTCTGGGAACCTACACAAAAACAAACAGTGAATACGCACGTACACATATATCTAAAGCTGAGCGAACTTACGGGACCACAGCACAATCTGCTATGTCTGGATGAGTGAGCAAGATAGCTTCTAACTCGGCTGGAGCAACCTGTTGAGCAGTTAGCTTAGATATGCATAGTAAGTTATACATACCTGAGAACCCTTATTTGATATACTCCTTCAAGCGTTCGACAACGTAGAGGTACCCTTTTTCATCAAAGTAGACGGCATCCCCCGTGTGAAGCCAACCGTTCGTATCAATGGCTTGGGCTGTTGAGACTGGATTGTTGAGGTACCCCTGCATGATTGACGGTCCCCTAAGCAGCAACTCCCCTCTGTGATTAGGAGGCAAGGGTTTCCCAGTTTGTAAGTCAACAACTTTAGCCTCGGTGTAGGGGCTCAACCTTCCAACCGAACCCAGAGGCCCAGCACCACCACTTGCTAGCGTGGTCGATTCCGTCATTCCGTACAGCTGAGAAAATTCCACGGTTTGGTTGCAAAAACTGCTACTTATTAATAAGTGATGCGTACCTGAATGAACTTTGCGATGTGTGGGAACTTGGACAACAGCTCCCATTGTATCTTTGCTCAGTGGAGCACCGGCACAAAGGAGCGTCCTCAGAGAAGAGAGATCGTAACCCTTATCAATGTTTGCATTCAGCAGCTCTAAAGCAACAGGAGGTGCACATGTGATCTTGGTAACCTGTACTTGTGGATGGCATGCACCGCGCTGGAAATGTGGTAGTGCGGCAGGAAAACAAGCTGTGGTCCGCCCAAAAGCGCGGCACAGGCCAGCCACACGAGGCCACCATGCTACACATGGGAAACAAGACGAGGATAACATCGTCTGGATCGTCCATCTCATCGGGGCATTTGCAGTAACAGTCATGGCGGCGATGAGATTCCCATGGGAGGTTATCACACCTTTGCTCACTCCAGTTGTGCCAGACGAGTATAAGAGAGCTGCTGGATCGCTCTGCCTAACTCTCACCAGCGTGTCCCCGTTGCTGCTGGACAGAGAAAGCTCCTCAGTCACATCGTTTTGGATTTGGAATACCTCCTCGACTAAAACCACTGGAATGTATGGAGCAAAGGAACAACCCAGCCTATCTCTCACTGCCTTGTTGGTGAAGAGCAGCTTTGAACCGGACATGCAACTTGAAGCATGTGTAACTGGTTGCATGTTCAAAGTTGCGGATCTGGATTGATAGCAGTGGCAAGTGCTCCAAGACTGATGATGGCGTGAAAGACGATGGGAAAATGCAGGGAATTTGGGAGGAGAATCATGACCACATCACCCTGCTTAATCTTCATTGACTGCTGCATTTTCGTTGCAAGGGACTGAATAAATGAGAATATTTGCTCGGCAGCGAGAGATTTCCCACTATCTCCGTCTACCAGCGAAACTTTCTTCATCGAAGCCGCTTGTGACTGTGACAACATGTGCTTCACAAAATTGGTGTGTGGATACAATGGTAGCCGCATGGGTTGAGACAGATCTGCACGAGTATAGATTCCAGTCTGAGTGTTATAATGTGCCATGGTGTGAGATGATCTCTATCTAACTCGTATATTTATAGAATCATTCCTCCAAACTAATCAAGCACGTTTTAGATTCGGAAGTGGAGTATCGATCTTCGTTTGAGTCGGTCAAAAACGGTTGCATATGCCTTGATTTGACCACTGGAAACACACTAAACTTGACATATTAGCTTGAAACACGTGTACGTTTCAAAGTTGAATTTGTTAAAACGCACGAGTTTGGAACCAATGGAACCTACGGGTGTGGCGTGTGCTTCCTACTATATATATCCAGTCCCGCCCCATCAATTATCCAAGCACAAAAAAGCAAAAGTTGCATACACTTGAAAAGTAAAATAAATAAATACAACTAGTACTCACGGTTACCTCTTCTGCAGAAAGATATCATGTCTTTTCCAAAAGATTGCATTGCATTCCTCTATGTCCACCGCGACAACGGTGAAGTAGTATTCACCTCCAAAGGTGCTTCACACTTCTGTCCAATCCCAAGGGGCAGCTTTGTGTTTGACGACCTCATGGCGCCTGGGATGAACTCGAGAGCACACAAGGAGCAAACGCGTGCCCGATCCTCTAGCATTAACAAGTTTGTATTGCCACTTGTAGACGCACACAATGGTTCTTCTTGGAGTGCCCATGTGTACGAGATGTTCACCCAAGGCAGTTTCACGGTGTAGTTTTCACCAGGGACGACGAAGGAGTGGAGTACTTGGCAACAATATTGCTAAACAAAGGTGCAGATGCTAGGTCCTCGCTCCTCCTTGCGCCTGCCACCACCCCAGGCAAACGAGTGCAGAAGCTACAACATCAAAGCTGCTCAAGGTGTTCGAAACAACATCTCATACACTTCCCAAAGCACGATCAGTGGTTCACAAGCGGTGGAAAACAAAGATTTGCCGAGCAAGTGAAGTACCATGTTGTGCGGAGCATTCCCTTGCACCTCGTGTTGCCAGCTTTTCCTGCTAAGTCGTGCAACAGAGGCAAGGTCTTGGGGAAACAGCCCGACAAAGGCGAGGAGCTCGCTATACACAGCATGAAGATTGTTGCCGACAGAGTAAAGCTCATTTATCCTCCAGGTGTTCACTTTAACATCGTCTCCGACGGACATGTCTTCTCCGACTCAGGCAAGTGTTTAAAGCTGTTTGTTACACGCTGTCGCTAACACATAATAATTATGAATGACAGTGGGGATTGATGATGCTGACGTGGACACGTACGGCCACATGTTCAGGACAATGGCAGCCACTTTGTACCCGGGGCTGCTCACATTCTACGGCCTGGACGATTTCCTGTTTGACAAAATGGAAGACAAAACATCCAAGAAGATACAACGGACCACGTTAGAACACCCTGTGAAGACCGTGCTAACCGACCGTGCCGAGATGGCAAGGAAGATTCTGACCTTGTTGTTTGGGAGCGACGAGTCGTGCTTACAGTACGACATTAAGAATGACAAAGAGACTGCAGCACTTTACTGTGGTTTCAAGAGGTTTATGCTTGAAGACCTTGCCGGACACGAGAGCTACAAAAATCTGGCTACAAACGTTGCTAGGAGAAAGCTCTGCAGCCGAGTTGCGTTTCTTATGATTCAGAGAAACAGAGCCTACTCGACCATGGTGGAATGGCTCTTTCCCATCCAGATTCGCATCTCCATCCACCCGTAAGTGTGTGCGTGCGTGTGCGCCAATGTTTTCTTCTTGACGAATTTGATTATCTATTAGGCATCCAAACAAAGGGCCAAAGTACGGGATCAACCTTATTCATCCATCGCTGGTTGCAATGCAGAGGGACTCCAATGAGAAGCTGTTTCACACACCAACACCTTGGCATAATGCAGTTCTCGAGATGCCCAACGGGAAGTTCTTGCTTCTGCCTTGTGCAACAATTCTGAATGGATTTGTAATCGACGGTGAAGCCGTGGTCAAAGTTGAGCCTTCGTATTATCCGGATGGAAGACCTAGCCACTTCAAGGCAGTCCCATAAACGCCAAGCTACTTAAGCCTAGGCAGTTGAAAATGGCAAACATCTCGCTTGCTATAGCTACTTCTAGAAGTGTAGAATTCGTTTAACTGGAATGCACACGAGAAGTTTTGAAAGTTAATATTGTGTTTTACTATATGTTTCAATTGCCTTTAGCATCTTTTCAATCTTGTTTATCAAGGCTCATCATCTTCTCATAACTGCATTCTTGAAGTAAAGGATATGTGATTTGAATATTAAGTCTTCTTTACTTCACATATCTCTCTTTTTTAAGCCATATACATATATAATGCAAGGAGCAATTAGCAACGCGGGGAGACAAAAGAAGCTTTGAAATATGGAGAAGGAAGCCCAATGAAAGATGCTGGTAATGCTTTATGGATCTCTTTCTCTTGTTGCCTCCAGAGTTCTTCGGTGGCTGTTTTTGTTGGAGGTCAGTCACGCTATGCCACGTCACTACCACCACGTAGACATAGAGTCGTGTCCGCCCAGTTATCTTTTACCGGGATCATGTACATCTTTAATTACATAGAACACTTTCAGAGTTCTCTCACGTTCATCTCCTACATGGTATCAGAGCAATTGGGAGCATGAGTAAGAGAACCTGGAAACATAAAAAAACAGCGGAAGGCTGCTGCAGCAAGATGCCGGGAGATTGCTCAGAGCATTGCACGAGTCGAGAAGAGGCGAGCTCAAAGAGCACAGAAAGAGAAGCCGAAAATGAAATCCATTTGTGTTCGCATCACACCCTGTTGTGATGCTTGTGAACGAAACCTCTGAATCAAATTTTCTTTCTCAAAACACATACAGAAAGTAAGAAAAACTCAGAGCCATGAATACTCGGACGATCAATATCCCGCAGTATAATGGCAGAGATTTTTTACTTGGGAAAAAGAAATGGCTTACATTTTCTTACGAGATGGCTGCATGAAAATCGTCCTTGGTACTGAAGCATTGCCAACGGTTACAGCCACTCCTGAACTCCTGGCGGAGAAGGTGGAAAACTGGAACCTTCGGAATGACAAAGCAATATCCTCAATAGGAATAGGCTTGGGGAAGTTGTTCCAGCACCACCTTGATCTAAAGAAAACGGCGGCCGAGAACTGGGATCTCCTCAAGAAAACGCTCGGCAACCAAGCTCATGTGATCTCCACTAGCGTGGAGTATAAAACACAATTCTTCGGCCTGCGATTCCGCCGCGGTGAAGCCTGTTCCACCCTGGTGGGACGGATGAGAGCTCTGGTGGCCCAGCTGGAAGCCCTGGCACCAGCCTCAAAACCAACAAGATGCCGGCGGATCTCCTGACCAAGCCACTGGCAAAGTTACTCTTCCAAGCACACCGGGACACACTAGGTATTCGACCTTTACATTCTGTTGAACCGGGGATCCACGAGCAGCGTGCCTGAGGAGGAGTGTTGGAGGTCCAGTCACGCTATGCCACGTCACTACCACCACGTAGACATAGAGTCGTGTCCGCCCAGTTATTTTTAGCGGGATCATGTACATCTTTAATTACATAGAACACTTTCAGAGTTCTCTCATCATCTCCTACAGTTTTCTACTACAAAGCACATGTTACCTCCACTGCAAATTGCGACATCCACCTCAGGTGTTAATCAACTCGCAACAAAGTGCAAAACACGAGCGAATATAGAAAATGAGTTGGACAAAGACAATTTGGCTCAATTAAATCTTGTTATTTACTTCTATATCAAAGAAGATATCGGTGATTTGAAAATAACAATGCCGCTTCCAATAAAGAGACGATGGAGCTCAACATTAAAGATCTACCTGCAGTAATACAAAGGAAAAAAATGATTTATATTTGTTTGATATAATAGTGAACTCAAAAACTGGTAAGTTTTAACCTCATTTCATAACGCAAAAAATAATTTAATATGAAGATTAAATCACATGCATGTCATAAATACACAAAATTTTTTGTACGGTTGATTCTACATGGGTTTTAGCTTAAGTGGCTATAAACCCCACCCCTTTAAGTATATTAGAAATCATATATTAAAATATATAATAAGTATTTAATATTTATAAGTTTTGAATTTCACCTTACATCTTTATTAATTAAAACCTAGTATTCAGTAAATTTTAAATCTAATTATAAAAACACATAATTAGCATGGATGGAAGTGTTTTAAATGCATTTCCATGTGACATCATATATATTATATAGTAGTTGCTATAGATTGTACATTATATATGAATTGTAATGTATAAAATGACATTAATTTTAAATAAAAATGTTAAAGTTTATTAACTCATTTTTCTTTGGTAGTGTGTACGTATACTAAACATATATACGCATTAACCCAAACACTATTATCTTATGTTCTTAAAAAAACATAACATATATACATTCTAATCTATATACATATGACTCTATATTGTAGTTGATTATTATTATTGCTGTGTAATCTTTTATTTATCATTTTACATTAGTGAGTGACCAGTCAAATATCAACCCATATTATTTTCATTTAATTAAAACACACATACACATACACACAACACTTTATTTTTCATTATTAGTTTTCAATTTTTTTTTTAAAAAAATTGAATTAATAAAATTACAATTATATTTATTCCCTTGAATTTGAATTGGACGTCAATTTAAAATTTAAAATAATTATGCTAGAGTCTTATCTTCTTTCAATCCTAATTTATTTCTCATATAACATATTATATTTTTAAACCATCATCATCTCTTAAATATATAAATTTTTCATATACCTTATTAAAAGATTTTCTTAATTCCACGAGAAACAATTCTTGTAGTTGAAGTACAAATAAAAAATATATTATAATATATTTAATAATGCTCAAATATGCATATCCATTAAAATGATTATTCCCTTCAACTTTATAAAATTGTTAACAATAATTATTATAAAACTCATTTACATTCTAAAGTTGAAATAGACGTTAAAGAGTTATTAACACTATATAAATTAAAATTTAATTATATTAAATTAATATTTATCATTGTCCAATTAGAATTAATAATTAAAAGTTATCACATTAAAACCAAGTAACCAAAAATTTAATGATCTTTATTTAGGATGTTATTTGTAAAATAAAAAGAAAAAATAAACCCTAACACTTTAAAGTATTTGGGTTCAATATATATAATAACTTTAAACTTTTATATGATAATTTATTAAAAATGTAACATATGAAGAATGTCACATTAATAAAGCTTATTAACAAAGCCATGTAATTTACATCTTATTTTAATGTTTTATAACATTTTAAAATAATATTTATATATTCTTAACGACTTTATACATTGTGTAACTTACTTTAATTATGATATTTTTATTGTTGATATTAATACATGATTTAACTTATGCTATACATTCTAAAATAGAATGAAAAGATAAAGTTAACGTTAAAAAATAAAAATACATTTCTTTTTTTAAACAAAATGAGAATAATAAATTCATCACAAGAAGATTAAACAACAACAAACTCATTATAACATTAATGACATTTCATTATTTAATTTTAAGTTTATAAATTTTAATTTTTTAATTTTAATAATGAGATTTATATTTGAAGATAAAAAATCCATTGTAATTAGTTTTTATATCAATAATTGTTTTTTTAAAGTATTTTAATATATAGTTTCTAATATACTTGGAAGTTAAAATTATACAAAATCAACCATATAAATTATTTTGTGTACAAATCTAATTTTTAACATTCACATGATTTAATCTTCATGTTGTGCATTATGAAAGCGATTGTTAAGTATTGTTAACTAATCAAAATAGGGTTGTTATGTTAAAAAAACATTTAACATCCATCCATCCACTTTTGTTGCCCTAGTGAATTCACTATTAAATTTAACAATATAAATATTTGATGTAGATCTTTAATGTTCAGCTTCATCATCTCTTTGGTGAGGAGTGACAGGTGCATTGTGTATGTTTTGAGTATTTCTTTAGTACTCATTTCATTTAACAACCGCATTGTATGGATTCTAAAGTAAAAAAGTAAGATCTAATTCATCCAAGTTGTAGTTGTTGCTTACGTGTTGTATAGGTTTCCACGTTTTATAACTTGTAAACACCTTCACTTTTGCTATGGAACTCTTGCAAGTCGAAGTTGTCTTGCACTTTGTTGTGAGCTGATTAACACCCTAGGTGGAGGTAGCAATTTGAGTGGTGCATGTAACATGTTCTCACCCATAGTGTTTTATGGATCTCTTCATATTTCTTCAGTGGCTTTTTTTTGTTGTAGAGCATCTTTTATTGAGCTTCCTTCTCCGTATTTTGAAGCTTCTTTGTCTCTCCGCAGCGCTAAGTGCTCCATATGTATATGACTTAAAAGAAAGAGATATGTGAAGTAAAGAAGACTTAATTCTCAAATCATATATCCTTTACTTGTAATAATGCAGTTATGCATCGGTACATTGAATTTCAAAGATGACTTAAACATGAATTGATGAACAAGATTAACAAGATGCTAAAGGGAATTGAAACATATACTAAAACACAATATTAACTTTTTAATACTTGTGGTGTACACTCCAGTTAAACGAATGCTCAAGCTATCTACACGTCTATGTATAACTCATCAGAAGTAGCTATAGCAAGCGAGATGTTTGCCATTTTCAACTGCCTAGGCTTAAGTAGCTTGGCGTTTATGGGACTGCCTTGAAGTGGCTAGGTCTTCCATCCGGATAATACGAAGGCTCAACTTTGACCACGGCTTCACCGTCGATTACAAATCCATTCAGAATTGTTGCACAAGGCAGAAGCAAGAACTTCCCGTTGGGCATCTCGAGAACTGCATTATGCCAAGGTGTTGGTGTGTGAAACAGCTTCTCATTGGAGTCCCTCTGCATTGCAACCAGCGATGGATGAATAAGGTTGATCCCGTACTTTGGCCCTTTGTTTGGATGCCTAATAGATAATCAAATTCGTCAAGAAGAAAACATTGGCGCACACGCACGCACACACTTACGGGTGGATGGAGATGCGAATCTGGATGGGAAAGAGCCATTCCACCATGGTCGAGTAGGCTCTGTTTCTCTGAATCATAAGAAACGCAACTCGGCTGCAGAGCTTTCTCCTAGCAACGTTTGTAGCCAGATTTTTGTAGCTCTCGTGTCCGGCAAGGTCTTCAAGCATAAACCTCTTGAAACCACAGTAAAGTGCTGCAGTCTCTTTGTCATTCTTAATGTCGTACTGTAAGCACGACTCGTCGCTCCCAAACAACAAGGTCAGAATCTTCCTTGCCATCTCGGCACGGTCGGTTAGCACGGTCTTCACAGGGTGTTCTAACGTGGTCCGTTGTATCTTCTTGGATGTTTTGTCTTCCATTTTGTCAAACAGGAAATCGTCCAGGCCGTAGAATGTGAGCAGCCCCGGGTACAAAGTGGCTGCCATTGTCCTGAACATGTGGCCGTACGTGTCCACGTCAGCATCATCAATCCCCACTGTCATTCATAATTATTATGTGTTAGCGACAGCGTGTAACAAACAGCTTTAAACACTTGCCTGAGTCGGAGAAGACATGTCCGTCGGAGACGATGTTAAAGTGAACACCTGGGGATAAATGAGCTTTACTCTGTCGCAACAATCTTCATGCTGTGTATAGCGAGCTCCTCGCCTTTGTCGGGCTGTTTCCCCAAGACCTTGCCTCTGTTGCACGACTTAGCAGGAAAAGCTGGCAACACGAGGTGCAAGGGAATGCTCCGCACAACATGGTACTTCACTTGCTCGGCAAATCTTTGTTTTCCACCGCTTGTGAACCACTGATCGTGCTTTGGGAAGTGTATGAGATGTTGTTCGAACACCTTGAGCAGCTTTGATGTTGTAGCTTCTGCACTCGTTTGCCTGGGGTGGTGGCAGGCGCAAGGAGGAGCGAGGACCTAGCATCTGCACCTTTGTTTAGCAATATTGTTGCCAAGTACTCCACTCCTTCGTCGTCCCTGGTGAAAACTACACCGTGGAAACCGCCTTGGGTGAACATCTCGTACACATGGGCACTCCAAGAAGAACCATTGTGTGCGTCTACAAGTGGCAATACAAACTTGTTAATGCTAGAGGATCGGGCACGCGTTTGCTCCTTGTGTGCTCTCGAGTTCATCCCAGGCGCCATGAGGTCGTCAAACACAAAGCTGCCCTTGGGATTGGACAGAAGTGTGAAGCACCTTTGGAGGTGAATACTACTTCACCGTTGTCGCGGTGGACATAGAGGAATGCAATGCAATCTTTTGGAAAAGACATGATATCTTTCTGCAGAAGAGGTAACCGTGAGTACTAGTTGTTTTTATTTTACTTTTCAAGTGTATGCAACTTTTGCTTTTTTGTGTGCTTGATAATTGATGGGGCGGGACTGGATATATATAGTAGGAAGCACACGCCACACCCGTAGGTTCCATTGGTTTCAAACTCGTGCGTTTTAATAAATTCAACTTTGAAACGTACACGTGTTTCAAGCTAATATGTCAAGTTTAGTGTGTTTCCAGTGGTCAAATCAAGGCATATGCAACCGTTTTTGACCGACTCAAACGAAGATCGATACTCCACTTCCGAATCTAAAACATGCATCATTAATTCATTCAAAATTTGTGATAATTTTTCATAAATGTATTTTGTTTTGTATGCATAATATAGTTTTTGAATGTGCATGAAATGAATATTTATTATTTTAATTTAAAGTTTAATTAACATATCATAATTAAACTTGAATCTCTTAATATAATTACATTATGCATATTAACAAAATTTATTTTTGAATACGTTAAATAAATTTTGAACGTGAATTTATCTAAGTTTGTTCGTTGACTTACAATTTATTAATATAAACCTGAGAATTCACAAAAATTAGTGATAATTTTTCATTTTCACAACAGAATTTTTTGAATGAAACATTAATTTTCATGTTCTTAAAAAATAAAAATGTAATAGTAAATAGCAATTTTAAATAACATATCATAATTAAACCTTTAATCTCTTATGATTAATTATGTATACATAACAAACTTTGTTTTTCGCACCTTTATACTATGAGAATATGCATAGATTATTATTTCAATAAAATACGTATGGAAGTTTATTATGAACTAAAGAGAAAAAAGAAAAAAGTTAATTAATAAGACAAAAATTGAATATGATTAACTCGCAAATTGTGTTAAACTATAAATGCTTGAATTATAATCCTAATTTTCTTATACAGAGGTTTTGGTATAAAATATTTTTAAATTTAATATATTTCTTACTTTAATATACGTTTGTTGCACCGTTTGTTATAAAAACATCCTTAAAGTATGAGCATCAACATCATCTAACATATTATTACTTTGATTCATGACAAGCCCTCTGCATTGCATACGTAAATGTTATGTATATTATAATGTCAATATTATAATCCCAATACATTGTTTGCAAATATGAACGGACTATCGATTGATTTTCGTGTTTTATTTCAAACTCATTAATACAAACTTCAGTTTTAAGAAAATGAAAAATAAAAATAACCAGTTACTATGTACAGTGATCGGCACGTACATAGGCCATCGGGCAATCAATGACAAGCAACAACATAAGTCAAATTACTATTCATTCCAAACCAACACAAAGTAACACATATTGTTGGAAGTCATTATGTACGTACTGCAAATATGAAATACTGGTCTTAGTATACAAAATTAAAATCATGTTTTTTTCTTTTAAATATACCATACATATTGACTATATTGTTTTAATAAACAAAACTGCAAAATCATTTACAGACTTAAATTTCTTCAAGTAACATTTTTAAGATGATCTCGTTCCACGTATCAATAGGACCTGGTAAGCACCAATGGAGACACACTTTGTATCGGACCGCTTAAGTCCGGGTGAAATGTCCTAAAAAACCCTGGGTGTCCATCGGGTCTAAGATATGCACTGTATGTAATATCCACCAACTTTACCCTTGAACCATTTGGTTTAGGGTTTGAATCCCACTTAGCAAACTCCTCTGCTTGTATCCTATAATTTCCAAGTTCTTAATTAATATGTATAACAAATAGTATCTATAGCTAGTTAATGATTCCATAACCTATAAATCGCTATATATGTACATGCCTACATGTTATATCATCCTGATAATCACATTTAATTACTCAATTCAAAACAGCTTTAGCGATTCTGTTTGTGCGTATGTGTGTAGTCATATGCAATTCTCTCTCTCTCTCTCTCTCTCACACACACACACACACACACACACACATGTCAATGTGTTTACCTATGCATCTCGCTGGCCATCCAAGGCATCTCAAGAGTCTGGTTTTCAAAAGGCCTGGTCCTATTACAGTTTCCGCCGTTCCACCATTCCCCGTTCTCGAAGTGTTCTACAGAGAATGTTCTAAATACGGTTGTGCCTTTATAACCCTCGTGCTTCGTCATGAAGTCCAACACATTATTCAATGCCATCTTATATGCATTTGTAAACCCCAGTTGTATCATGTTCTCCCTTGGTGGCATGCAATGGTGACACCCAATTATCTGCATACAACAACACTTGTCATACAGTCGCTTGTGCAAGCGTGCGCACACACCCACAAGAGAGATACAGTGAATCTAATGTTTAACGCATACGCACGCATACACACAGGCACACACCTCGTTGTTCACGTAGTAAATGTGCCCTTGAAATACCAGGGACCAGTTGACAATACTGTGACGTCGTATTCAGATAAGCAGCTCTTCCAGATCTCCTCAGGAGAGTCAAGGTGAATATGAATAAGTGTGGTCCCATTTTCCACAACTGGCTTGTGCTTGACAAGGAAAGTGACCAAAATATTGTCAGTGTGAAATTGTATGAAGGAAACAGCCATATTACATCCTTGTCAAGAGGGTGCCTGAATATGTTCTTTGGCTTTTCTATCTGTTGTTAATAAACAACTTGATTAATATATATTAATCAGCTATATAATACTTGTTTTATACCATGACAAGAAAGACATTCTTTACAACAAATCATGTTAAAGTAACTGCTTGATGTTATTACATTTATTAAAGAACATTCTATATAATTTACATAATATAATGGTTCTTTACATCTGATTATAAGTTTCTATCAAAACCACGTTGTATAATTCTCAAATCTTAACTAGCATTTTAACACACACACCTCTAATTATATATATAGATATATAAAGTCTACATAAAGTACAGTACAATGTAATTTAATGTTTTTATGACAATACATATATATGCAGCTGACTTGAGATACTATTTAATAAGGCATGTTAGCTTACTTCTTTCAAGACTTGAACGAGACAGTGCCAGCTAGCTAGTGTATTCAACTTTTTAAGGTTAAACAAAAAAGGGTTAAGGTTAAAATGCTACCTGGGAAATCGCGCACAGAAGGGACTGCATATGGTTCCTTGCAATGGAGTCTCCAATAAACATCATTTTCTGTTCCTCATGAGATCCAGAAACTGGTGGGAATTGAACTTTGGCAGGTTACACTCCTCAGGTTGCCATCTCCAGTTAAGAAAGTCCCTGTCTGGCTCCCATTCTTCATTGCAGTTTTGATGCCCTTGAATACTGGCATGTGTCATTTGTATATAATGGAGGTTGTGGATCATATACCCATTTCCCCTTTGATATATCACACCTCTCTGCAAATAAATATGTGTGTGTGGTGTATATATAATATATGCACAAAGATATAATTTATGTATAAATGTGTGTGTGCCTTAGAAGAATGTAAATGATATTTAAATGATATATTTACAAAAAGAAAAATACAATCAAAGTCCAATGATATGAATGTTCACAAATTTGCAATGTACAAGCCAAGGTGTGTATACACATTAAATTGTGTATACATAAATTTTACACTAACTTGAACTCTAAGAATCCATGTGCAATATATATATATATATATATACATACACACACACACTAATTTTGTTTTTTTATTTGTATGTATATAGATATACATAGCCGATATGTAGAAGAAATCAATGTTTGTTTTCTTGTCAATTGAGTGTCAAACTACATGAACATGAAATACAAAAGTTCTAAGATCACAACGAAGAAGAAAGAGAAACCCCTCTTTCTCTCTCTACGTACACACATACACCTCGACAGACACACACATATACACGCACAATGTGTATAAATAAATACCTGGAGTATACTGCTGGGCAGAAATATTGGTGCCTGAGGAAGAGTGTAGGTAGTATAGAGCAGCTTCATCATCCACAAAGGAAGAGTAAATAAGAAAGAAGTAACAATTTATCAAAGCAATCGGAACAAGAGACGCCAGGACGGAGAAACATAGGCAATTTACAACATTGCTCGCACTGGATTTCTCCTTCTTCTTCTTGATTTCTTCATACAAATGTGTCATGATAGGACCTCTGTAAAATAAAACTTCAGAAGTTTCTGTTCACACCATCTATAAACTGTCCGATAAAAATTTATTGATAATTTTATAATGGTCATAAAAATTCAAGTCAATTATTACATTTCAATATTATATTTTTACAGCTAAATTTAATATTTGATTACATATATATATTAATTTTGGGATGGTTATACAATGTGTACTGGATATAACAAACAGTATTAGATTCTCCTGAACAAAGATCCATGTGAAGGAGCTGTAAAACATCCCATTAATAAACCGGAAGGGGCCTTTCAGACCGCTTATTTTTTCTTACGAAAGTGCATTAAGTATTAAGAGTGAATTATGTTCACATCAGATTTTACAAATATACATACACACACACACAACACACACACACACACACATATATATATGCACCCACGCAATTCACTTATAACCTTTTCTAATTTTAAAGAGTATTAATTTGTTGTGAATGACATAATCATTAAAAGAAATGACTGATGTCTTATGTAAGAGTTTAGTGTGAATGGGTTTTCTCTTAAAATTTAAATTTTATTGTAAGAAAGAGTCGGTGTGAATGGCCCGTTGGAAGTACTTCGCTGTCGAGTGCGTCTTCTTCAACTCCAAAACGCAAGTTTGTTGGGATCTCACTACATATATGTGTGTGTGTAAATGTGTACAAAATAGGCACACATACACACACACACACCTAGACGTCGCTATAGCTTAGGTAGATAGAACACGAGAATTGACTCATCGGCAGCTATAGAAGTTGACAAGTTACTGTCTCAACAAACCTTGAAAGCTTTATATATATAAACTGTCTTAATATAATTTGCTAATTACCGTGGCACCTACAATTTCGGCAATATAAGTATTATATGAAGTCAACACGGCATGTGTTGCCAATAAAGTATTTAAAATGTTAATAAACTCCATACATACATACATACATACACACACACATATATAAAAGAAGTTCTATATATAAATATATTTGTGGTGATCCCAAAGTATGTATGATACTTATGTATGTAGGATACATGCCCACACGCACAAACACATGTACAACAAACCTTCATTTTAAACAAGCAAATTTGTGAATAGCTGCTGCTACTGCTTGCACAGAAGAGCGTTCCACATTTATAACTTTCTCCCTTGAACGGCTCCCAGCAGCAAGACTAACATCTCGTCTTTTCACACCAATAACCTGTTTAATAATTACATATTATTGCTTATTCATATGCAATATGAAACCTAGAAGGTTTTGCTGACCATTAACAGATATTGCATATTTATTAAAAGGATCAACCCATTTGGTACATGAACAGATGTACACGTATCTAACGGATGAGAAAGGTATATACACATATATGCACAAATAGCCAGTTATAGCATAATGTATATATGTTCACGTGTGCATAAACTAGTATTAGAGAAATACCTCTGCCATGAAATCGAGAAGAGCTGAGTTTGCCTCTCCGTCTCGAGGTGGAGCATTTATTTGCACACCCACAGCATGCTCACTAACATCTGCATTTGTTGTTATGTATATATACGCATGCATATTATGTATTGAATTATATATAAGTATACTAATACATTCTTAAGTATTTTGCATCACATAACATTTGACTAAATGTAACAATATTTATATTGATGGGTGCGTAAATGAAATATGTATACGAATAAATACCTGTTATGCTGCACTGTTTTGAGCCGGGCTTGGCATGAACTGAGATCGACACCGTACAAGAATCTGCAAGAGATCGTATCGGACCACAGGGGATTTGCTCTTCCTGCTCTTTCTTCTCTTCTTTCTTCTTCTTGCCCATTAAGAACCCTAAAACAAAGCATATTGCCCTAATTTCGTTGATTTAGGACTGAGTTAATAATATACATTATTAATATTTAATTCTTTTGGAATGCCTAACTTTCTATTTTTATATATTTACAATAATATAGGAAAAATATTTGTAAAGAAGAGAAATATACTTTTAACTTTATTAAATTTACCAAAATGTTAATGTAACAATGAGCTTTTACAAATTGGCCCTCTAATAATAATGATTTAAACTTCCAAAGTTCTATTATAGAATTTAAACTTAATACTATATATAAATTATTAAATGCTTCTTGGACACTTTGACACTTGTAATAATTTCATTTTTATATTAAAATATAACATGTTACATATTAACTGTTTTAGAAAACTGGTCTTCACAAAAGGCTAAATGCAAAAGCTATATAAAGTAATTTCTAAATTCACATTCGAGTTACTTAAAATTTTGGATTCTATTAGACTTGTACTATGTGGTAATTTCTTTCTTTTTTTTAAATTTATTATATTCAAAATCATTAACCAAATATCTTATAAAATTTATTGTGACACCTCATCCACAGTTATTTTAAATTTGATTTAACGAATTATTTTAAATTCAATCTGATCATTATTGTGAATTCACTAAGTTAATATAAGTTAATGTGTCAGTTTAAGAGATAAATACATTAAAAGTTAAGAATAATAATTAAGTTATAAGTCTGACTTACTATAATAATTAAATAAAAAGTTATTAAATATTAATTTTAAACATAAGGTTAATGATATAATTCATTTATAAGAATAAATTTATTAAATTAAAAAAATTAATTAAGTTAAGGGTCCAATTTAAAAATAAACTCACTATTTTAATAATAACATGTTCATTAATTTTAACCCTAAACTAAGTAGAATTTATTATAGTTTTTTTAATTCTGGTTTTTATTCGCTCGCATTAAATTGTAATTGGAAATTTTTAATTCGCTTTCTAATATCAAGATCATCAATATCATATTTGTTGTTGAACAAGTTAAAAATGTGCATATTGATTATATAAATGTTAATTTTATTATTAAAAAAAGTTACACGGTGATTATTTCTTTTTTATTATCTGAGTGTTGCTTTTATTATATAAATCAAAACATGAACATTGATTGTTTGTATAAACAATATTATTTTGATTGAATCAACTTAAAAATGCATGTTGATTATTTATGTATTTTGAAAATCATTAACATGAACAAAGATACAGTTTAAAAGCACATTTATGTTATTAAATAAATGGTGTTTTTATAAAATAAATATGCATTTTATCTTAAATCAAAATTAAATTATAAACTACATATTTCATTATTGAATATTTGAATAAAAACATTATTAAGTTGTATACATGTTTGCTTTTCTTCAGACAATAAATATTAATTAGGTCCAATATTCATTTTTCATAGTATGCAGTAAAGAACTAGGTGATACCTGTATCTGTTTACAATGCTAAAACAGCGTCTCTTTCTCGACAGTACACATGTATATATCTCGGTCGACATGTCTTGGTGCAGTACATACAAAGTTATATTGGCTATTTGGTAGGATCAATTTAAATAAATAAATAAATAATTATATAAATATATGTGTGTGTGTATACATATATAAAGCTTTCTCCAAGTAATTAAATGCATTTATATTAATAACTTATTTATTTAATTTTATATATAGATATTTTATGTAATTATTTATAAATATTTCACACATATATATTTAAGTGTATGTATAAAACCTTTTATCAATAAATTATATATATAGAGTCCAAAGCTACCATAAAGATTAAATATATAGATTTATTTATATTATAATTAAATATAGTCGGTTTTTCATATATAGTTTTTTCCTATTTATATCCTCCAAAATGCACTAAAATAACATAGCTGTGATTAGAAGAGGGAGGATAGAACCTAGCCACATACATGTATACGTATGTGTTATGTGTGTGTAGTTGATTTCACATGTATAACATGTGCGTGTGTGTGTATTGCAATGTAACAATGTCTAGTTAAGTTTCTCCATGCTCCATATATAAATTGACATTTATAGAAGAATCTCCACAACCCACACAAAGTGTGCCAAACGCATATATGTATATAAATGACTCTGTCATTGCTAGAGTTTATATAATTGAGTTAAAAAACTAATTATTAAAAAAATTATTTAAATTAAATTAAATTATTAGAACATGAACACACATTAATATTCTATTCCAATCAGGTAATCAAAACAAAACCTACTTTATAATTTAATTTAACAAGCCTGAATCTCATATCATAAATATAATGAGTTATATATTAAAAGATTGAGGTTTTATTTATGAGAAATGAAATATATAATCATATATATATGTGTAATTTATATATGTAGTTAAAAAAAGGATGGTTTATATGTGTGTATATATATATATATATTTAAAACTATGACCATATATATATTCTTCGTATCTCTTTAACATATACATTAACAATTAATTAATTATAATTTATAATTACTATGTATCTATAAACAAAATATTACCTGTATATATAATACAGTCTTTCTCTATATATAATAGTCAATGTGTTTATAATTTTATATATGTATGTATACGTTTGGATAAATATATATGTTTTTTCATCAGCTTATAATTTGTTAATATATGATAAATTTACTAAACATTTAATTTTTAAATATTCTTATGATGTTAACCTCAGATTAGATTCTCTAAGTATATTATTTTCCTCCGTTAATTTTTTTTGAATCATCCTTAGTTGATTTAAACTTAAACTTAACATATTTATACTATTAGGTTTCACACTTTTAAGTGAATCGTTCAAAAATCACGTGCTGTGAGAGCTCGGAATATAAATGTGTATATCTATTAGTTCAGAAACCCTAACTTATATACAAGAACGAGTGGTCCAGATTGAATCCAATCCGACGGCTATCAAAATCCACTACGCTAATAATAGTATGTGCACATGCAGCCGTACACGTGGATCTTACATCATCCCCTCCTCTCGGAAGGGTGTAAGTTGGTTAGGGTTCTCTTGTAGACGGGCCCGGATCTGGAGGAACATCAGGAGGAGGTACTGGTGGATCTGTAGGCGGCACAACTTGTTCCCGTTGCACAAAATGCTTCAACCGTTGCACATGTACAATCTCTGGAGGATCGGGTTGAATGTCGTGCCGAACCTCATAAACCTGTGGCCCTACTTGCCGTAGCACTCGATACGGTCCTTTCCACTGAGGAAGGAGACTCTTAGCTAAACCACGTACCGTAAGCTTGGGAAAACGAACCAACACCAGTTCATCAACCTTGTACTCCGTAGGAGGACGATGATGCGAGTTGTAGCGTTGTTGTTGTCCTACTTGTACGCGGCCCAAGTGTTCTGCTGACTCCGCACGACCAATGGAAGAATGCTCGTCAGATACCGATCCCACGACCTAGCATCAGCAGCTCGCGGTAACCGAGAAGGCAAACCCAACTCCGTTGGCAACACCGGGTCATGACCATACAAGAGCTTATATGGGGAAGTACCAATGGAACTTTGAACTCCAGTGACATAAGCATATCGGAGAGACGGCAGATAACCATCCCAATCCGAATGTTGAAAGTTCACATACTTCGCGATCATCCCCTTGAAGGTTCTGACGAGCCGTTCCACTAAACCATCCGTCTGAGGATGATAAGCACTTGTGAAAGTGTGGCGTATCCCTAGTCGAGACGTCAAAACATGAAATGCCTCAGCCATAAATGCAGGACCATTATCCGAGAGAATTCGCTCCGGACAAGAATGCTGAAACACGACCCGATTAAGGAGAAACTGACCAACAGCAGAAGCAGTCGCACTAGCAAGAGCACCAACTTCTACCCAACGAGTTAGGTAATCAGAAGCAATAATAACGTACTCGTTACCAGTAGTTGACCGGAAAAGGTCCCATTAAATCAAATGCCACCAACTCAAATGGACGAAAAACTGCAATTGACTCCAACCGTCCTTCCGAAGCACATGGGGGAGTATTGCGAGCTTGGCACCACACACAAGCTACGCACATACCGAATCACATCTCCTCGCAACTCCGGCCAGAAAGATCTGCGCAGCTTCTCCATCACCCGACGATGTCCCATGTGCCCACCAAGAATAGGAGAGTCATGGTAAGCATGGAGGAAGCGTGGAATGAATTGAAGGCACCACCAACCGCAAAGGATCATCTGGATCAGTCCCCACAAAATAAAGAAGGTCATCCTGAAGGCGATACTGTGAATGTAAATGCCTGAAAGGCAAGTCATCAGCAAGTGATGCAGGATTCTCAAACCCATCACGAAGCCTTCGAATCCACGGCTCAACCTTTTGAGCTTCCCGAACCTCATCCAAGACGGCAAATCTAACTCTGCATTCTGCGGACACTGAACGTCAAGCACAGCAACTGCTGATGGTACGGAATCTTCATCCAAAAAGTCCACTGAAGCTGGAACAACTGGTTCCTCTGGGGCAACAAGAGAGAGAAGGTGGAAGAGGAGCCCGAGAAAGAGCATCAGCATCAGCCATGGAACTCCCTGGACGATGAACAACTTCAAAGTCGTAAATTTGAAGTTTCAAGGCCCACCGAGCAGTACGACCAATCAAATTCTTCGCTTAACAACGAAGTGACTGCTGCATGATCGCCTTCCAACAACGTCCGCGAACCATGCAAGTAGGCATGGAGCTTCTAAAACCCCAAACTGCTGCTAGACACTCCTTTTCTGTCGTGGAGTAATTCACCTCTGCTGGCTGCAATGTACGGCTGATGTACGCAATGGGATGTCGTTGGCCAGGAACACTCGTACTCTCCTGCATCAATACCCCGAGGCCGATGTCAGAAGCATCTACACGCAAGATGAAAGGACGGTGTAATCCGGGTACGCCAAAACTGGAGGAGTCGTCAACAACTCTTTGAGATCTGCAAATGCCTGCTTGCAATCCTTAGACCAAACAAAAGAAGTCATTGACGATTTCAACAACGGCGCAACGGTGCAGTACGATCTGAAAGATGATCCACAAAACGACCCAGATATTGTACCTTGCCAAGAAAGCGTTGCACATCATTCACACACTTTGGCGTAGGGAACTTCAAAACTGCAACTAGTTTGATCGACTTGCAAACACGTGAAATGCGATAACCCAGATAAGTGGTGTCCTTTGATCCAAACACACTTAGATGGCTTCAACTTCAAACCAACTTCCCGCAGTCGATCCAAAACCTTACGTACATCACCGACATGCTCCTCCCACGTTCCATCCGAATGGATCAAAACATCATCGATGAAATCGGCAGTCACCTCCGGCATGTCGCAAAGAACCTCGTCCATCATACGTTGGAAAGTTGCTGGAGCATTGCTCAAACCGAAAGGCATCACCAAGAACTCGTACAGGCCAAATGGTGTCGAAAAGCAGTCTTGGGAATGTCCATGTCAGCCATCGGAACTTGCCAATATCCAGATGCGAGATCTAACTTGGTGAACCAACGGCTCCGCCCCATCGATCCAAAAGGTCTGCAGTATGAGGAAGTGGGTACACATCTGAGACGGTTACCTCATTTAACGGGCGATAGTCAATGCAGAATCGAACGCTCCCATCAGGCTTCGTCACAAGGTGAGGTTCGCACGCCCAAGGACTTCGAGATTTCCGGATAACACCCTTCTCCAACATCTCTTTGACATTCGCTCGTAAGATCTTGAGCTCCTTTGGTGATCGACGCCGAACAGGTACCTTGATTGGCCTAGCTTCTCCAGTTGGAATAGGGTGGCGTGTCGCAATCTTGGCCCCAGATGACAAGTCGAAGTTGAAAAGATCAGCATACTCCTTCTTGAGTTGATCAACAACTACAGCACGACGATCATCTGATGGATCCAGAAAGGAAAGGAAGAGCATGAAGGAAAATGGTTGGAAACAGGGTGAGACAAAAGTGATGGAAGCAGAGGTGGAAGTAGATGGACGAAGTGGAATAGAAGTAAGAGGAATGGGAAGAAATACGAGGGAGAGTCAAACAAGGGGGAGACTTTTCAAAGTCACACTTGGCATGATTGCGAGTTAACCAATCCATACCAAGAATAAGGTGAAAAGCTTGACTCGGCACCACCCGCAAAGATTGAAGCTCGAGCTCACGATCATCCACACGAACAACAATGTCCACTTCATCGCGAACAAGCATGAGTATGTCCGTTGCCGTACAGAATGAAGACTGGTTCTTCCGCACGACGCAAATGAAGGCTACAACGTGTAGCAACAGATTGAGAAACAGAGGACAAACTTGAACCTGTATCCACCAATACTGAAAGGAAAACAGGACGTGGCGTGATTAAAACGAGCTTGAAAAGTGAAAACCGGATGATTTGGTGCCGAGTGAACCCCTTGATGATACTGAAAGAAAGACGGAGGGGTCACTAATTTATTCGCACGAGGACCCTCCTCTACTCGTGCGATTCGTCGTTTCCCGGAAGATCCACTGCATCACAACCTTCCACTGCAGCAGCACCAATCGGACGTTGTTGACGCCATGGCCTCCATCCTGGAAATGGGGGACCAATCGGGAAACCGTTGACAGCGCCGATACGTGTGTCCAACCTCATCACACGCCCAACAACGAACTGCACGTCCACGTCCTCGTCCACGGGCCCACCTTGTGCTGGTACACGAGCGGCAACAGCCTCAACCTCCATCGGAGCAGGTCCATCCCCAACATGAAGTGGAACAAGAGCACGTGAAGGCGCAAGTGGGAGAGGTGACGACTCATATCGTTGTGCCAGCCTCAAAGCATCATCAAGAGTCACTGGAGCTAGTGCATGCACAAGCCCCACAAGGTCTTGACGAAGTGCTGGCCACAACATACCTAACTTGATGCGTTCCGACATGTTAGGTTCTGCACGCAGCAAAAGGCTTCGAAAGCGAACACCAAACTGCATCACCGACTCAGATGGCTCCTGACGAATACGATGCAACTGCTGAAAAGCATCATCACAGTCGTCCGCATGCCCAAATGCACGTTTGAAGATCTCTGGAAGAATATTCCAATCTCCACGAGTTGCAACGTCCAGACCATTGTACCACTGCAACGCCGTCCCTTGAAGACAAGTAGGAAACTCGCGCAAACACTGAGCACCGTCCCACGAATGATATGTGGCAACCAAATGAAGTGGTCAAACCAATGGTACACATCATCTCCAGGATTTCCGCGAAAGAAATCCGGCCGGACACGGGGTTTGCAACATGAGTAGGAGGAGTACCCCCTGTGAATGAGAATGATTGTTCAGTTGCACACGCATGGCATCCAACAACTGCATGAGTAACTGCTCCACAGACAAGGGATTTGCCTGTTGTGGATTCATGGACGAAGAAGAGACAAAATCCACAAGAAAGGAATAGATCTAGACAATGGAAAAGCTAGACCTAAGAAGACAAAGAAAAAAGACACAAATCCGAGCACTCCGTAGGGACAATTAGAGGTGCCCCTCACCTCCACCAATGTGAGAGCTCGGAATATAGAAATGTGTATATCCATTAGTTCAGAAACCCTAACTTATATACAAGAGCGAGTGGTCCAGATTGAATCCAATCCGACGGCTATCAAAATCCACTACGCTAATAATAGTATGTGCACATGCAGCCGTACACGTGGATCTTACAGTGCTAATTTAATCATTATCATTATAGAATAATATATTTTATTGGTTCAGATTCCTTCTATCTTCACCAGTTTAATTTACATGTCGTAATTAATATAAATGAATTACCTTTAAGATGAGATTAACTTTTAATTCCGTAATAAATATAGTCCTAGGATTCTGGGAGGTAATGGAAGCTGCAGCTGCAATTGAAGAACCCTCTGGCAGATGGAGAACAGGAAAGGAGGTGTTTGTTTTGGCCTAGTTTGGATGAGCTACCGGAGGGGTGGGTGTTGGACCGGACCAGAATGGGATCAATTCTTGGAGGGTTTTCGATAATTTTGGGAAGATCCGGACTGGTTTACTCATATATGGCAGGAATCCGTCTCGGATTTGTGACCGGCAACAAGGAATTCTATGAGCGATATCTGGTCGGCTGGCGCACCCTTCATCACCTGCTAAACCGCGACAACCAGACTGTAGTTTGGTGCTGCGACAGCATGGAGTTTCCTCTTGGATATTGTACGTGTGGATCCACTGAGAGCACCTTGTCCTCCAGGCTAACTGGAGTTCAACAGCATGTGGGTCTATATTATGGATCAACATGGTGAAACCATCAAGTTAGAAAGGGGATCAGATGAGTCCATGCCTTTACCTGTCATACGGTGAGCCACACAATCCATAACGTGATTATAGATGGGGATCTAGCGTAAACATCACGTTGGCAGAACTCCATTAAGAGTTAGGGATGCCACCCCCGTAGCCCTCACCTTCCTCATATGTATGGCGAACCAAGCCAATGTGGTGCCCAAGGGCATCATGAGGAAGGTAGAGATTAGGATTTAAAGAGTCAAGTTTCTGATAAATATGGTCATCCTCGACATGCATGCAAAAGTAGGATTTGACTTACTCTTGGGTTGGCCATGGCTCAGAGGTGCGAGGGTACAACATGACTAGAAGAATCAGCAGGTCTGTTTCCTTGCCAATGGAGGACTAATATTTGTTATTACGAAACAGGTCTGGGCACCACCATCAAAATCCCGACCCCAGGAGTACCACCTCTCAGACTAGAGCGAGGGGTTGGACGATGAGGAAAAAGCAACTATCCTGACATGCTTGCTAGACCTATTCGTCGTAGGAGAGGTAGACCCTGGCAGGAAGTACGGGAGTCCGCCGCCATGTACTTAATGATTCGGCTAGAGGACGGAGCAAAACCTTAGAAGCACAAATCTTGAGGTGGCCCGTCTTGTGGAAGGAAATGCGGAGTGTTGCCCTGCCTACCCAAGAAGAGTATTGTGACAAGCCAATGCATGGGTGGAACATGACACTATAAATGGTGATCAAGCAGGTCAACATAGGCACCGACGAAGACCCCGGCTTGTGATTGTCAATGCCCACATAGGCTCAAAATTAAGAGAGCAGGTTGCCGACTGCCTCCATAGGCATATGGAAGTGTTCGCCTGGACCTATCACGACCTAAGGGGAGTACCACTAGAGTTGTGCTAGCACATAATTAAGTTAAAACCCGACATCTAACCTAGCCACCAACAACGGTATTGCATCAACCCGAACTACGCCCGAAAGGCCAAACAGAAGATTGACAAGTGGCTAGAAGCGGACTTCGTCTACCCTATCGAGAACCCAGAATGGCTTTCACCAATTGTCATCGTAAGGCGGCTGAGAATCTGCATAGACTATTGGTGACTGAATGCCACCATAGAGAAGGACACGTTCCCATCGTATTTACGGAGGCCATCTTAGAAGATGTAGCAAGATGAGATGTACTCGTTCATGGACAGCTTCAGCGGGTACAACCAAGTGACGATCATAGTGGAAGACTGAGCCAAGACTGCGTTCATCATGGATTGGGGAGCTGTGCATTTAGGGTCATGCCATTCAGACTCTGCAATGCCCTGGCTGCATTCTAGAGATTGGTCCAGTGTATATTTCCGAACAACCTCACAGACTTTGTCTAGGCATTCTTGGACGACTTCACAACTTATGGACCAGCAGAGGACCACATAACAAGCCTGGAATGGGTGTTCCGGTGCTACTAGGAATACGGAATATCTCTTAACCCTTCAAAATGTGTATTTGGCATAACCACAGGGAAACTATTAGGACACATAATCTCCAAGGAGGGCATCACTGTGGACCCAGGATCGGTATGAGCACTAGCCAAAATGCCACCCCCATAGAATGTCACGGAGCTCCGACAGTTCCTAGGGAAGGCATGGTTCTACCACAAGTTCATCCAACAGTACGCTAATAGGGCCCAACCAATAACTGAATTACTCACTAAGGAGACGCCTTACAAATTGACCGCCAACCGTCAAGCAGCCTTCAAGGACATCAAGTGCCAACTAGTAGAAGCACCTATTCTCATCCCACCAAATTGGAATCAATAGTTCCACTTGTAGACAGATGGTTCCAGTGTAATAGCAGGTGCAGTTTTGTCCCAAGAGAATGACGAGTGGATGTTCCGACCCATAGCATACGGAAGCCGGCTCATGACACCGGCCAAACGAAACTACTCGGCGACCAATAAAGAGTGCATGGCAGTCATCTATGGAGTATCTAAGGTTTACCACTACCTCCTGGGTAACCACTTCATGCTGATTGTGGATCATCACGCCCTACTCTACCTCATTAACCACAGCTCACTGGGCAGCTGGCATGGTGGATCCTCCTCCTACATGAGTTGAGTTCACCGTGGTCCATCAGGCTGGTAAACTGCATGTATCACCAGATCGATAATGAACGGCAACGGCCCGAAGCCACACCCTTGCTTGACATATCAGACGCCGACCTCTTCAAAGCAACTGTTGAACATGGCACCCCATCGCGAACCACCGAGCTGGCAGCCGGCACATACATCCCAGTATGGCAGCAACCAATACGGTGCTACCTCGCCAATGGGTTGAGTGGTCTCTCAGGAATATTGGCTACACACAGGCAAAGCCTCGCTCGAAGGGCTAATTGGGGATCAGCTATACAAGCGGGGAGAGATGACATACTTCTTAGATGTCCCATGGCATGGGAAATCCCCAAGATTGTCACACAGTCCATGCAGGACCAAGGGCAAGACACTTTAGGGGGGGCAAATCGGCCAGGAAAATCCTATAGATAGAACTTTGGTGGCCGACGATCTTTCAAGACGCCACCAAGGCAACAAGGAGCTACATCGATTGTCAACGGATAGGCAAACCCATGATGGGCCAAGGCATGAAGTACCACCCCTCAATAGGAGAATGGTGGTGTTTAAGAAGTGAGGCCTAGACTTCGTGGGTCCAATCAACCCAAGGGCCCACACGACACACTCTAGGTACTTCATGGTGGCAACAGACTATGCCACAAAGTGGGTAGAGGTGAAGGCACTTAGGGAGGCAACAAAAGGGTAGACAGCAAGGTTTATCTATACAAACATCTTGACAAGGTTTGGTTGCCCACTAGAGTTAGTATCAGACCATGGGAGCCACTTCATCAATAAGATTGTTCGGGAATTGGTACGCACGTTCATTATCAAGCATCATACATCAATAGCCTACTACCCACAGGGGAGGAAGCTCTGCCATAGTGAACCCAGGCAATGGGAGGAAATGTTACCATCTGTGTTATGGGGATACTGGACAACATTTGAAACCGCAACGCCTTTCCATCTAGCCTATGGCATGGAGGCCATCATGCCATATGAATTCACCATACCCAACTTATGGACAAGCCTAGATCACAGGATCATGGATGAATCGGCGGTTACACGGAGAAGATTGGAGCAACTGGAACAGTTGGATGAGGATTGATTCCTAGTATAGTTGACGAGAGAGAACCGCTAACAACAAACCAAATGACCCAAGGACATGAAAAAAAAACTCAAGAAGTACGAGCTGAGGCAGTGGTCTAGTGTACAAGAAGCCGCAATTACTCCGAAAGGGCAAGTTTCGGCCAGGATGGAAAGAACCATATAAGGTACTTGAGACCTTCAACAATGGTACGGTGCTACTAGGAGCCAATGGGCAGTTGTTACGACATAAGGTCAACAAAAATCACCTCAAGTTGTACATTCACCCGGCTGAAGCCCCACTCAGAAGGACCGAACGAAGAAGGTGAACCCCACGGAATGTCGGCGCAAAGGCGTGGTCAAAGCAGCTGCATTGAGGGCCAAAGGAAGGGGCACCCAACGGAGGAGCTGGTATCCTAGTGCTTCACATGTGGCCAACTCACAGGGTCCATGGTCCACGAGGGTGGACCACACACATGAGCACCTAATAATGGCAAGCAACGCCATTAATACCTTGTTACGGCACTCACCGATCACATTAGATGAGGTTGGCTGCCACATCAAAATCATCCTAATAGAGACAACAGGGGTAAACAAGGGCACACCCCGCTCACACCCTCGCAGGATAGTTCGACTACTCCTTAGCATCAGGATGATAAAATGAACCAAGTGTAACAAGCCGATACTCCAAGTACTGTATGAGGCCATGAGTGATCACGGAGCTTGTGGCACCTAGATTTTCCAAGTTTAAGGAATTGATTGACCAACCCGACGTTCGACGGGTCCAAAAATCGATGCGGTTGTTCGGGCTCTATGATGTCCGTGGGGAGAAGTGGAGAGGCTAGAATTGTTGAGCGAGCATGCCAACTCATCCAGATGGCACAGCTGGAGACGGGGAAGACCAAGCTAGCGGACATCTGGTTCCAATTGGGTGGCTGGTATTTTTTGCATCAACTTGAACCAGCTGGCAGCCGTGTTCGGACTACCAAAGGACGGCATACCCCTGGAAGAGCTACAAGACCCCAAACACTAATAGTTTCATGCTAATCAAGATGAGATAGCACTGTCCAGGCTCACTATACAAGAAGGAGAGGACGTGGATGAGTTCTTGGCGCTCATAGCCTTCATGTTCACTAGAAGAACGGAGAGGCGTGTTGCCACTTAACTGGCAAATGCTCTATGTAGCACCTAGAAAGGAGTTGCCATGGATTGGGCGGACTGCCTTAGGCACTACATGATCTCGACCCTGACCCAAGGCATTAATGGGATTTGGAAGGGGTCAGAACGGAGGCTCACCACAGCCGGCCACCTCAATGTAATGCTCTCTTGGATTATTAGTCGAGTCCTAGCTCCCCTGCCAGCATAGCTCCCATCGAACGGGAAGTAGTTGGCCACACCGGAGTCATCATGAAAACGGGCAAGAGGAGACTCCCGCCAGAACATGCTGGGGGAAGGAGACCGTGGGAAAAGGAGCAGAGGCCCCAGTCAAGGGGTCGATACCGGTAGTTCCCTAGCGGAAGGCCCCGAAATACCATAAGACCTGGCATAGGGACCACAGGGTGCGGGGGAGCACCCGATTGGCCCATCACAGGCAGCCAACCCAGTCGGCAAAGAGGAGGACAAAGTGATGTGTTGGGTGAGACTTACCAACACTACCATGTCAATGGGCAATGGGCCACCCCGGCTGATCTCAAACTAGCCAAGGCCTTCAATTGGATCAGGAAGGCAGTGGCAATGTACAATGACTTAGACCTCCCCGAAGTATCCACAGAGCACGATGTCATAATAAAGAAGCTCACGGACCGCTGCCAGACTACTCAAAAGGAAGCCAAGGGGTATGTAGAACAACTTCTTTAAGGAGTTCAACTATGGGAGACTGTGGAGGAAGCAAGCAGAATAGACATGCCAACAGCTAGCCAACAGCTTGGACCAACTATAGGGCAAGTACAATGGCCTCCAACAGCTCCATGATCAACTCGGACAGGACCATGAGTGGGCACAGCGGAAAGGGAACAGTAAGCTTTCGAGCTTGGCACTGAGCTCAAGTGACGGGAGGTAGAGCTCATGAAGCCCAATAAGAGTTGGCAACAGCCAAGGAAGAATTGCACTAGCAACCAGTCTCGCAGAAGTCAAAGCCACTCTCACGTCCTCCTTGGCAAAGCCCATGCTAGAGGCACAATGGGTAATAGTCCCGCTCCAGCCAAGTGAGGAACGTGGACCTGTCAAGGCCTTGCAGGACCCACCATGGAGTTAGAGGTACACACCCAGTTACAAGCCAACTCCTCGCAGTAAGGGAATAGGAGTTATAACTCTCACAAGAGCGAATGCGGGAGATGGAGGTCTAGTTTAAGCAAATCCAGGAGTAACAGGTAGGGTTTGAGGCAAGGCTACAGAGGGCGAGCGCTACGGATGGGACCATCGTGGCCTTGAAGCTGAAATTGACCATTATAGAGAGTGAGATCACCATATACCGCCAGCACTATGGGGTCGATGGCTAAGAGCATGGCTCGAGGACGTGCCAATGAATAAGTCTGGGCATTTGGTTGACAGTGGTTTGACCACCATCAAACCGCGAATGAGCGACGGGACGGAGCGGCCAGGTGGGAGAGGTACAACAAGTACTAACTGACAACGACAACTGTCAGGCGGTGCTTATCACAAGCATAGATCTGATCGTTCGGATCAACTACCAAGGTACTCGGGACAACATGTGTGTGGGAGGCACATAAATGCTACAGGCAGGACATTGTCACAGGGTGGTTGACCAATGACAGAGTGCCACCTGGAACTAGGATGAAGCATTGGCCAACCCATTATATAAGCTAGTAATGAGTCGGGGTCCTTCTAGTCCATCTTCTTCTTTGTATCTTGCTCCACTTTCTCTAGGGGGCCACATTGTATCCGGACAGGTAATATATGTATATCTCTAGATTCCTTTTGTCCCCGCCTCTCCCGATTACTCTCCTCTTGTTTGCTCCCATTCCAATGCTATACTAACAAGGGGGCAATAGCACTGCACATAGTGGAACTCCTACCCACCTATACACAACCCCATGGCATTTGGGTAGAGGCCATTACATCACCTTCCAGTGCTCCGAGGTAAAGGCTGGCTCATCAGTGTGGACCACCAAGACTAGACATTGGTAACAGTGTCTTGGCGACCACCAAGGCTTTGAAAGTCACCCCACATTTAACATGCAAGTCCCCAACGACCAATCCTTGACGTGGAAAAGGATTTTTAATATCAAGAAAGGATATTGTTAAGGATATGAATCTTATGTTTTAGGTCGGTTGTGAAAAGAAGTGTTCCTTCTAATTACTTTACTGTGGTATTCAAAAACATGTGGAAAAAGTTTTTAAGGACTATTTGACCCTTGGTTTATTGCAAAATATACAAATTTGACATCATGAATTTTTTACATGAAGAAGGGTTTTATGTTTGTACAGTGTCTATTTCTTCTGTTCAAACACTTACTAAATTGCCCCATAAGCATCATGTTGAATATATCAATTACACTCCTTCACCTTTAGACACGTCCCAACAATGAAAGAGGCCAAATAAATTAGAAGTATTAGACACGTCCCAACAATGAAAAAGGCCAAATAAATTAGAAGAAGTATTAGACAAGACAAGAGAACATTGCATATATGGAAATTTGATTAAGGACGAGATAATTAATCACAAGGTAAGGGATCGCTTGAGTAAGTATTCCATTTGTCCACTCCCATGTCGAAGTCAGTAAAATTTAAAGATTTTAAAAAGAATATCTTTCAAATATTTTGTACGGTCACACAATTCAAATGTGTAGGGGTCTCGGTGAAAAGGAGGCTCCGGCTCATGAGGCTTCATATTATTCTAGTATATTCGTGGATATTCTAGGGTTATTCTAGCATATTCTAGAATATTCTTAAGAATATTCTATAATATATAAGTTTTTTTAATATGCCGACTGGCTTAATATGCCGATTGGCTTAATAAAGCATTATCCTAAACCCTAAACCATTTATCCTTGTAGCACCGGTGGGTCATGAACTTTGCTGCAATTCACCAGCAAACGGTGGACCTCCATCTCACTGAGCGATCGCCTTTGTAGAAAATATGTGACGTCCGGGTTCAAGCCAAGCACACGGCTGTAGACGAAGTACATGTGTACACATGGGCTCCAACTTTTGCTCTTTCTGAAATGTAGAACAACTGCATGAAGGATAAGTATTAATAGTCACCTTTGCAGAGTCATTTCCTGCCGACACAACGAAAGCCTCCTTCCGTCCTCTAGCTGTCACTTCAACATTTCGCACACAACCTAAAAACGTCTTGGCCTTGCGGAAATTCTTCTCTTGTTCCTTAGACATTTTTGTTGGAGTCCGAACCATACGTCCTTCGAAAGGTGGAATTGTTGTAGATCCAGCTCCACGTGGTGGCGATGGTGTTTTGTCCTTCTGACCCTCATCTACTCTTCCTGCCATCCCCTGTAAACCTTCCAGAACAAAGCCTGCATCCTGTAGTTCTCTGACCTCCTCACTTGTCAGCTTCGTTTCCTTGAGCACAGGCCAAACCGTTGGTGGTGTTGGAATACGTGACCGAAGAATTTTGCCGTTTGGCCGCGTGAAACACCCTGAATCTTTTGGGCAGAACCACATCATCTGTTGTACATACTCCTCATTCCCCAAGGCATCAATGTACATTCGTTTTCCATAGAATCCTGGTGCTGGCACTCTGCTTGGATAACCGATTGGTTTTCCACACAGAGCAGTTCCTTCCTGATTCATCCCCAAACACTTAACCTTACTGGATGCTCCGATTCGTCTGATGGCCCACTCTGTTTGAGCAATCTCTCTCTCCGAAACCTCTTCGAACCTTAACCTCTTTCTCCTGTTGTTTTGGACCACCCGCTCTGTGTACTCTACATCATGTCTGTGTGAACGTCGAGCATCAGACTGTTCTGTTCCTGTGACTGTTCTCCTAACAGTTTGCACTCGAACGTTAGTGGTACACGTGAACTCCGGGCTGGTCAAGTGTTCCTCGCCTTCCACCAGATTAATAATTGTTGATGGAGATACACTTTTCCCCTCAGAGAGTTTGCGTTGCACTCGTTTCAACAGAGTTTCCTTCGAAGGCCCTGACCCTGTATACCTCCCTTCTATTGCCGCTTTCACCTTCGCACTCTGCATAACTGCATCGGTGAGGTCTAACATTGTCGCCTCCAGCAGTGGTACTCTTTTGGCCAATCTTGCTCTTCTTGCTCTCGCGTGAATCACTTCAGCATTGTTTGTAGTTGGAACGCTCGCGAGTCCTTCTTCTGTCATGTCTCCCAGTTCCGCCATGGAGATGTGGTCCTCATGCCTGATCCACCAAGACAGCCATGTCTTCAAAGCTCGAATGTTTGACGCTCGTCCTTCCCAAAAGACTCGAGAATTGCCAGTTGTTCTTTCTTAGATTGTTCATTCAGTGCTGCAGGCCAGGCACGAGCAAGCTTCATGTGTTCTTCGCGATGTTCTTCTGCGATCCATTTCTTTGTCACCTGACGCACAGATTGCATAAAGTGAAACAGACAGCTTCTTTCCCTCCCTTTCATCTTTGCTCCGTTGTTGAATACTTGGCGCAAGGCTATCCATATCGCTCCAGCCTCATCCGACATGAAACCAGCAAAGTTGACATTCTCCAAACCCTGCTTCTTACAAACCTCTAGCATTGTGTTCAAGAACTTCAGCACTGCAACATTATCTTCGCGGCACATATCTGCGTAAGCTATAGTCACCATGGATCTGACACTGCAAGAGAGCGTTAGATAACGAAGATTAGAAAGTGTTATGAAGAGTTTTACAACTTACAATGGGTCATAAAGGTGTATTCCAATTGTCGCCCAGTCTGGTATGCGGTGCGTGTGGTCCAGAACAACCCATTGATCATGAAGGTCTCCTCCACTTTGACACCTTCTGATGTACTCAACTCCTGAACCCGGTCCCTCAACTGTCATTTTGAAGATCAGAGGCTGCTCCTCAGCACCATGCAGTTCCATCCCTGGAACATGTATGACGTGAATGAAAGGTATTGGCAGCTTTGTCTTCAGCTCCAGAAGACCCTCGTAACCCTCTCTAAAGTGTGTCTCCTTCTGTCTTGATTGTGTAATCCAGTCCCGAGTCCTAAAGAAAAGGTCACGTCAGTGTGTAGAGATCTAAAAAAAATACCTTCGATGGTTTGTTAGAGGTTCAAGTTTTGAGAGTAAACCAGTGTACGAGACTTCTCCTTCTTCCTTGAAAAGTTCTTCAAAGATGAGCTCACGCGCGGCTTGAAACTCAATCACTCGTTGATTGGTTCGCGGACTGCTCTTTACCACGTTGCTGACACTAGATCTGGCTCGCTGAACGTTTGAAGCTGACACTGAGGGGCTGACTGGATGCTGATGAACACCTCTGTGAATGAACAACCTTGTAAAAGAAATGTCGTCTGGCAGAATGTAGTACACATAAGCCGGACAAGTGTGCACCAGCAATGGCTCCTCTCCACAATGCTTACATTTTATGCCTATTACTTTGCCTGTCTCAGTTGTCTTTGCCTTCTCCACAGCACCCTTGAAGTGACATTCATTTGCTTTCTTCTCAAAAGCCAAGTAGGGGCAAGTAGGATTGATGCATTGGAGATGTCCGACACATGAACTTCGACTGACTCGCGCCGGAACATGCCAGTGTGTTGTGCTCGGGTGTGTCCAATGGTAGCAGCCATCCTTGCGATTCATCCCCGAGTACTTCTCTGTGCTTTCTGTCTTAGGGGGAAGTTCGAAAATGACATTTCCATTGTATATCTGCGGTAGTTCAGAGACTCGTTTAACTTCAGACGAACCAATGAGATCCTTCCCTATCCTACATTTGTCTGCTCTTAGAAGACACACCAGCATGGATTCCTCACGCTCCTCTGTCCGCAACCTGAACAACGGGCCCTTTGCCGGGCACAATGTGTAAAAGACAAACTGGTTTGATGCATTGCCTTCTGGTAACAACTCCACATCTTCTCCAGAACTCGCAGAAACTGACATCAATTGAACCACATGTATACTGAACCAACAAGGAATGTTGAAAGCAATGTGAAGATCATGTTCAAACACAAAAGCATTTCCATCTTCATCGACTGGGAAATCTTTGTCAATGCCTTCATAGGTAACTCTGGCCATGACAACGCAAGGAGAAAGCTCGGTGGTTTAGGAAAGCAAAGCAAAAGATTAAACACACTTTCCCTCGCCAAAAAAAATTACAATCGTTAACAATAAACGTGAATACACGTTTGTATATAATTAATTCTATTGCCCAGTTCACAGTGTTCTTAATGATGTCCTCTCTAGTATCACCGATTTAATTTAATTTCTACCTTTTATGATTTGAAATATCTTCACATTTACCAATTATTCACATATTTTAAAATAAACCCTAAATATTAATGTCACATTTATTCCGTAGGGTTCACTGTTTTCATTGCGGCTAGGGTTTTTTGGTAGATAGGGTTTACTGTTTCCATTGCGGCTAGGGTTCTTTCAATCTCAGATCTGTTTCCACTGCGGTAGATCCAGAGGGTTTCTTTAATCTCAGATCTCAGAGTTACGGTTTCCACTGCGGCGCCATCCATTTCGACTCGATTCGTGCAGCGCCCAAGTATACAATGGAGATTTCTGTGCCGATTTAGATTCTCGGCACCATCCTGCTCAGCCGGCGGCCACAAGGTATGTGTAATTTCTGTATTTTATGATTTGCTGCTCAAGTATTTCTTTTTCCAGAGATATAGGGTCTTCTTATTTGTGCCGACTGAGAGCAACGGCACCATCCTGGTTCAGTCGGCAAACACAAGGTATCGTCGATTTATTTATTTTTTTCCTTGCGGCTCAAGTATACGTGTCACAATGTTTTTTTTCAGAGTTAATGGGTCTTTCCATTTGTGCCGACTGAGAGTGACGGCACCATCCTGGTTCAGTCGGCAAAAACAAGGTATTTTCGATTTTTTTTTTTTGCTTTCTGGCTCAAGTATTCGTATCACAAGGTTTTTTTTTCAGAGTTAATGGGTCTTCCCATTTGTGCCGACTGAGAGTGACGGCACCATCCTAGTTCAGTCGGCAGCCACAAGGTATTTCGATTATTTATTTTTTGCTTTCTGGATCAGTATTCGTATCACATTGTTTTTTTTCAGAGTTAATGTGTCTTCTCATTTGTGCCGACTGAGAGTGACGGCACCATCCTTCTTCAGTCGGCAGCCACAAGGTATTTGATTATTTATTTTTTGCTTTGGCTCAAGTATCGTATACAATTGTTTTTTTTCAGAGTTAAGTGTCTTCCATTTGTGCCGACTGAGAGTGACGGCACCATCCTTCTTCAGTCGGCAGCCACAAGGTATTTTGAATTGTTTTTATATTTTGCTCTGCGGCTCAAGTATCCGTATAACAATGTTTTTTTTCAGAGTTATAGTGTCTTCCCATTTGTGCCGACTGAGAGTGACGGCACCATCCTTCTTCAGTCGGCAGCCACAAGGTATTTTGAATTAGTTTTTTTTTTCTTTGCGTCTCAAGTATTTCTTTTAAAACAGTTAATGGGTCTTCCCATTTGTGCCGTCTGAGAGGGACGGCACCATCCTATCTCAGTCGGCACCATTATCTCTTCTGTGCCGTCTGACAGAGTCGGCAAACTATCTCAGTCGGCAGGTTTTTTCTTCTACATCTCTCTGCCGACTGAGAGGGTCGGCAGCATCTAGCTTGAGTCGGCAGCCACAAGGTTAGTCATCTTTGTTTGTTTTTTTATTTTTCTCCTCATCAATTGACTTGTGTGTTTACTTTCCAGAGTTCCCAAAATGGTGAGAGCTTCAAAACGTCTACTAGAGACTGCGCCTGATGAAGAGCCACGGGAAGAGAAGAGGATATCGAAGCAGAAGCGAGGCAAGAGAGGAGAACCATCTAATGTACCAAAGGAGGATCCTCCAGTGACTCAGTCTGGAGTAGTAGCAGTTGAGCAAGAACAGCCTCCACCAACAATCACAGATTTCCCGGAGAGCTCGTCGCAGTTGCCTCCTTCATCCGCTGAGGTTGCAGTCCTGAACGAGCAAGTGCAGATGACAGAGGCAGCTGAAGCTAGCGAGGACGACTTGGAGGAGGCAGTCAGCAAAAAGAGAGGCCGCGGGAAAGCTGATTCAAAAGGCAAGAAGGCGAAGAGCGATAAGGAGCCGAAGGAGTTATACAGCATACCGGCGAGCCTGCATTTGGAGAGCTCAGCAAACCTGCTCGACAAAATTACTATCAAGGGACTTGGTGATCCTCCTGATGTGCCCATCTGCAGAATACATTCCAACGAGGTGGTTCGACGAGTGAACCCAGGGGACTTGGACAGGCTGGTGTCATCGTTGAAGAAGGCTGGTTATCTACGCAACACGGCCATGTTCATTCTGTCCATCGGAGATCGACTCACTGCTGAGGAGCTATCGGAGCTGTCGAAGGACACGATTCAGTACGAGCAGCACCGGTCTTTCGAGCAAGCTCTTACTCAGCCGGAGTACAAACAGTGGGCTTCAAGGCTCTCAAACAGGAAGTTTAGGCTGGGACGGGAACCATAGGCTACAGGCTTTGCAGAAGCTGTACCGAGAGGATGCAGAGGACAACCAGCGATGGGCTATTCGCGTTCGATCGAGTTTCATCTCCACGGAGAACCTCGACATTCTTCAATTGGTTTCGATGTTCCAATCGATTAACATGTGAGTATTTTCTTTTCTTTTTGTTAAGAGTTTAGACTTACAGTTTCGTTGAACAGATCTTCAGCAACATCTGTGGAAACAACGCTACCACATATTCTCCTCGCTGTAAAGGCGGTCTGCACTAGTACAGAAGGAACTCAGAAAATCCTCGAGTCACTCACGGAGGTTGATCGTCTTGAGGTGCGGAAGTGGAAGGAGAGTTCATCAGGAAAGACGGCTTGGCATCCTCTTCCGAACCTGATCTGCGCAAAGATACTTTTCAAGGTAACCTCCGATTTAATTTATAGGAAAGAAATTTTTAACTTGTTCTATGTGCAGAACGAGATCGACGATGATCTCGACAGAGCAGTCACCAGTGCTAAGGGCAATCCACAGGTTGAGGTGAACCTGAAGCAGCTAGTATACAAGAAGCATGACAAGCGTATGCACAAGTTCCTCTCCATCATAGACCCAGACTTGGGGGAGGAGTGGTTCCAGAAGGTGACAAACATCTCTCATAAGCAGTGTCGCTGGATGGGCATTGAGAAGCTGTATGCGATGTCAAGGGCGAAGATTCCAAACATGCTGCGACTCCGATACCTCAACAAGCTCACCCGTCTCGAATCCAAGGCAGAACAACAGACACTTGGGCTACCGGGCATGCAGGACAAAGAGTGGATCAAGTGGTTCACCTTGGACTTATATTGGAAGGCTGTGCGCGAGGAAGCCATTCAGATCCTTAAGGGGTTGCGAGAGGATGGTGAAGAAGTTGGAACGGATGTCGACTTCATGAGCTGGTTTGACGAGATGAGAATTCGGAGCAAGTGCCTGGTCTTTCAGCCCTTCCATGACTGCATACGGTTCACTTATTCGATGGAGCCGAATGATGGAGCGTGAGGAATCTGCGCGTCGGATGATATGGAGGTAAGCTTTCAATCCAGCATTGCTACTGTCTGACTTTGTTGCAGGTTCATACTGGCGAAGCAAATGACACCGTCCCATACGATGAAGCTGTGGACAGATCATACAAGCGAGCCTCACATGTGGTCGAAGAGCAGAGGAGCTCTAACACCGTTCGAACGGGAGCATGTTCCATTCTGGCTCGACTGTCCGTCGCAACAGCCACCAGCTTGGGAGAGCACACTATTCGACATGCACGCCAATGATCTACCAGCGATTCTTTGGGAGCCAGAAGTAGAGGCTATCAAGAAGAGCAAGATGAAGAAGACGGTGCGGAAGACAACTACACCTGCAAAGGGATCGGGAGCGGGACCAAGCTCTTCTACAGCACCTCCGCCAGCATTCGACTTTACAATCAATGAGGTACAGCCACTTGTAGCTAGTTTGGACATCAAGGACGACCTGATGACCTTCATCCCGACCCTGGCTGCATCCCGTGGATCCTACGACCTAGCTGTGTGCGACATGGAGGAGATGAGCAGGTCTTTCTTCGAGCCAGGTGCTTCCCAGACAGAGGTGTACACCAAGCTCCGAGAACAGGTTGACAGACTACATACGGTTGAGTCACAAACGTTGTTCCAGGAAGTGGTAGGTGAATACGGCTTCAACCTCATCATCCTCGACTTGCCCAATGAGCTTGTATATGGAGGTGCTAGCATCAACAAGGACATTGTGCAGCTAGATCCGGTGAAGTTTGAGGAGGCCTTGCAGTTCAGTGGAATGCACTTGGCAGCGAGTGGTTTCATGGTCGTCTTCGCGAGTTCTCCTTCTGTTTCGGCGGTGATTCAGGCGGCTGCAGTAATCAACTTGGAGGTTGCAGGGACTTACAGCGTCTACCGTGCACGAGGCTGGGGATACCGTGACAAAATTAAGGTAAGCTAGCTATTCAAGTTCAAGTTTAACTTGGTCTATGTGGCAGGATAACTTGTTAGTTCTCTTGGTGCTGCAAAGCTCTGAGAAGAAGTCGAAGAGGCCAAACCCTCTGGCGTTGACGAACACGATCCTCGTCGACACTGCCGACCGTTATCAGGAGGCTTGGTAAGGAAGTGCTTTGCTATGTTTATCCTAATGGAAGATTGTGCAGGATTATGATTCAACCGAAGAGTGTTCGACTCATGCAGCTTTTGATCGAGCGTCTCAGTAGACCTGGCGACCTAGTCTGGGATATTGGTTCCGGAACCGGGTCATCATTGTTAGCTGCCGTCGAGCTCGGAAGGAATATTATAGGAACCGAGAAGAGTTTCGAACTCTCTAGGTTGGCAACAAACAAGCTTGCAGAGAACATTAGACCAGAAGAGTTACCTACTCAAACACCTCCACGTCCAAGCGTAACTGGTGGTTCGAGAACTGCAGCTTTACTTAAGATGAAGAAGAAACTTTAGCTAATGTATATTGAGTAATAAATTAAGCTAATATAAAAAAAAATTAAAAAGAAATACAACAGTTTTAATAGAATTTTTTTTGCCGACTGAGGCCAATACTGCCGACCAGAAAGAATATTCCAAAATATTCTAGAATATTCTTGAATATTCGAGCCAGGCCTCCTGGCCCAATCCTCCAAAACGGCGGCACTCAATGTGTAGCACATGTACTGATCCGCATGCATTAGTCACTCTTCTATAGATTAAATTAGTGAATTTAAGTAAATTAAATGAAAATCTCTTACATGGAATGAAACATTGAATATAAATGCATATCCCTATATCAGAAGTTTGTTATGAATGTGCATTTGAAACTCACTAGATTAAGGGTGGATAAACTCACTAGCCTTGCAAACAAAGCTACAACGTCCCATCTCACTGAAAGAGAGCTTAATCAATTTCTTTTGTACATCATGTGGAAGTTGCAATAACATGTTGTTATGAGGCCCATCATATCTATCTTATGTCTTTTCGGTCCTCAATATTAAAAGTCTGGTTGTCATCCTCTCTACAACTACAATTTATTAATCCACAAAATTATTCAAGTAATTAAAGATAAAAGAAAAAGGCGGAAAAGAAGTAAAATGTGGATCATAAGTTTACTAAAGACAAAAGAATTTACAATTGCTACAAGATGGATTCAAGCCCTGTAATTTTCAAGCTGAGACTCACGACAATATACGCCTAAAATTGATTGCATTGAAAAATTAAATTGCATAGTATATAAACTTATAAAGTGAGCATGTATGCATGTGCATGCCGATATTTGCAAACTTTCACAGTGTTTTATTTTAAATAAGAAGTTACATTGATTAGCTAGTCTAAATAAATCTTAAGGAATAGTATAATATATTTTAAAAATATATGTTTAATTTAGATTAAACTGCTTTTCTGTTTTATCCAAAAAGTATATTTAAGAATTTCCAATTAGTTATTTTTCTTGGTAACCTGCAAGTTACTTTGTCAAACTCAGCTACCACGCAGCGTGTGAATTGTAAACGTAGGACACTACTACTCAATGCACACCAATGGATATTTTGGCTCCAAATGAAATGGTTGTGCAAGAGTTAGTGGTGATATAGTACACAACTCCTAACCAATTGAACCTAGTCATCTCCACCTATATATGTTGATGTCACTTGTTCATGTCATTGATCTTAAATCTTGATATACACGTAAATAATAAATTTAATTTTAAATAAAAGAATTGTGTTAAATAATCAATACCTTTTGGCCATGGTTAAATGAGTATGTTGCAGAAACTTACAGTGAGAAAACAATGGATTCTCAACCCACCTAATTGTATGTGGTGTGTTGGGAGAGAGAGAGCACTTGCATATTTATTATACAAATCTTGAAGACAGTTTTGACCTATTTACATTATTCAGCTTTATAAAGGTGCTATTTCACGCATTTAGATTATAACATCAATCAATGCTAAAAAAATTTATTAGTGTATTACAATCCTATAGCTTTTTTAATATATGTCGTCTCAAACTTCGAAAGAAATTTTTATATTTTTAAACCATTGTTACATAGTTTATGTTTAAATATTATATCACATACATTACAATAACTATATTACATTATATGAATATATTAACGATTATACATTTTAACATCAAATTAATAATTATTTATAAATTGTTCAATTTAATTTTAAATTCAGCAGTGGGATTTTGTCATGTTTAAACATAAATCCCATTTCTCATTTCAAATTTGAAATTGAGAATATTATCATTAATGCTATGACATCGATGTTATTGCTTTTGTTTTATTCTTGTTTCATTTAGTGTTATTGCCTTAATAAGATTATACTTATTAATCACTAAGCCATATACAAATATTTTTAAGTCCACCTCAAAACTCTTCAATTATTTATAAACTTTATATACGTGTATGTATTTGGAAATTCTCATCGTCAGAAATTTAGATAGAAAAGCATATTCTATATAATATTTATTTTCTATGTAAACTAGCACACATTGGTTTTAATAATAATTTATTAATTAATAAACTTTTTAACCTAATTATTATTGTTAATCAAGTTTATCTTTAAGTTGGATCTTTAATAATCCTTAACCTTGTTATTATTCTTAACTTGATAAGTTTTAATTTTAAGTTGTCAGTTATTATCCTTAACCTAACCTTAATCATTAACCTAATTATTATCTTTAACCTAATAAGCTAGACCTATCATTTTCAAACCCTTAATGCAATTATTATTCTAACTTGAAAGTTTATTTTTAAGTTAGACCCTTAACTTAATTATTAGCTTTAATATGATAAATTAACCTAGTTATTATTTTTAACTTAGTGAATTTTGTCATAATGAGTTTATTTCTAAGCATTTATGCATGGTTATATGTACTCATGCATAATGAACACCTCAATAGTGTCACATGATTTAGGATTTATGATGGTCGTTGGGGTGTTAATGGCACACAAACACTATAATATTATTTATATAGTTGTATCCTTAATTAGGTGGGTTTATTCCTAAACTGGACCTTAATGCAATTATTATTTTAACATGATGAATTTATTCTTAATCTTTTAAATTTACTTATGCATTGGCTTGATTATTTAATGACCCTTAATTAAAATTGTGATATTATTCCTAATTTAAAACTCTTAATCTAGTTAACTTGATGAGGTTATCCTAATTTAGATTTTTTAATTTAGGCCCACTTTCCACTAGTGGGTGGTTAATTGCCTCGACCAATTAAAAAAAGAAATTATTATTCTACCATGGGTTTGGTTTTTCCACTTGCTGGGTTATTTATAATTTCTAATCTACATGGCACTTACGTGGCACCTATGTGGCGCCTACATGGCTTTTTCAGTGGTGCCTATTAACCAGGCAATTTTGCCCGGTTGTATGGCTACCGGGCATAATTAAATGACACGTGTATCAAGATTAATGAAATTAGGTTTTACTTTTTTTTAGTTTTTAAAAAATCAATGAAAAACAAATAAATTAGAACTTTAAAATAAAAAAGTAAACATGAGATTTAGCAAAATATCACTCATTTACATGTAAGAATATTAATATATATATATATATATAGACACAGTAGTTGATATACTTATTTTACAGAAAGAACATAAATTATTGTAGATCTTTCTTTCTCACACACTCACATGTTGTGTAATATATTAATATATGTGTGTGTGTGTTGTGTGTATACATTGTTTATACACATACATATAGAAAGATGCACGTTGTAACTAAAGTGGGCATGATACGTGAAAAATGGGAATATAAAATAAATTACTAATTAATACTTAAGTTTTAATTATAATTAATCATTTAATTAATATGTTTAAGCCTTAAATATTAATTTAATTAATTAATTAATCCTTCAATAACCTTACTTAGTAAGGAATATTCCTAAAATATCTTAGAATATTCATATTATTCTAAAAATAGTTTACAATAATGAAGAAATACTATCAAACATAATTACAAATGAAATCATTTTCTTATTAACATATTAATTTTTTATAAATACTTTCTTTCTATCATACAAAGAAATCTTTCATTTTGTCTAAATCATCACTCTCCGGATTAATCAAATCATTTTGGTCAATATCTTGATGTTGTTGCCACCACTTAACACTCTCACGAATGCAATTGGGAGTTGCATCCTTGTTAATACATAAGATGTGATAAGAGAAGGTCTGCATAAAGGCTCATCTAAAAACTGACGTTCCTTAAGAATAATATTATAAAGCGCCCGGTTGCTATCCTTCATTTTATAAAATTCAATATCACGAGAAAGAAAAGCTTCAGGAAATGTATGATACGGTGGATACTGCTCACAAAAATTTTCGAGATTCTTCTTTCTGAGGCACGTATCCAAGTAGTTCACTAGCTCATCCATGATATCGGTATTAGAATATGGATCGAAAGTGATTGGATGAATACAAGCAATGTTTTGGTTGAGCATAGCCTTCTGAGGAGAGTCGTCTACTACTAAGATATGTGCATTCTTCGTTATCCTTAAGCGACTGATCTCCCCATGAGTCCCCATTATTCTTTCATTCTTGAAGAAGTATGGCTTGCTTTCCTTTCTTATATTGTGAAATTCGAGAGGTTTATGACACATTCGCTTGGTCAAAAATCCAATCTTTACGAATCACCTCTTCTGCAACACTACAATGTTTCTTAAGTAAACTCAACAGCGGTGTTAAGTTATGAATCTGCATGCATGACAAATCCCCACAAGTGCACCCATTCTCCTTAAGCTTTTGAAAGAGACGATCCAACCCTGGACGAAAAATAATATTATATCGAAATTTACCATGACAAGGAATGAAATCTCCTTGTTTGATTTCTTTTTTCCTTTCCTCGGGCCTTTGTCGATGAAGCAGAACACCATTGACATCCAACAACACAATATGGCCATGAGTAACATGAGATAGCGTTGCCTCTTGAATACTTTGCAAATCACTTGTTTGCTCCCTTTCACATTTATCCGTTGCCACTATTTCGTTGCCTATCCCTTCATCATTTAATTGTACATCATCCTTACAAGATTAGATATTGCATGCGCTGAAAAAATTGATTTCGGAACTGAAGCAATAAAAATGATGATGCAAAAACTGAAGTGGCCCCATGGTAACGATGTTTTTGAGCTGCATTATTATCCATTTCCTGCATGAACTCTGTCATTCTGACATGTGGCACAAGAAATTGTCGCCAAACCCCTCTCTTACCTCATGGCAATGCTGAAAATCCATGTTCTCAATTATTTCATTACATCTGCAAAATGATAATTAGCTGACCTTAAAAATTATCAAGGTATATTATTTACCTTGTTAATGTGTGACCCATGTTTGAACTAAAAGCTTCATTAATCCTTGAGAATTTATTTTCTGTACAAATATAAAAGAAATATACAAAATGCCTTATGTTACACTCATTTACAACTATTCATCACTCTATCAATTCATTATCAATTCTTCTTCGCTATTACCTTCTGAATGAGGCGAAGAAGGTCTAAGCCGCTTGTGAGATGGTTCAAGATCTTCTGCATCTTCTATTGATGTTTCCATGGGTCTTGGAGTGTGCGAATGTTCTGTACTCCTCGAGATAACTTCCGGTCTAATATCTGATTGATGTTTTCTCAGACTCCGAGATTGAACCAGATTCACCTTCAGAGCTATCGCACTTATCTGGAGGGAACTTTCTCAAATACGCCTTTATGGATTCGTTGGGGTACTCAGTTGAGACCCAATCTATTCCACTTGTTCAGGTCCTCAACCATGGTCTTATCCTTCTCAACGGCAAACACACATGTATGCCGAAGGTAACACTCCTTCAAGACGGACCCCCTAGTGCAGTAGTCAAAAACCCACGCATCACTGTGAGGACCCCTGATCAAGTTGACGATGCTCCGTGCCGCTTGACTTGTAATGTTTGGATAACGTACATTGCCGAATACGTCACTCATACCTATCGGTGTATCGGATGGAGGTTCAGGGCCGTTGGAGTGCAAACAGATGCCTGGCCAGTCATTTGGAAGCTTGAAATTGTTTGGCGCATTCCTAACAACCAAGTGAACAACAGTATCAATGCACTTGGGATTAGCATCGTTCATATAAAATCCTGTCCAACGATGTCTATTCTTCTTGGCGAAGGCGAAGGCAAAAGTATCGGTGACATGAGCAAAATCAAGAAATAAATACCTGAAAAAGTAGGTATCAGTGAAGAGCGCAAGCATGAATTCAATAATAAATACCTTCTATGTATATGCTTGCACGGCTAAGTTTCTCCACCAGATCCTCTAGTGCCCTATCTGTCGAAAGATTTTTTGACACCCGCCGATCCATCACGAACAATTGAAACGGTTTCCTACAAGCAGTGATGTTACCCCATAAAGTCTCCGAATCTAACAACAAACATCTGTAGGGCTTGTCGTGATTCGTAGCATCCTCCTTTATAAGGTTCAATTCGGTTCTCCGCTGCTGAAGGACTGCCATAAGAGAAGGCGTCATCCCAATGTTCTCCTTTTTGGCGTTGGCGTGCAATAGATTCTTGCCTAGATCTTCCGATTGGTTCACCCATTCGACAAGCATATCATCGTTCGTCACATGCAAATATTTGCTAACCTCTTCATATGTTGAAGTCGAGGTCCAACCCAGTTTGTGGCAGTGTATTCCCAACCACTCCTTGAAATGCCTGACCGTCTTCAACTCCATTGCCTTGAGATGAAAAGGAGAGGTTGGGCTGCTGTTATTAATTTGTAGTTTGCCATCGATCACCAAATCAGCCAAGACTTCCATCTCCTCCATCGTTGTTCCATTTAAAGGCTTCAACCATGTGAGCTTGAAATCGTTGTCTACATCCTTTGTAGATTGAACAGACTTAGCCTTCGGCGTCTTACTGGGTTTCTTTGCAGACTTTTCTGAGGGCTCCCCTTCACTTGTCTGCTTCTTCTTCAGTGTTTTTTGAAAAGGATTCCATAATCCCCAACCATTTGGCAAAGATCCTATCTTCGGGGCAAGAAATCAACATCATCAGAAATGATGTTTCCTTCCCGCCCACCTGGGCAAAATCAACTGCTGCAATTTCTTCAACTCTCTGAGGAAAAAGACAGATTAATATACCGGCGAGATAAATCCCGCCCAAACAATTTGCTTACCCGGTATTCCGCAGATTGTGTATTCCCTGCGGTAGCTCTTTGTGGTCGCTGAAGAGATTCCCACACGGCTCGCGTGTGTTTAAACTTCTCCCATATTTTGCTGTTGTAGTGGTTGGTGTCGGCAGCGTCCCATTCCGCCGATAACTTATGGTACTGCTCGATTGTGAGATTCGGCTTAGCTAAAAACGCCGATCTTTTTGTCAGCTTCTCACGGGTATGCTCGGAAAGTTTTGTTGCCATCGTTCCTTTGTTGTGTTCATCGAGAAGTCGTTGGGCTGCCGTTATTGTGTGCTGGCCACTAATGATGTAGTACTTGATAGATCTTTTATTCTCCGTCTGAATCTTCATGAGTTGTTCTGGTGTTGTGATCCAGACTTTGTCAGCACCCTTCTTCTTTCATAGTATGGACACAAAACAGCATTATGTGGAACGGTATAAGAATTGTCGTCCTTCATCTTCTCCATGAGCTCAGCTACACGTTCCTGGTTGAGTGGCCTGTAATTGAAGTTTGGGTTGACGCTGCAATATTTAACCCTACAAGGATAAATCTTATCATCCAACATCATTTCCTTGTGACTTATTGCAGCATGAGATGCCACAGGTGCAGCTGACAAAACGATTGATGATTTTCTTTTGCGATCCGAATCAACATGTGTGATCCCCGACTGCAGCTGTTCTAGTGTTCTCGGCACACTCTTCCAGCTCCCGAAGCTTCCTAAGCAAATTGAACGTGATCTGTAGAGAACCTGAGACCGAGCCACCTCTCAATCTCTTATGATGTCGCTGTGTTCTTCTTCAATGTGAAGAGGGAAGATTGCTCCACTTGCTGATTTTCTGTATTGTGAAGCAATATCTCCTGACAATACACCTACTCGATGAGTCTGAAGATCTTCGAAGTAGACATCCAGATGGATCCCCTCCATAGATGGGCTTTCGTTGAGTTGAAGAAGAACTCCAAGGTCAACATCATTAGTGAACACGTGAACGTCATTATCCACAAGTCGACAAAACCACCCGAGATTAATGTTGTAACTGACGACCTCTGGATCCGAGAACGTGACATTGGATGGAACAAGGCATATCTGTCGAGCATCGTCCAATCTGGGTTCGCAGCCTGCTTTCGGGTGCTTGACTAGCGAATCTACTTTCCATTGTTTTGCTTGTCCATGAGATGTGACAGAGGTTAATTTGACAGCAACCATGGTTGCTCCAATGCGCTTCCCATTTATCTTAAAATATGGCCAAGTTGATTCCAAATCCCCCTGCCCATCTCTTCTCCTGCTCTTGTCTTTAATGTCACTCAATTCCACATCTGAATACAAAAATGATTAGTTCAAGTATCCGAGTATAACAGATTTTATTTTAATTCTTACCCAGAATTTGACGACGACTCCATACTAATGACTCGATCTCCTTGTTTGATCAAATCGTCCTTCTGCAAAATAATACACTATAAATATAAATTATATAAAAACGCACACACACTTGTATAAACCCGAATATACAAAAATAATACACAGAGAGAAGTAGACGTAATTAACTGTCCGAAGCTCACATTTGTGTTAGTGCAAAAGAAAGATAACATTTCGTTTTAGAACCACCACAAATGTGAGCTCTGGACAGTTTTACATAGATTCCTAGCTTTTACTCGAAATATTATGATAAGATGATAAAAGTAAATAAAATGAGATATGCAACTTATATATACTAATACACATATATATTCACATGGAAATTAATCTCGCCACCCCTTCAATGCCTCCTGAAAGAGTGGGCGGGATTAATCTCGCCACCTTTCTGGAGGCCTTGAACGGGAGTGCGGAATTAATCTTGCCACCCTTCTCGGTCTCAGAGAGAACTGGGCAGGATTTATTTCTCACACCCCTTCAGTGACTCCAGAAAGGAGGCGGGATTAATCTCGCCCACCATGTAAGTGATGGTTAAATGAATTTCCCCACCCTTCCCATTCTCTCCATTGGTATGTTGAAAACCTTCTACGTCTCAGACAGAAACGTTTGGGATTGGTCCGACTCACCAATGGAGAAAAAAGGAAGGGTGGCGGGATTCATTCCTCCAACAGGCATTGAAGACTCGGCGGGATTAATCCCGCCGCCCAGGGCCTTCACTCGGTCCCTATGCGGCGGGATTAATCCCGCCGGACGCCAATTCCCTCGCGGAATCGGGCGGGATTAATCCGCCGCCTAGGCACTTCAGACAGGCCAATGGCGGCGGGATTAATCCCGCCCGATTCGAGCAGGGAATTGGCGTCCGGCGGGATTAATCCCGTCCCAGGCCCTTCACTCGGGCCTTAGTCGGCGGGATTAATCCCGCCGAACGCCAATGCCCTGTGGAAATCTTGCGGGATTAATCCCGCCCGATTCCGCGCAGGGCATGCGTACGCGGCGGGATTAATCCCGCCCACCATGTAAGGGATGGTGAAATTAATCCCACCACCCTTCTCAGTTCCCTCCATTGGTATTTTGTAAACCTTCTCCGTCTCAGACAGAGTTAGTCGGGATTGATTCAACATACCAATGGGTAATGAAGGTTCGGAGATTAATCTCGCCACCGGGTAATGAAGGTTCGGAGGCTAATCCCGCCGCCCTCTCGTAAATCATGCGCTCACACATATATATTGGCTGCGGCATTTTTGAACAGGGATGGGTGGGGGCGGGATTAATCCCGCCGCTTATATCCTGCGGAAGTGCCTGAGCGGCGGGATTAATCCCGCCGCCCTCCGCGAAGGGCATGAGCGTGGGCCGGATTAATCCCGCCGTTCATGTCCTGCGTGAATTCCCTGGGGCGGGATTAATCCCGCCGCTCTACGACAAACCGAAGAGCGGCGGGATTAATCCCGCCGCCCATGGCCTGCGTGAGGGGCCTCGGCGGGATTAATCCCGCCGCCCATCCCTGTAAATGCCCTGCGCGGAATCCGGCGGGATTAATCCCGCCCATTAGAACCTTCACACAGGCCATTGCCGGCGAGATAAATCCCGCCGCATTCCGCGCAGGGCATGGGTGAGCGGCGGGATTAATCCCGCCGCCGAGGCCTCACGCAGGTTATGGGCGGCGGGATGAATCCCGCCGCTCTTCGGTTTGTCGTAGAGCGGCGGGATTAATCCCGCCGCCCATAGCCTGCGTGAAGGGCCTCGGGGCGGGATTAATCCCGCCGCCATGGCCCCAACCATATAGCGGCGGGATTAATCCCGCGCCGAGGCTATAAACCTATAGCGGCGGGATTAATCCGCCGCTCGAGGGGCTTAGCGAGATAAAAACACAACATATATATATGTGTGTGTGTATATATATATATGTATGTATGTATGTATGTATAGGAGTGTACGTGTGTGTGCAAGAGATAGATAATAAATAAAATTATACAGTACTGGTACACCTAATATATGTGTGTACATAGGTATATATATGTGTGTATATGTATATCGTGTGTATGCGTGTGAGCGAAACAAATAAAATCATACAGATAAACAAACACACACACACACACATATATACACAGGAGTGTGCGTGTGTGTGCGAAAGATAAAACTAATAAATAAATAAAATTATACAGATAAACACACACATATATATGTGTGTATATAGATATATAATCTATAGAGAAAGAGAGAGAGTCTGTGAATATATAAGCATATATATAAACTAGTGTTGTATGTATGTATATATATATGTGTATATGTATTGTGTGTATGCGTGTGTGAGCGAAACAAATAAAATCATACAGATAAAAACACACACACACACATATACATACACAGGAGTGTGCGTGTGTGTGCGAGAGATAAAACTAATAAATAAATAAAATTATACAGATAAACACACACATATATATATGTGTGTATATAGATATATAACCCATATGAATATATAAGCATATATATAAACTAGTGTTGTATACTATTTGTTAATATGCATTGATTATATATATATATATATGTGTGTGTGTGTGTGTGTGTGTGTGTGTAAAGCAGTGCGCGTGTGTGTGGGAGAGATAGATCAATAAAAAAAAATTTACAGATACTGGTACACATAATATATATATATATATGTGTGTGTGTGTGTGTGTGTGTGTGTGTGTGTGTGTGTAAAGCAGTGTGCGTGTGTGTGGGAGAGATAGATCAATAAAAAAAAATTTACAGATACTGGTACACATAATATATGTATGTATATATGTATATAGGTATATATATATATATGTGTATATGTATATCGTGTGTATGCGTGTGTGAGCGAAACAAATAAAATCATACAGATAAACAAACACACACCCACACACATATACATACACAGGAGTGTGCGTGTGTGTGCGAGAGATAAAACTAATAAATAAATTTATACGCACACTCCTATACATATATACATACATACACACACACACACACACAGATCTCACCTGTGTGCACAGCCGCCGCCGCCGATTTCACAGCCGCCGCCTCTTGAAACCCTAAGAATATACCTAAACCCTAAAGGAATTAAATATATATATTAACCCTAATAGAATATTCCTTCTGAGAATATACTTAAACCCTAAAAAGAATAAAATATAGATTCGCCCTAAACGAATATTCTTTCATTATATTATTAGCGCGTGCGTGCGTGGGTGTATCACATACACCTCAAAAATATAAATCATGCAGGGATTTAACATGTGTGTGTCCATGAGAGTGTTAAAGTTTCATGTGTATCAATACATACATACACATTGCATATATTAATACACATAATATATACATACACACGTGTATACACACAGACATACACACATATTAGTACATAATATTAGAGAGACCGAGTACATATTATAGATCATGCATGGTGTATATGTTTGAGAGAAGAGAGACAGTACATATTAACATGGATCATGCATGGTGTGTATGTATGAGAGAAGACAGAAAGTACACATATATACATACAGAGTACACATATATACATGCACACGTGTATACACACAGACATACATACATATTACATGAGTAAATTCATTGTGTTACATATTAGGGTTTAGGGTTTAGGGTTTAGGGTTTGCTCCCAACAAGCTTAATATAAATATTACACATGTAAATTCAATGTGTTACATACAGTCACACAGATTGAGTACATATATCATACATGCGTTGAACATGATGTTTTTCAATAAAGAAGCAACCTATTTCTTCAGTTTGGTTTAGGGTTGTGCATGTGTGTGCATATGTGTTTTTGTAAGTTCTTGTAATGCGTGTGTAAATTTATGATTGTGTTTATATATGTGTGCAAAACAAACATCGAATAATTAAGAAAATAATATTAATAAACACACTAGGAACATATTTTAAATTATACATAATAATATATGATTTTATCTAATATATAGCCATATATAGTTTTAATAATATATATTAATTTAATATTGATAAAAAGGTTTAACATTGAAATATTCTTGAAATAATAAGAAATTAATTGAGAAAATCCCATTAATATATACAAATGTAAATTAAGTACTCAAATAATTAACTAAATTAATTATCATAATCATGTTTAATATTGGAATATTCTTGGAATAATAAGAAAATAATAAAGAATATCCCATTAATATAAAGAAGATTAATTACTCAAGTAATTAAGGAAATGATATTAATATATATATTATTAAAACTATATATGACTATATATTAGATAAAATGATGTATTATTATGTATAATTTAAAATATGTTCATAGTGTGTATTAATTTAATATTGATAATAAGGTTTAACACATGAATATTCTTGAAATAATAACAAATTAATTGAGAAAATCCCATTAATATATACAAATGTAGAATAATTACTGCAATATTAAGAACAAGACTAATTTAATTATGATAATCAGGTTTAATATTAGAATATTCTTCAAATATTAATAAAATATTAAAGAATATCCCATTGATACTAGGAAATGAAAACTAAATACTCGAGTAATTAAGAAAATAATAATAATAAACAAACTATGAATATATTTTAAATGATACATAATAATATTTATTGTATAAGTATATATTTATATATATATATAATATAAATATACTTGAATACTAAGAATGTAGAATATAGTCTAAAATTTCGTAATATTAAACAGCTTGAATCACTTGAATAACATTAAATGCAATTTTAAAATACTCATTGGAACTGGAGAGTATATATGTCAGAGTGTCGGATATTTGTGTCAACTCATCTTAAATTTTATTTTCTGTTCTTTTTAAAAAATTTAAATTTCTGACATATGTATTGTCGGTCTGACATGTAAATTTGAAAATGCATTTAATTTCCACTCAAATTCAGATCTGGTTCTTTCTCCGGCAAGGGTTTCTTCATTTCTGTATTTTTCACTCTTTAGATCTTCTTTTTTCTTCATAGTGATCATCTCAGGGGCGAGATTAAATTGGGTGCTATTCTTTATAGGAAAGCACGGCGCCTTCAGTGCTGTTTACAAGTAAGTATTATAAACAAATTTAAAAATACTTATAAAGATTCACTCTCTTACATTCTCTCTTAAAATTACAATTTAGGGGTTTAGGAATGCATTAGGATTATAATATATTCCGTTAGGGATTTATCCCGTTTAAATATCCTTTTAACTTAATATTCTAGGTTAACCGGGCCGGCGGGATTAATCCGGCCATTTCTTTTTGGCCTCTTCGAAGAGGTGGCGGGATTAATCCCGCCACCATCTCCCGGGCAATGCTTCTCCGCCACTGAAAAAGAGTGGCGGGATTAATCCCGTCGATAACCTTCTCAACTGATGAAGAGTTACCAGAATTTATTAGAAAGAGTTGTCGCGGGATTAATCCCGCCAACCATTTTAGGAGGCAGGGAAGGGGTGGCGGGATTAATCTCGCCACCACTTCCCTGTTTTAAAGATTTGGGGACAGGATTTATCCCGAGATCTCTTTGAAATCATAGTTTTGGAGAGAGTTATGTGCGGGTTTAATCCCGCCACCCATTCCCCGTCGTAAGAATTGTGGGCGGGATTAATCCCGCCTTGGACTCCCTCGACAAGGAAGAGCCGGCGGGATTAATCCCGCCGCCTCTTCCTCCTCGGGGGGAGTCCGGCGGGATTATCCCGCCGACTCTCTCCGACGAGGAAGGGAGTCGGCGGGATTAATCCCGCCGACTCATCCTCGCCGGAGGGAGTCCGGCGGGATTAATCCCGCCGACTCCGACGAGGAAGGGAGCGGCGGGATTAATCCCGCCGACTCATCCTCGCCGAGGGAGTCCAAGGCAGGATTAATCCCGCCGACTCTCTCCGAAGGGGTTGAGTCGGCGGCGGGATTAATCCCGCCGGACTCCCTTCCTCGTCGGAGAGAGTCGGCGGGATTAATCCCGCCGGACTCCCCCGAGGAGGAAGAGGCGGCGGGATTAATCCCGCCAGCTCTTCCTTGTCGGAGGGAGTCCAAGGCGGGATTAATCCCGCCGACCGTTCCTCGTCGGAGGGATTCGTGGGCGGGATTAATCCCGCCCATCAGTTGTATTAATCAAACATGAGATATTATCTCTAAACATAATTATGTATTATTGCATATGCATATTATTAAGTAACCGTAATTCAGATTTCTTAGAAATATTGCATAAACAGATATCATAAATAATACAATTATTTATGTGCATGACAATATGTTTAATACTGGAGATAAAGTATGTCTTCTTCGGAACAACGAGATAGTTGGCACTGGAACTGTGGAAGTTCGAGATAATAATGCATCATGTCACAATATTGCCCAAGGATCTTGTGTGTACGTATGGGTGAACACCATTTACAAGTATGTTGAGGTTCTGGGAATGGAATTTGAGGAGGGTTCTCCTGTATTGTGGAATTTGGATGAAGTCAAGGCTGACACAGAATATGCAGAGTCACAAACAAATAGTAGCACGAGTTTACCAGATGATGGCTTGCCTGCTGTAATGGATGAGGTGATTCTCTTTCTTCGTGAGATTGAAGTCGGAAGAGGCATCATCACAGCTATAAATCCAATGGAAGCAGTGTCAGAAGAGAAACTAGGGTCCGACTTCGTGGGTGTAGTTGTGACAGAGGTTTCACCTAATGGCACATTGTATCCTGGATCCCTCGTGAGGTGGCAAACATCTGAATTAAGACGGCAAGATGGTTCAACATATTCTGGGTTGGATTTCAATAATAACAACCCGGAAGAAAACTCATATTTGAAGAGGTTCCTTGCATTGGTCCTATTGTAAGAAAAAGGCGATTCATGGGTTGTAGATCTTCCCCTGCAAGTTTCAGCAAGAGGGTAAAGATGGATCCTACATCTTCCGAAAGTGTTACGAGCATTTCCACGATTGACTGTTGCAAGAAGAAGTGTTGTCAGATGGCAGACCGGAATGAAATTACCCAATGTAGACATGTCTTTCGTATGCTCACCCAAAAGCAAAGGCATGAGTTTGTATATGCTGCACTAACTGGGTGTATTGATGGAATGGCCTCGGACACAGGTTATCAGAGTACATCCATGGTATTTAATAAGGTGGCCATCTGCTTCAAAGCTTGGTACAGTATATACGGGATCCCAAAGACCACGTTCTACCGTCGGAGGGATGAGTGGCTAGATGGAGCGCGAACCTCAGTTCATGGGAACACTGGCTTGGTCAAAACCCGCTCTCACATCATGGCAGCCATAGAGATACTCAAGGCTTTTGTGGAAGCAAATGCAGACAGGATGCCTCACAAATGCCGAACCACAAATGCAGGGGTCAGGGAAAATCTCAAGGTTTTACCTTCAATCTACACTCAATTGAAACTGTGTGAACATGTGAACAAGTGCCTCAGTTTGATGGGGCTCCAAGCAATCTGCACTGGTACCTTCAACAACATATGGAATACTCATTTTAAGGATGTGGAGATTGCAAAACACTCTAGCTTTTCTAAGTGTGACACTTGTACATCATTGAAGGCTGCAGAGGCTTGTGCAAAAACCTTGGTGGAGATCACTACCATTCAAAGGAAGATGGAGGCCCACATGATTGCACAACAAACTTGCCGGTCTCAGTACTATGCACACCGCATGCTTTCTGTGTCACGCCCATCAGAGTACCTGTGCTTGATCCATGACAAGATGGATCATTCAAAGACCAGCATTCCAAAGCTCTTTGCAACACCAAAGTGCCTTGGAAATGTCATGAAACTTCCGATTTCATTGACAGGTGTGCTAACACATGGACACGGTTGTGAGTCATATGGACACTTTTCACTTCCACATTGGTCTAGCGACTCCAATTTCACTATTGGGTCGTTAGCCATGTGTTTCAGAAACCTTGAAGCCCACTCACAGACAAGTCCTATCAGTGATCTCAAAGTGAAGAAACAACACCTTCAACCTTTACATAATGCTCTCATGAACACATCTGCACTTGAGGCTACTTGGGAATATGAGAGGCATTGTCAGCAACCTGCACAAAAAACAGATGGCCCTGTTGAGAGTTCAGGTTCAGTGGAGGGATCTAGCTCAAATAGTGTACATGTGTCCTCAACATCAAATAAGCTTCCTCGTCATTTGCTTTTACAGATGGATAATTGTGCAGGCGAGAACAAAAATAGGTAAATCATTTTACTTAAGGGTTTCTCAAGCTCATACTTACTTTTATTTTCTAGATATGTGCTAGCATACTTGTCAATGCTTGTTGCCAAAGGTGTGTTTGAAACAATCACGCTCAGTTTCCTTATGGTTGGTCACACTCATGAAGATATTGATGCGTTCTTCAGCAAGGTCTCCAACTCTACAAAAAGGACAAGTGCACTTACCTTACCGCATATGATGAATCTTTTTGAAAATTGCATCTCCAAAAAAAGTTGTGCTTTGCTTGTGACTGAGGTGCCAGACTTCAAAAAATTTCTCAAGGAGTATATAAAAGAAGGGAGTGATTCTTTAGTTGGTCACCTTGTGCCGCTACAATTCTTTTTCTCCATACGAGATGGTATACCTATTATGCAGTACAAGTTACGGCCATCAGAGCAGGAGTGGTTACCGAAAGAGGGCTTAATGCTCTTCAAAAGTGGAGAGGATGGAAAGCCACTTCTCCCAGAAGGACAACCAGACCCTATTCCATTGAGTGCCCAGCTCAAGGAACAAGAGGTTATTATTGATGGCATCAAAAAATATGTGGCATGGGTTCAAAAATCGATGCCAAAGAATTCTGATAAGGCAACTGGTTACTCAGAACTATATAAGCATGTGGTCAACTATTGGGAGACTGTTGTTCGAGAGTTGGAAGGGCCTACTGTCACAAGTACAGAATTGCAACACCCTTTTTGGCCTAAAACAAGGTGGCGAGAGGAGATTGAAATGACATCACTGAGCACAGACGACATAGAAGCCAGTAGTGATGTGGAAGTGCAAACCCCACATTTTGTTGGACAAAGGAACCAAAAACCTAAAGCATACTTTGATTGCTGCAAGGATCTTCAAAAACTAATGATGGTTCTCATTACTCCAGATGCGTCATATAATCAGCCTATTTGGATGGGTCAAATTATCGACACACCTGAAGTAATCACAAAAAATAGTATTGTTAAGGTTGCATGGTTCAAACCACAAAAAAGGCGACACGAGAAGGAGAGCGAAAGATATAATGGATGCCTAGAGAAAACATGGTCTCCCAATCAAAAAGACCCAGCATGTTTTATAAATGTTAAATCCATTCGATATGGGTGGATGTCAAGAAGCGTTGATAAAGTCACGATTAACAAAACTGCAAGGGAATGTATGTTTTCTGAGCTTAAAGCAATTACAAAATTATAAAATATCATATATTTAATATTCATAATTATTATAAACTCTTTAATAATAGTACCAAATTGTATACTTAACTATATAAATTTAAAAAATGATATGGAAGATTGACTATATTATTATAGGATTTTATATATATTATTACTACTACAAATTTTTAATTAATAATGTTATATTTAAATATTAATATTTTAATAACAACATCAATATTATATAATGTACCTCTTATGCTCTTCCTTAATTGTTATATTAGGCAATATATTATATAATTTAATACATTCTACTTTTATAATGTTATTAATTTTTGTTCAATGAATGCTATAATTTATTAAAGGGTAGAATACAAAATAGAATATTCTAAAGAATATTCTCTTTTCAAACATATATTCTAAAGAATATTCCTTTAATATTAGAAAATGCTAATTAAATAGCTAAAATTGCTAATTATTAGGAAATGGGACTATAGCCATGCCCATTTTAGTTACAACTTGCATAAAGACATTAGTAAATTATAATTAATGATTCTATATAAAAAAATAACAACGAAAAGTTAGAGTTTTAATATATTTTTTTAATTAAAAATACTGAGTAGGTGCATATTTATTACATATTAATATATATAATATATATATATATATATAATATATATGTTTATAATAATTGATTAAATAAAAGTTATGCACTACTAGTTTATTTTTTAATTCAATTAACTACTCTAATGGAAAACCACAGTGGTAGTAATAATTAATGACATGGCATTATTTTAATTTACCACCGGCCAAATAACCACCCGCTAGTGGAAAGTAACATGATAAGTTTATTTTTTAAATTGGACCTTTAACCTAATTATTATTTTTAACCTAATCCACATTAACCTAATGACTTGGATAATTGTTAGATTGAGTTTATGTTAATTATTAGATTAATCATCAGATGAAATTTGAAATGGTTGTTGACAACACACACGCACATACACACAATAAACTTATTATATAACATTATATATTCCTTTCTTTAGTTCTTTAGTTCTGTTAATAAACACTTTAAAGTAATTTTCCTTTGTATGATAGTTTTAATTACTATTATTCTTTATTGTGATAAATAAGGTTAATGCATGTTGTAACTAAAATGGGCATAGTTATAATTTCATTTCCTAATAATTAGCAATTTTAGCTATTTAATTAGCATTTTCTAATATTAAAGCAATATTCTTTAAAATATATGTTTGAAAACAGAATATTCTTTAGAATATTCTATTTTGTATTCGACCCTTAAACAAAAATTAATAACCTTATAAAAGTAGAAGGTATTAAATTATATAATATATTGCTTAATATAATAATTAAGGAAGAACATAAGAGGTACATTATATAAATATTGATGTTGTTATTAAAATAGTTATATTTAAATATAACATTATTAATTAAAAAATTGTAGTAGTAATAATATATATAATATATAAATCCTATAATAATATAGTCAATCTTTCATATCGTTTTTTAAATTTATATAGTTAAGCAAACAATTTGGTACTATTATTAAAGAGTTTATAATAATTATGAATATTAAATATATAATATTTTATAATTTTGTAATTGCTTTAAGCTTCAGAAAACATACATTCCCTTGCAGTTTTATTAATCGTGACTTTATCAACGCTTCTTGACATCCACCCATATCGAATGGATTTAACATTTATAAAACATGCTGGGTCTTTTTTATTAGGAGACCATGTTTTCTTTAGGCATCCATTATATCTTTTGCTCTCCTTCTCGTGTCGCTTTTTTGTGGTTTGAACCATGCAACCTTAACCATACTATTTTTTGTGATTACTTCAGGTGTGTCGATAATTTGACCCATCCAAATAGGCTGATTATATGACACATTTGGAGTAATGAGAACCATCATTAATTTTTGAAGATCCTTGTAACAATCAAAGTATGCTTTAGCTTTTTGGTTCCTTTCTTTAATAAAGTGTGGGGTTTGCACTTCCACATCACTACTGGCTTGTATGTCGTTTGTGCTCAGTGATGTCATTTCAATCTCCTCTCGCCACCTTGTTTTAGGCCAAAAAGGGTGTTACAATTCTGTACTTGTGATAGTAGGCCTTCCAACTCTCGAACAACAATCTCCCAATAGTTGACACATGCTTATATAATTCTGAGTAACCAGTTGTTTTATCAAAATTCTTTGGTATCGATTTTTGAACCCATGTCACATATTTTTTGATGCCATCAATAATAACCTCTTGTTCCTTGAGTTGGGCACTCAATGGAATAGGGTCTGGCTGTCCTTCTGGGAGAAGTGGCTTTCCATTCTCTTCACTTTTGAAGACTCTTTCGGTAACCACTCATGCTCTGATGGCCGTAACTTGTACTGCATAATAGGTATACCATCTCGTATGGAGAAAAAGAATTGTAGCGGCACAAGGTGACCAACTAAAGAATCACTCCCCTCTTTTATATACTCCTTAAGAAATTTTTTGAAGTCTGGCACCTCAGTCACAAGCAAAGCACAACTTTTTTTGGAGATGCAGTTTTAAAAAAGATTCATCATATCCGATAAGGTAAGTGCACTTGTCCTTTTTGTAGAGTTGGAAACCTTGCTGAAGAACGCATCAATATCTTCATGAGTGTGACCAACCATAAGAAAACTAAGCGTGATTATCTCAAACACACCTTTGGCAACAAGCATTAACAAGTATGCTAGCACATATCTAGAAAATAAAAGTAAGTATGAACTTGAGAAACCCTTAAGTAAAATGATTTACCTATTTTTGTTCTCGCTTGCACAATTATCCATCTGTAAAAGCAAATGACGAGGAAGCTTATTTGATGTTGAGGACACATGTACACTATTTGATCTAGATCCCTCCACTGAACCTGAACTCTCAACAGGGCCATCTGTTTTTTGTGCAAGCTGCTGACAATGCCTCTCATATTCCCAAGTAGCCTCAAGTGCAGACGTGTTCATGAGAGTATTATGTAAAGGTTGAAAGTGTTATTTTTTCACTTTGAGATCACTGATAGGACTTGTCTGTGAGTGGGCTTCAAGGTTTCTGAAACACATGGCCAACGACCCAATAGTGAAATTGGAGTCGCTAGACCAATGTGGAAGTGAAAAGTGTCCATATGACTCACAACCGTGTCCATGTGTTAGCACACCTGTCAATGAAATCGGAAGTTTCAACATTTCCAAGGCACTTTGGTGTTGCAACGAACTTTGAAATGCTAGTCTTTGAATGATCCATCTTGTCATGGATCAAGCATAGGTACTCTGATGGGCATGACACAGAAAGCATGCGGTGTGCATAGTACTGAGACCGGCAAGTTTGTTGTGCAATCATGTGGGCCTTCATCTTCTTTTGAATGGCAGTGATCTCTACCAAGGTTTTTGCAGAAGCCTCTGCAGCCTTCAATGATGTACAAGTGTCACACTTGGAAAAGCTAGAGTGTTTTGCAATTTCCACATCTTTAAAATGAGTATTCCATATGTTGTTGAAAGTATCAGTGCAGATTGCTTGCAGCCCCATCAAATTGAGGCACTTGTTCACATGTTCACACAGCTTCAATTGAGTGTAGATTGAAGGCAAAACCTTGAGATTTTCCCTGATCCCTGCATTTGTGGTTCAGCATTTGTGAGGCATCCTGTCTGCATTTGCTTCCACAAAAGCCTTGAGTATCTCTATGGCTGCCATAATGTGAGAGCGGGTTTTGACCAAGCGAGTGTTCCCATGTACTGAGGTTCGCGCTCCATCTAGCCACTCATCCCTCCGACGGTAGAACGTGGTCTTTGGGATCCCGTATATACTGTACTAAGCTTTGAAGCAGATGGCCACCTTATTAAATACCATGGATGTACTCTGATAACCTGTGTTTGAGGCCATTCCATCAATACACCCAATTAATGCAGCATATACAAACTCATGCCTTTGCTTTTGAGTGAGCGTACGAAAGACATGTCACATTGGGTAATTTCATTCCGGTCTGCCATTTAACAACACTTCTTCTTGCAGCAGTTAATCGTGAAAATGCTCGTAACACTTTCGAAAGATGTAGGATCCATCTTGACCCTCTTGCTGAAACTTGCAAGGGAAAATCTGCAACCCATGAATTGCCTTTTTCTTACAATAGGACTAATGCAAGGAACCTCTTCAAATATGAGTTGTTCTTCCGGGTTGTTATTATTGAAATCCAACCCAGAATATGTTGAACCATCTTGCCGTCTTAATTCTGATGTTCGCCACCTCACGAGGGATCCAGGATGCAATGTGCCATTAGGTGAAACCTTTGTCACAACTACACCCACAAAGTCGGACCCTAGTTTCTCTTCTGACACTGTTTCCATTGGATTTATAGCTATGATGATGCCTCTCCCAACCTCAATCTCATGAAGAAAGAGATTCACCTCATCCATCACAGTAGGCAAGCCATCATCTGGTAAACTCGTGTTACTATTTGTTTGTGACTCTGCATATTCTGTGTCAGCCTTGACTTCATCCAAATTCCACAATACAGGAGAACCCTCCTCAAATTCCATTCTCGGAACCTCAACATGCTTGTAAATGGTGTTCACCCATACGTACACACAAGATCCTTGGACAATATTGTGACATGATGCATTATCATCTTAAACTTCCACAGTTCCAGTGCCAACTATCTCATTGTTCCGAAGAAAACATACTTTATCTCCAGTATTAAACATATTATCCTGAACATAAATAATTGTGTTATTTATTATATCTGTTTATGCAATATTTTTAAGAAATCTGAATTGCGGTTACTTAATAATATGCATGTGCAATAATACATAATTATGTATAGAGATAATATCTCATGCTTCATTAATACAACTGATGGGCGGGATTAATCCGCCCACAACTCCCTCCGACGAGGAACGGTGGGCGAAATTAATCCCGCCCACGACTCCCTCCAACGAGGAACGGTGGGCAGAATTAATCCCGCCGCCGACTCTACCCCTTCAGAGTGGTTGGGATTAATCCCGCCGACGAAGCTACCCCTTCGGAGAGAGTCGGCAGAATTAATTCCGCCATTAACTCTACCCCATCGGAGAGAGTCGGCAGGATTAATCGTGCTGTTGATTCCCTCTGGCGAGGAAGAATCGGCGGGATTAATTCCGCCATCGTCTGTGTGTATGTAACACATTGAATTTACACATGTAATATATATGTATGTCTGTGTATGTATATATATGTACTAATATATGTAATGTGTACGATTTTAATTTGTTAACACTCTCTCTCTTCTCTCATATTACACAGTGTCACCATGCATAATCCCTTCTTTCATACATACACACACGCATGATCATGATCCATAATATGTAGCCTGTCTCTCTTCTCTCATACATACACACCATGCATGATCCATAATATGTACTGATGTTACAATATTATGTACTATGTATGTATATTTGTATATAATATGTGTATGTATATATGTGTACTAATATATGCAATGCGTACAAAATTAATTTTTTAACACTCTCTCTTCTCTCATACATACACACCATGTATGATCCATCCTAACCCTAAACCCTAAACCCTAAACCCTATGTAACACATTGAATTTACACATGTAATATGTATGTATGTCTATGTGTATACATGTGTGTATGTATATATGTGTAGTAATATATGTAATGTATATGAATTTAATTTGTTAACACTCTCTCTCTTCTCCCATACATACACACCATGCATGATCCATGTTAATATGTACTGTCTCTCTTCTCTCAAACATACACACCATGCATAATCCATAATATGTACTGTCTCTCTTCTCTTATACATACACACCATGATGATCCATAATATGTACTCTGTTCTCTAATATTATGTACTAGTATGTATGTATGTCTATGTGTATAATACTATGTGTGTATATATGTAGTGCTACACGTGAAACTTTAACACTCTCATGGACACACACATGTTAAACCCCTACATGATTTTTATTCTTGGGGTGTATATGATACACCCACGCACACGCACACACTGTTAATATAATAAAAAATATTCGTTTAGGGCGAATCTATCTTTTATTCTTTTAGAGTTTAAGTATATTCTTAGAAAGAATATTCGATTAGGGTTAATATATATTATATTCCTTTTAGGGTTTAGGTATATTCTTAGGGTTTCAAGAAGCAAGGCGGCGGCTATGAAATCTCCTTCTCTCTCACACACAGGTGAGATCTCTCTCTCTCACACGCACACTCCTGAGTTTATTTATTTATTTTTATTCACATATACATTTATATGTGTGTGTATCTTAATAATATAATTTATTTATCTATCTCTCACACACACGCACACTCCTATACATATATATATATTATATATTAATATATATATGTGTGTGTGTGTGTGTGTGTGTGTGTGTTGTGTGTGTTTGTGTATCTGTATAATTTTATTAATTTTTAATTTTATCTCTTGCACACACACGCACACTCATGTTTATCTATATGATTTTATTTGTTTCGCTCACACACGCATACACACAATATACATATACACATATATATATATACCTATATACATATATTATGTGTACCAGTATCTGTATAATTCTATTTATTTATCTATCTCTCGCACACACACGCACACTCCTATATATATATATAATGTGTGTGTGTGTGTTGTGTCTATATAATTTAATTTATTTAGCACACACATATGATATACATATACATATACATATACATTACATGTGTGTGTATCAATATAATTTTATCTGATTTGTTTATCTCTGGCACACACACATATACATATAATATATATATGTGTTAGCGGTGGGATTAATCCGCTGCTCTTTGGTTAGCCCCGCGGGTAGGGGATTAATCCCGCCGCTATATGGTTAGCCCCGCGGGCGGCGTGATTAATCCCGCCGCTATATGGTTCGCCCCGCGGAATATGGCGGGATTAATTCTGCCTCCAATGGCATGTTTAAAGGGCCGAGGCGACAGGATTAATCTTGCCGCACATGGCTTGCGGGAAGGGCCTGGGCGGCGGGATTAATCCCGCCAAGCCTTCAATGCCTGGTGGAGGGATGAATCCCACCACCCTTCTTTTTTTCCTTCATTGGTGAGTCGAACCAATCTCAAACGTCTCTGTTTGAGACGTAGAAGGTTTACAACATACCAATGGAAGGGACTGAGAAGGGTGGCAGGATTCATTTCACCATCCCTTACATGGTGGGCGAGATTAATCCCGCGGAGCCCCTGAAGGGGTGCCAAATAAATCCTGCCCAGTTCTCTCTGAAACCGAGAAGGGTGGCAGGATTAATCCCGCCACACCCGTTTAGGGCCTCTAGAAAGGTGGCGAAATTAATGCCGCCCATCTTTCAGGAGGCATTGAAGGGGTGGCGAGATTAATCCTGCCGCACCTTCCATATGAATATATATGTGTATTAGTATATATAAGTTACATATCTCATTTTATTTACTTTTATCATCTTATCATAATATTTCGAGTAAAAGCTAGGAAACTATGTAAAACTGTCTAGAGCTCACATTTGTAGTGGTTCTAAAACGAAATGTTATTTTCTTTTGCACTAGCACAAATGTGAGCTTTGGACAGTTAATCTCGTCCACTTCTCTCTCAAAAAAGCAGGGTGTATGTGAATTTATATGTGTATTATTTTTGTATATTCGGTTTATACAAGTGTGTGTGCGTTTTTATATGATTTGTATTCATAGTATATTATTTTGCAAAAGGACGATTTGATTAAACAAGGAGATTGAGTCATTAATATAGAGTCGTTGTTAAATTCTGGGTAAGAATTAAAATAAAATCTGTTATATTCGGATATGTGCTTGAAGAATTAATCATTTTTGTATTCAGATGTGGAATTGAGGTGACATTGAAGACGAGAGTAGGAGAAGAGATGGGCAGGGGATTCTGGAATCAACTTGGCCATGTTTCAAACTAAATGGGAAGCGCATTGGAACAACCATAGTTGCTGTCAAACTAACTTCTGTCACATCGCATGGACAAGCAAAACAATGGAAAGTAGATTCGCTAGTTAAGCAGCTGAAAGCATGTTGCGAACCCAGATTGAACGATGTTTGACACATATGCCTTGTTCCATCCAATGTCACGTTCTCGAATCCAGAGGTTGCCAGTTACAACATTAATTTCGGGTAGTCTTGTCGACTTGTGGATAATGATATTTACGTGTTCACTAATGATGTTGACCATGGAGTTCTTCTTTAACTCAACGAAAGCCCATCTATGGAGGGGATCCAATTAGATTTCTACTTCAAAGATCTTCAGACTCATCGAGTAGATGTATTCTCAGTAAAGATTGCTTCACAATACAAAACATCCACAAGTGAAGCAATTGTCCCTTTTCACATTGAAGAAGAACACAACGACATCATAAGGGAGATTGAGAGGGTGGCTTGGTCTCAGGTTCTTTATAGATCACGTTCAATTTGCTTAGAAAACTTCGGGAGCTAGAAGAGTGTGCCGAGAACATTAGAACATCATCAATCGGGGATCACACATGTTGATTCGGATCGTAGAAGAAAATCATCAGTCATTTTGTCAGCTGCACCTGTGGCATCCCATGCTGCAATAAGCCACAAGGAAATGATGTTGGATGATAGGATTTACAAGTGTAGGGTTAAGTATTGCAGCGTCAACCCAAACTTCAATTACATGCCACTCAACCAAGAACGTGTAGCTAAGCTCATGGAGAAGATGAAGGACGATAATTCTTATACCGTTCCACATAATGCTATTTTGTGTCCATACTACGAGAGAAACAAAGGCGCTGACAAAGTGTGGATCACAACACCAAAACAAATCATGAAGATTCAAATGGAGAATAGAAAATCAATCAAGTACTACATCATTAGTGGCCAACACACAATAATGGCAACCCAACAACTTCTCGATGAACATAACAAAGGAACGATCGCAACAAAACTTTTCGAGCATACTCGTGAGAAGCTGACAAAAAGATCGGCGTTTTTAACGAAGGCGAATCTCATAATCGAGCAGTACCATAAGTTATCGGCGGAATGGGACGATGCAAACACCAACCACTACAACAGCAAAATATGGAGAAGTTCAAACACATGCGAGCCGTGTGGGAATCTCTTCAGCGACCACAAAGAGCTACTGCAGAGAATACACAATGTGTGATATACTGGGTAATGAGCGGGATTTATCTTGCCGGTATATTAATTTGTCCCTTTTTTTCCAGAAAGTTGAAGAAATTGTAGTACTTGATTTTGCCCAGGTGGGCGAGAAGGAAACATACTTTTTAATAATGTTGATTTCTTGTCTCGAGGATAGGATCTTTACCAAATGGTTAGGATTTAGAATCCTTTGCAAAAGGAACACTGAAGAAGAAGTAAACAAGTGAAGAGGAGCCCAGAAAACTACAAAGAAACCCAGTAAGACGCCAAATGTTAAGTTTATTCAATTACAAAGGATGTAGACAACGATTTCAAACTCACATGGTTAAAGCCTTTAAATGAAACAACGATGGAGGAGATGGAAGTTTTAGCTGATTTGGTGATTTGATGACAAACTACAAGATTAACAACAGCACCCCACCCTCCTTTTCATCTCAAGGCAATGGATGAAGACGATCAGGCACTTCAAGGAGTGGTTGGGAATACACTGTCACAAACTGGGTTGGACCTCGGCCTCAACATACGAAGAGGTCAGCAAATATTTTACATGTGACAAACAATGATAATCTTGTCAAGGTGAATCAATCGGAAGATATGGTAAGAATCTATTGCATGCCAACGCCAAAAGGAGAACATTACGATGACATCTTCTCTTATGGCAGTCCTTCAACAGCGAGAACCGAGTTGAA
>PUQB01000003.1:0-120590 GCA_003024785.1 Selaginella tamariscina
CTGCTCACAAAAGTTTTTGAGATTCTTCTTTCTGAGACACGTATCCAAGTAATTCACTAACTCATCCATAATATCAGTATCAGAATATGGATCGAAAGTGATTGGATGAATACAAGCAATGTTTTGGTTGAGCATAGCCTTCTGAGGAGAGTCGTCTACCACTAACATCTGTGCGTTCTTCATTATCCTTAAGTGACTGATCCCCATGAGTCCCAATTATTCTTTCATTCTTGAAGAAGTATGGCTTACTTTCTTTTTATATTGTGAAATTCGAGAGGTTATAATATATTCGCTGGTCAAAAATCCAATCTTTACGAATCACCTCTTCTGCAACACTACAATGTTTCTTAAGCAAATTTCAACAGCAGTGTTAAGTTATGAATCTGCATGCATACCAAATCCCCACAAGCGCACCCATCTCCTTAAGCTTTTGAAAGAGACGATCCAACCCTGGACGAAAAATAATATCATATCTGTTAAACAGGAAAAGGGCTCTCTGCCTCACCTTTTCCTATTTAACCTGTTTCCTTCACGCAGACAGAAAACCTTTCAACAACGTACAGGAAAGGCTACACCCTTTCCTTTCTCAACTCTCAATATATCTGTATATATATATCAGACTTCTCCAGTGCCACTATGACTGGTCTCCAAAGCAAGGGCAAGAACGGATTTGGCTATTGCCTTTTAGATCCATTCATTGAGAGTAAACATACACAACCACAAGATTCTCTAATATGCACCTTTCATTACTAACATGAATACAAAAGACAAAGTGTAGAGAACCTTATCTCCTGCTAAAACTTCAAATGGAGACCTCTCTCCTGTTAGAACTTCCTGTTGAGACCCTTCTGGAGACCCCTTCTCCCTTGCCCTAACTACTCCTTAACTACTCTTCCTCTCGCCACGTCATCCTTTACCTTTACAAGATTTCCTTTCCTTTTCCTTTCCTTACTCACCTTTTCCTGTAAGGATTTTCCTCCTTCACAGCCTTTCTTTCCTCTCCTTACGCACCTTTTCCTCTCGGTAAGGATTTTCCTTCTTCACAACCTTTCCTTCCATGCTTACTACGGACCTTCCTACCCTTATTCTCTCTACAGTAGGATGTCCTATGCTCCTAATATTTTACCTTTAACACTGCCCCCTCCTTATTTGTTGCTGTGTCCTCACGGCAAACACATCCTGCGCATCCTCTTGGTATTCCACCTCCTCCTGATCCTTGTACTTCTGAAACTCCGCTCTCTCCTTATCCAATTCCTGCTGAACCATTGCCACCTGAAGACGAAACGCCTGCGTCTCCTTCCTAAGCTGCTCGTTCTCGTCCTGAAGACGCTGGAACTCGTCCACCACCACCTTCGTCCTTTACAGATTTAACCCGAAAAGGGCCTATCCAGTTCAAATTAAACTTTTGGCCTATTTCATCCACCTTTCCCCTGTACCAAAGGACGAGATCACCTACCTTTATCTCTTTGCCTTTCCTTCGCCTATCTAGCCAAACCTTCCGCCTTCTCTGAATCGCCTGTATCGTCCACAGGGCATGCATTCTCCTCTCATCTAACTTCTCTAGCTCTATTAAACGAGCTTCCAAAGACTCCTTCTCCCCATCCTATATTGAATTGCTATTCTCAAGGACGGCACAATATACTCCATCGGAGTTATAGCCTCCAATCCATACGCAAGCTTAAAAGGTGTCGTACCTGTAGTCACCTTATAAGCTGTTCTATAGGCCCATAATACTTCTGGTAACCTTTCATCCCAATCCTTCTTATTTTCCTGAACCACCTTCCTTAAAACGTTTTTAAGGACTTTGTTTGTAGATTCAGCTTGTCCATTACCTTGTGGGTAATATGGTGTAGACTTCTTATGTTTTATCACAAACTCCCTCATAAGCATTTCTATTGTTTCATTCACGAAATGCTTTCCTCTATCACTCACAATTTCCTTAGGAATACCATAACGTACTATTATAGTATTATATATAACCTTCGCTGTATTATATGCATCAGCCTTTCTCATAGGCTCTGCCTCTACCCATTTAGTCATATAATCTGTTAAAACCAATATATATTGATTCCTTTTTGAGCTTATAGGATTAACTGGTCCTATAAAATCCATTCCCCATTTTTGGAAAGGTTCCATGGTAGAACTGGATTATAAGGTTGTATTTGTTTCTTTGGAGGCAATTGTGCACGTTGGCATTTATCACATGCCTTACAATATCTATTTACATCTCTCCATAAAGTAGGCCACCATAACCCTGCCTGAAGGATTTTCCTTCCTGTTATTTCCTCTGCAAAATGTCCTCCTGCAAGGCCTGAATGAGCCTCTTTAAGAACCTCTGGGCCTCTAAAGGATCCACACACCTTCGTAATACCCCATCGGACCCAGTTTATACAGCTTTCCTCCCACGAGAGAAAGTGTCGTGTCCTCACGACAAAGAGCTTCCTTTCATCGGGCGTCTTATAAGTAAGTGGTACTATTCCAGTGGCTAGATATTGTGTAATATGATCTAACCACCTTAATGGAACATCACACGAAATAAACTGGCATCAGGAAAGTCATCCATAGTACGAATAGGAAGTTCGCCTGTTTTAATACGACTTAAATGATCAGCCTGTTCGTGTTGCTTTCCAGGTTTATGAATTATTTCAAAATCATATTCCTGCAGAAGTAGGAACCACCTGGCTAACCTTCCTGTAAGTACGGTTTATTAAGTAAATATAATAAAGCTTATGATCCACAAAAAGTTTTACTTTATTAGCCAAAAGATAATGTCTAAATTTGTGGATAGCATATACCATGCCCAATGCTTCCTTTTCTGTAGTAGTGTAATTTACCTCTGCAGGTGTGAGCCTGCGACTAGCATAATAAATAGGACGATCCTTACCGTCCTCTTGCATTTGCGTAAGGACAGCTCCTATAGCAATATCAGAGGCATCAACTTGTACATGGAATTCCCGATCCCACTTGGGACTAACCAATATGGGGGCTTTAATAAGAGCCGTCGAAGGTTATCAAATGCCTCTTGACACTCTGAAGTCCAAACATATGGCACATCAACCTTAAGCAAGTCGGTTAAAGGTTTGGCGAGTTTAGCATAATGCTTTATAAACCGCCTATGGTAGCCTATTTTGCCTAAAAACCTTCGTAACTCCTTTATATCCTGTGGTGGTTGTAGGCTAAGGATAACCTTAACCTTGTCCTGATCAACCAATATTCCTTCCTTACAAACCACATGTCCTAAAAGGACTCCTGATTTAACAAAAAATTACATTTTTCTGGATTTAAAGCAACTGAATTTTGTCTGCATTTCTGGAAACATTTTTCCAAACACTGTAAATGTTCCTGTTTTGTACTATACACACTAAAGTCATCCATAAAGACTTTCATAAAATCTAAAAGGTATTCACGAAAGGTATCCGTTATAATTCTTTGAAACGTAAAGGGTGCATTACATAAGCCAAAAGGCATAACCCTATAGGCATAGGCACCCCACGGACTTATAAAAGCGTCTTATGTTGATCTGCTGGAGCTACCATCACCTGATTATATCCTGAAAAGCCATCCATAAAGGAATACATTTCATGGCCTGCGACATTATCCAGCATTTCCTCTGTGAAAGGAATAGGAAAGATATCCTTAGTTGTAACATCATTTAGCTTTTTATAATTGACACACACTCTTAGCTTCCCATTCTTTTTAGGGACGATCACGAGTGGTGACAACCATTGCGCTCCTTGTATAGGATATATAAAGCCAACCTTCAACAGTTTATCAATCTCCTCTTTCACCAATTTAGCATAGTTAGGATTCATCCTGTATGCACTTTGTTTAGCCGGTTGGCATCCCGGCAATAATTGAATAGTGTGCATACATATCTCTGGTGGTATTCCTTTAAGATCCTGATAGGACCATGCAAATACATCCTTGTATTTGGCTAACAACATCAATCCTTTATCCTAAAATCGGATCCAATCCTTGAGCTATATTTAATATCTTAGGTTCCATTTCTGTACCTATATTAACTTGCTCTAAAGGATCATTCGTGTAGATATATGTATATTCAGCAGGTTGTTCCTGCAAATTCATTTCATAAGGAACAGACTTATAAAATTTTTCCTGCAAGCCCAGATTGTTCTGTTCTTGTTCCTTTTGAAAGATGCTTTTCTTTCCTTCAGAATAGCATATAAATCAATCTCTGCAAGAGCTTTTAGATCAGGATATGTTTTTAAAATTTGCTCTTCCTCCTGATCATCCAAGCCCGCACCCAATCATACCCTTCCAATGCAACTGGCCGATCCTTCTGTGCTAAGTATCCCTTAGCATAAGTATGAATATCGACCTTCAAGTCACCTTGTTCTATTGTCATTTTTCCTGAGCCCCAATCCTGCACCGCTTGGGCCACCTTAAGCCAAGGCGTCCTAACAACATAGTATATGTTGCATCCTGTCCTTCCATTCGTAGGACAATTAAGGATATTTTGTATTTAAGTCCTTTAACGGATATAGTGACCGCTCTCACAATGCCCAATGGCCTTTCACTTCGTTGATCAGCCATTTTAAGGTTAAATGGAGCCGGTTGGATAGGTCCCAAACCCATCTTTTTACATTCTCCTTCCTCAATAAAATTCACACCTGAACCTCCATCTATTAATACTCTCTTTAACTTATTCCTTCCCACATATACTGTGATGCAAGGAACATGTCCATCATAATCACCTTCATACAGTACTTCCTTATCCATTTTACAAACTGTATATTCTTCACGTGAAGGTGATGTTTGCTGAACTAACTTAATGCATTTAATATCTGGTTTCTTATATAAGGGCTACCTTTATCAATTGTCCAAGCGTAATCTTTATCTCCTGATTTATAGCTTGGTGATACATGGATCCATTGTTTTATCATGTAATGGTAATAATGAAAAACTTTGTTCACCTTTATCTATATCACCTTTATCTGTACCTTCTGATTCGTTATCAGTCTAACCTTTCTGGTCAGAATCCTGCTCCTGCTTGCTTACATTTTCCTGTAACAAGCTCTCCGTCTTGTTAGGAGTAGTAACTACCTCACCTTCTCCATAACAAGAGGATTCCTTCTTCTTCTCTTGAAGAGCTATAACTGCCCTTACCACGGGTGGATACTCGTTCTTTTCCTCCTCTATTTGAATAAGCCGTGTTGTAGGCTGCACATTAGTCGTTTTGGTGGAAGTAGGAGGTTTACCTTCCGCCTAGGACATTCCCTAGAAATATGTCCTGTTTCACCACATGTGTAAAAACCTGGGAAGGAAAATCCTACCCTGCAATCCTTGTTTATCATTTCCTTGTTTATAGGAATCATTTCTGCCTCTTTGACCTTGATATGGTCTTTCCTCTCCTCTATATTGCCTATCATTCTTTCAGGATAAGGTCTATCATTCTGCCACACCTTATATGGACCATTTCTTCCTGCATAATAACTTTCCTCTCTAATTTCGTAAGGATTATCATTCCTTCGGTCATAATACCACTGTTCCTATTCTGATAAGGAACTTCATTCCTTCTGCCATATATATTGTTCATGTTCTCATAAGGAACAGCATTATCATTCCTCTCATTGCCACGGTTCCTATTAGGTGGAACCTTCTAGGAGGTGGACGTTCATCCATTCTCCTTTCTCTCTCTATACTAGCCACATTCTGATTTAGGAAATGTTTACAGTTCCTAGCCACATGTCCTTCCTCCGCATATCTGGCATGTAGGCAATTGCAGTCTACATTCCTCTACCGTATGACCAGAATTATTACATTTAGTACACCATACTTTTTCCTTTAACTCCTCTTTAACTGTCATTCCTTTTAAAGTTTTCATCATTTGAGCCAATGCTTTCTCATCTATAGGATATTTCGAACTTTTACTACATCAACTTCTTCTTCCTCTTCATCCGAGGATTCTTCCTTTCTTCCATATACTTTCAGCTTTCCTTCTGCAATCTTTTCTATCTGCCTTCTCTTCTTCTCATATATTTTTAATTGATTAATGAGATCTTCTCTATCCTTTTCATTGATAGTAAGTGTTAGATCTCTATATGGTTTTAGCAACCCTTGCTTATACCATTGCAATAAGGCATCCATCTTCACATATGCCTTACACTTTTTCTCATGTTTCTTAAACGGTGTGTATATTCATTTATCTTTTCTGTTTTGCCTTGAAGGATAGTCCTTAACTTCTCTAAATGTTCCTCCGGCAATTCCTCCTTTCTGAAATATTCCTTAAATGCATCAGTAACCTTCTGATAATTCTCTCTAACCTCCTTTTCTAAATCATAATACCAATCAGAGGCATTTCCTTTCAATGTATGTGGAAATATAAGCAGCCTTTCTGCATCCGTCACCTTATACAGTTTTACTACCTCTTCAAACTGTTGTAAGTGCCTTTTCGGATTTTCCTTCTTTCCTGCAGAGAATGTGGGATACATCACCGTACCCCCAAACATTCCCGGAAAAGTGCCATATTTGTAATAATCCTTTGCTCTGGTGTATTTCCTCTTACACCTTCCTCCCTTCCTCTTCGGGAGTTCTCAGGAGATCCTTCTCCTTGCAATCTCGGTATATGAACAGGCACTCCTCCTCTCACTGTTTCCTCTAAACCAGCTGTTTGATACTGCCTCCAATTCTCTGGATCAGCCTCAGATTTCTGTATTGTTTCTGCAATATCCTCTACTATCTTGCCAAGGATATTTTGACGTCTATTTTCGTCAGTTTCAGGTTGCTGTTGGCAGCCACTCTATTGGCCTGCCTTTGGTTCCTCTGATCAGCTAAGGCTGAATCAGGACGATGGTTCCTCCACGGTTCCATTCATTCCTTCTCCTTTACACATCTGGCTCTACCTTCTGAGCCTTTTTCAGAATGAGAATTCTATTCTTTTTAGCCTCTTTTCTCAATGAATGCTAACACTGCAATGGCGAAATCCCTCCGTGGTCGCCAATTGTTAAACAGGAAAAGGGCTCTCTGCCTCACCTTTTCCTATTTAACCTGTTTCCTTCACGCAGACAGGAAACCTTTCATACAACGTACAGGAAAGGCTACACCCTTTCCTTTCTCAACTCTCAATATATCTGTATATATATATTAGACTTCTCCCAGTGCCACTATGACTGGTCTCCAAAGTCAAGGGCAAGAACTTTTGGCTATTGCCTTGTTAGATCCATTCATTGAGAGTAAACATACACACACCACAAGATCTCTAATATGCACCTTCATTACTAACATGAATACAAAAGACAAAGTGTAGAGAACCTTTATCTCCTGCTAAACCTTCAAATGGAGACCCTCTCTCCTGTTAGAACTTCCTGTTGAGACCCTTCTGGAGACCCCTTCTCCCTTGCCCTAACTACTCCTTAACTACTCTTCCTCTCGCCACGTCATCCTTTACCTTTACAAGATTTCCTTTTCCTTTTCCTTTTCCTTACTCACCTTTTCCTGTAAGGATTTTCCTCCTTCACAGCCTTTCTTTCCTCTTCCTTACGCACCTTTTCCTCTCGGTAAGGATTTTCCTTCTTCACAACCTTTCCTTCCATGCTTACTACGAACCTTCCTACCCTTATTCTCTCTACAGTAGGATGTCCTATGCTCCTAATATTTTACCTTTAACAATATCGAAATTTACCATGACAAGAATGAAATCTCCTTGTTTGATTTCTTTTTTCCTATCCTCGGGCCTTTGTCGATGAAGCAGAACACCATTGACATCCAACAACACAATATGGCCATGAGTAACATGGATAGCGTTGCCTCTTGAATACTTTGCAAATCACTTGTTTGCTCCCTTTTCACATTTATCCGTTGCACTATCTCGTTGCCTATCCCTTCATCATTTAATTGTACATCATCCTTACAAGATTCAGATATTGCATGCGCTGAAGAAATTGATTTCGGAACTGAAGCCAATAAAAATGATGATGAAAAAACTGAAGTGGCCCCCATGGTAACGATGTTTTGAGCTGCATTATTATCCATTTCCTGCATGAACTCTGTCATTCTGACATGTGGCACAAGAAATTGTCGCCAAACCCCTCTCTTACCTCATGCCAATGCTGAAAATCCATGTTCTCAATTGTTTCATTACATCTGCAAAATGATAATTAGCTGACCTTAAAATTATCAAGGTATATTATTTACCTTGTTAATGTGTGACCCATGTTTGAACTAAAAGCTTCATTAATCCTTGAGAATTTATTTTCTGTACAAATATAAAGAAATATACAAAAATGCCTTATGTTACACTCATTTACAACTATTCATCACTTAAGAACTCATTAACAATTCTTCTTCGCTATTACCTTCTGAGTGAGGCGAAGAAGGTCTAAGCCGCTTGTGAGATGGTTCAAGATCTTCTCATCTTCTATTGATGTTTCCATGGGTAATGGAGTGTGCGAATGTTCTGTACTCCTCGAGATAACTTCCGGTCTAATATCTGATTGAAGTTCGTTCAGACTCCGACATTGAACCAGATTCGTCTTCAGAGCTATCGCACTTATCTGGAGGGAACTTTCTCAAATACTCCTTTATGGATTCGTTGGGGTACAGTTGAGAACCTATCTATCCACTTGTTCAGGTCCTCAACCATGGTCTTATCCTTTTCAACGGCAAATACACATGTATGCCGAAGGTAACACTCCTTCAAGACGGACCCCCTAGTGCAGTAGTCAAAAACCCACGCATCACTGTGAGGACCCCTGATCAAGTTGACGATGCTCCGTGCCGCTTGACTTGTGATGTTTGGATAACGTACATTGCCGAATACGTCACTCTCACTATCGGTGTATCGGATGGAGGTTCAGGGCCGTTGGAGTGCAAACAGATGCCTGGCCAGTCATTTGGAAGTTTGAAACTGTTTGGCGCATTCCTAACAACCAAGTGAACAACCGAATCAATGCACTTCGGATCAGCATCATTCATATAAAATCCTGTCCAACGATGTTTATTCCTCTTGGCAAAGGAGAAGGCAAAGGTATCGGTGACATGAGCAAGAATCAAGAAATAAATACCTGAAAACGTAGATATCAGTCTGCATATTTCAATAATAAATACCTTCTTTGTACATGCTTGCACGGCTAAGTTTCTCCACCAAATCCTCTAGTGTCCTGTCTGTCGAAGGATTTTTTGACACCCGCCGATCCATCACGAACAATTGAAACGGTTTCCTACAAGCAGTGATGGTACCCCATAAAGTCTCCGAATCCAACAACAAACATCTGTAGGGCTTGTCGTGATTCGTAGCATCCTCCTTTATAAGGTTCAACTCGGTTCTCCGCTGCTGAAGGACTGCCATAAGAGAAGGCGTCATCGCAATGTTCTCCTTTTTGGCGTTGGCGTGCAATAGATTCTTGCCCAGATCTTCCGATTGATTCACCCATTCGACAAGCATATCATCATTTGTCACATGCAAATATTTGCTGACCTCTTCGTATGTTGAAGCCGAAATCCAACCCAGTTTGTGGCAGTGTATTCCCAACCACTCCTTGAAGTGCCTGACCGTCTTCAACTCCATTGCCTTGAGATGAAAAGGAGAGGTGGGGCTGCTGTTGTTAATCTGTAATTTGCCATCAATCACCAAATCAGCCAAGACTTCCATCTCCTCCATCGTTGTTCCATTTAAAGGCTTCAACCATGTGAGCTTGAAATCGTTGTCTACATCCTTTATAGATTGAACAGACTTAGCCTTCGGCGTCTTACTGGGTTTCTTTGCAGACTTCTCTGAGGGCTCCACTTCACTTGTCTGCTTCTTCTTCAGTGTTCCTTTTGCAAAGGATTCCATAATCCCCAACCATTTCGCAAAGATCCTATCCTCGGGACAAGAAATCAACATCATCAAAAAGGATGTTTCCTTCCCGCCCACCTGGGCAAAATCAACTGCTACAATTTCTTCAACTCTCTGAGAAAAAGACAGATTAATATACCGGCGAGATAAATCCCGCCCAAACAATTTGCTTACCCGGTAGTCCGCAGATTGTGTATTCCCTGCGGTAGCTCTTTGTGGTCGCTGAAGAGATTCCCACACGGCTCGCGTGTGTTTGAACTTCTCCCATATTTTGCTGTTGTAGTGGTTGGTGTCTGCAGCGTCCCATTCCGCCGATAACTTATGGTACTGCTCGATTGTGAGATTCGGCTTCGCTAAAAACGCCGATCTTTTCGTCAGCTTCTCACGGGTATGCTCGGAAAGTTTTGTTGCCATCGTTCCTTTGTTGTGTTCGTCGAGAAGTCGTTGGGCTGCCGTTATTGTGTGCTGGCCACTAATGATGTAGTACTTGATATTTTCTATTCTCCGTCTGAACCTTCCTCATTTGTTCCGGTGTTGATCCACACTTTGTCAGCGCCTTTGTTTCTCTCGTAGTATGCGCACAAAACAGCATTATGTGGAACGGTGTAAGAATTGTCGTCCTTCATCTTCTCCATGAGCTCAGCTACACGTTCCTGATTGAGTGGCCTGTAATTGAAGTTTGGGTTGACGCTGCAATACTTAACCCTACACTCGTAAATCCTATCATCCAACATCATTTCCTTGTGGCTTATTGCAGCATGGGACGCCACAGGTGCAGCTGACAAAACGACTAATGATTTTCTTCTACGATCCGAATCAACATGTGTGATCCCCGATTGATGCTGTTCTAATGTTCTCGGCACACTCTTCCAGCTCCCGAAATTTGCTAAGCAAATTGAACGTGATCTGTAAAGAACCTGAGACCAAGCCACCCTCTCAATCTCCTTTATGATGTCGCTGTGTTCTTCTTCAATGTGAAGAGGGACGATTGCTCCACTTGTGATTTTCTGTATTGTGAAGCAATATCTCCTGACAATACACCTACTCGATGAGTCTGAAGATCTTCGAAGTAGACATCCAGTGGATCCCCTCCATAGATGGGCTTTCGTTGAGTTGAAGAAGAACTCCAAGGTCAACATCATTAGTGAACACGTGAACGTCATTATCCACAAGTCGACAAAACCACCCGAAATTAATGTTGTAACTGGCGACCTCTGGATCCGAGAACGTGACATTGGATGGAACAAGGCATATGTGTCGAGCATCGTTCAATCTGGGTTCACAGCATGCTTTCGGATGCTTGACTAGCACACCCACTTTCCATTGTTTTGCTTGTCCATGCGATGTGACAGAGGTTAGTTTGACAGCAACCATGGTTGTTCCAATGCGCTTCCCGTTTAGTTTGAAATATGGCCAAGTTGATTCCAGAATCCCCCTGCCCATCTCTTCTCCTGCTCTCGTCTTTAATGTCACCTCAATTCCACATCTGAATACAAAAATGATTAGTTCAAGCACATATCCGAGTATAACAGATTTTATTTTAATTCTTACCCAGAATTTGACGACGACTCCATACTAATGACTCGATCTCCTTGTTTAATTAAATCGTCCTTCTGCAAAATAATACACTATGAATACAAATCATATAAAAACGCACACACACTTGTATAAACCCGAATATACAAAAATAATACACAGAGAGAAGTGACGGAATTAACTGTCCAAAGCTCACCTTTGTGCTAGTGCAAAAGAAAGATAACATTTCGTTTTAAACCACCACAAATGTGAGCTCTGGACAGTTTTACATAGATTCCTAGCTTTTACTCGAAATATTATGATAAGATGATAAAAGTAAATAAAATGAGATATGCAACTTATATATACTAATACACATATATATTCACATGGAAGGTGCGGCGGGATTAATCTCGCCACCCCTTCAATGCCTCCTGAAAGAGTGGGCGGGATTAATCTCGCCACCTTTCTGGAGGCCTTGAACGGGAGTGCGGAATTAATCTTGCCACCCTTCTCGGTCTCAGAGAGAACTGGGCAGGATTTATTTGGCACACCCCTTCAGTGACTCCAGAAAGGAGGCGGGATTAATCTCGCCCACCATGTAAGGGATGGTTAAATGAATTTCGCCACCCTTCCCAGTTCTCTCCATTGGTATGTTGTAAACCTTCTACGTCTCAGACAGAAACGTTTGGGATTGGTCCGACTCACCAATGGAGAAAAAAGGAAGGGTGGCGGGATTCATTCCTCCAACAGGCATTGAAGGCTCGGCGGGATTAATCCCGCCGCCCAGGGCCTTCACTCGGTCCCTATGCGGCGGGATTAATCCCCGGACGCCAATTCCCTGCGCGAATCGGGCGGGATTAATCCCGCCGCCTAGGCCTTCAGGCAGGCCTTTGGCGGCGGGATTAATCCCGCCCGATTCCGCGCAGGGCAGTGGGATTAATCGCCGCCCAGGCCCTTCACTCGGGCCCTAGGCGGCGGGATTAATCCCTGGACGCCAATGCCTTGCGCAGAATCGGCGGGATTAATCCCGCTGCCAGGCCCTTTACTTGGCCCTAGGCAGCGGGATTAATCCCGCCGGACGCCAATGCCTTGCGCAAAATCGAGCGGGATTAATCCCGCCGCCTAGGCCCTTTAGGCAAGCCTTTGGCGGCAGGATAAATCCCCCGATTCCGCGCAGGGCATGCGTACGCGGCGGGATTAATTCACCCTCATGAGGTTAACGGAATAGCCTGCCTGAAGGGCGGCGGGATTAATCCCGCCGCCGAGGGTCTAACCATATAGCAGCGGGATTAATCCCGCCACCGAGGGGCTAACCATATAGCGGCGGGATTAATCCCGCCACTACACACGTCTCACCATATAGCAGCGGGATTAATCCCGCCGCTACACACGTCTCACCATATAGCGGCGGGATTAATCCCGTCGCTACGCACATATATATTTATATATATGTATATGTGTGTAGGAGAGTGCGTGTGTGTGCCAGAGATAGACAAATCAGATAAAATTATACTGATACACAAATTATACACAATTATACCGATACACAAATTATATGTATATCGTGTGTATGCGTGTGTGAACAAATAAAATCATACAGATAAACAAACAAATCAATAAAATTATATATATATATATGTGTGTGTGTGTATATATATAGGAGTGTGCGTGTGTGTGCGAGAAATAGATAAATAAATAAAATTATACAGATACTGGTACACATAATATATGTATGTATATAGTACATAGGTATATATATATGTGTGTGTATATGTATATCGTGTGTATGCGTGTGTGAAACAAATAAAATCATACAGATAAACAACACACACACACACACATATATATACAGGAGTGTGCGTGTGTGTGCGAGAGATACAATTAACAAATCAATAAAATTATACAGATACACACACACACATATATGTGTGTGTGTTATATATATATATATATATATATATATATATATATATATATATATGTATAGGAGTGTGCTGTGTGTGCGAGAAATAGATAAATAAATAAAATTATACAGATACTGGTACATAATATATGTATGTATATTATATGTATATAGGTATATATATGTGTGTGTGTTGTATGTATATCGTGAGTATGCGTGTGTGAGTGAAACAAATAAAATCATACAGACAAACAGGAGTGTGCGTGCGTGTGCAAGAGATAAAATTAATAAATTAATAAAATTATACAGATACACAAACACACAGATATATATATATATATATATATATATATATATATACTATATATATGTGTGTGTGTATATGTATACAAGTGTGCGTGTGTGTGCGAGAGATAGAGATCTATAAGAAGAGAGAGAGAGAAGGATATATATATATATATGTGTGTGTGTGTGTGTGTGTCACACATATATATATATATATCTGTGTGTGTGTGTATATGTATACGAGTGTGCGTGTGTGCGAGAGATAGAGATCTAAATTATATTATTAAGATACACACACATATAAATATATATGTGAATAAAATAAATAAATAAACTCAGGAGGAGTGTGTGGGAGAGAGAGAGAGATCTCACCTGTGTGAGAGAGAGAAGGAGATTTCACCGCTGCCGCCGCGCCTTACAACCCTAGAATATACTTAAACCCTAAAGGAATAGAATATATATTAACCCTAATCGAATATTCCTTTAAGAATATACTTAAACCCTAAAAAGATTAAACTAGTGATTCGCCCTAAACGAATATTCTTTCATTATATCAGCGTGTGCGTGTGCGTGTGCGTGGGTGTATCACATACACCCCAAGAATAAATATCATGCAGGGGTTTAACACGTGGTGTCCATGAGAGTGTTAAAGTTTCACGTGCAGCGATACATATTACACACATAGTATTATATACATAGACATACATACATATAGTACATATTAATATTAAAGAGACAGAGTACAGGATCATGTATGGTGTGTATGTATGAGAGAAGAGTGACAATACATATTATGGATCATGCATGGTGTGTATGTTTGAGAGAAGAGAGACAGTACATATTTACATGGATCATGCATGGTGTGTATGTATGAGAGAAGAGTGAGAGTGTTAACAAATTAAATTCATACACATTGGATATATTAGTACACACATATACATACACACGTGTATACACACAGACATATATACATATTACATGTGTAAATTCAATGTGTTACATAGGGTTTAGGGTTTAGGGTTAGGATGGATCATGCATGGTGTTTATGTATGAGAGGAGTGAGTGTTATACACAGATATACATTATACATATTACATAATATTGTAACATCAGTACATATTATGGATCATGCATGGTGTGTATGTATGAGAGAAGAGACAGGCTACATATTATGGATCATGATCATGCATGGTGTGTATGTATGAGAGAAGGGATTATGCATGGTGACACTGTGTATGTATGAGAAGAAGATAGAGTGTTAACAAATGAAAATCGTACACATTGCATATATTATATTAGTACACATATATACATACACACGTGTATACACACAGACATACATATATATTACATGTGTAAATTCAATGTGTTACATACACACACACTGAGTACATATAGATCATACATGCGTTGAACATGATGTTTTTCAATAAAGAAGCAACATATAATTTCTCAAGTTTGGTTTAGGGCAATGTGCATGTGTGTGCATATGTGTCTCTGTAAGTGCTTTTAATGCGTGTGCACATGTATATATAAATTTATGATTGTGTTTATTATATATGTGCAAAACAAACATCGAATAATTAAGAAAATAATATTAATATACACACTATAAACATATTTTAAATTATACATAATAATATATGATTTTATCTAATATATAGCCATATATAGTTTTAATAATATATATTAATTTAATATTGATAATAAGGTTTAACACTAGAATATCTTGAAATAATAACAAATTAATTGAGAAAATCCCATTAAATATACAAATGTAGAATAATTACTGAGATAATTAAGAATAAGACTAATTTAATTATGATAATCATGTTTAATATTGGAATATTTTTGAATATTAAGAAAATAACAAAGAATATCCCATTAATAGTAGGAAATGTAAATTAATTACTCGAGTAATTAAGAAAATAATAATAATAAACAGACTATGAATATATTTTAAATGATACATAATAATATATCAATTTATTTATTGTATTAGTGTATATATATATATAATATAAACTTAATAATATATACTTGAATATTAAGAATGTAGAATAATTACAAAAATTTCGTAATATTAAACAGCTTGAAGCATTTGAATGACATTAAATGCAATTTTAAAACACTCATTGGAATTGAAGAGTATATATGTCAGACTGTCGGTTATTTGTTTCAACTCATCTTAAATTTTCTTTTCTGTTATTTCAAAAATTTCGAATTTCTGACATAAGTATTGTCGGTCTGACATGCAAATTTGAAAATGCATTTAATTTCCCATTCAAATTCAGATCTGGTTCTTTCTCCGGCAAGGGTTTCTTTATTTCTTTATTTTTCACTCTTCAGATTTTCTTTTTTCTTCTTATTGATCAGCTCAGGAGCGACATTAAATTGGGTGTGCTATTGTTTATAGAAAGCACGGCGCCTTCAGTGCTGTTTACAAGTAAGTATTATAAACAAATTTAAATATATTTATAAAGATTCACTCTCTTACATTCCTCTTAAATTTTTAAATTTAGGGATTTAGGAATGCATTAGGATTACAATATATTCTGTTAAGGATTTATCCCGTTTAAATATACTTCTAACTTAATATTCTCGGTTAGCCGGGGCAGCAGGGATTAATCCGGCCATTTTGTTTCGCCTCTTCGAAGAGGTGGATTAATCCCACTCCATCTCTTTGATAGCTATGACAGAATTAGTCCGGGCAATGCTTCTCCGCCTCTTAAGAAGAGCGCGGGATTAATCCGCCGATAACTCTCTCAACTGATAAAGAGATACTTGAATTTATTGAAAGAGTTATCTACGAGATTAATCTCGCCATCCATTTTAGGAGGCAGAGAAGGTGTGGCGGGATTAATCTCGCCATCACATTCCTGTTTTAAATATTTGTGGGCAGGATTCATCCCGAATTTCTTTAAAATCATAATTTCGGAGAGAATTGTGGGCGGGATTAATCCCGCCGCTTATTCCCCGTCGTCAAGAGTTGTGGGCGGGATTAATCCGCCGCCTATTCTCCTTCGTCAATGTTGTGGGCGGGATTAATCCCGCCTCTTCCTCGTCGGGGGAGTCTGCAGGGGATTAATCTCGCCGCTCTCTCGAGGAAGTACCATCGGCGGGATTAATCCCGCCCATTGTTCCTCGATGGAGTGTGGGCGGAATTAATCCCGCCCATCAGTTGTATTAATAAAGCATGAGATATTATCTTTAACATAATTATGTATTATTGCACATGTATATTAAGCAACCGCAGTTTGATTTCTTAGAAATATTGCATAAACAGATATCATAAATAACACATTTATTTATGTGCAGGACAATATGTATAATACTGGAGATAAAGTATGTCTTCTTCGGAACAACGAGATAGTTGGCACTGGAACTGTGGAAGTTCGAGATGATAATGCATCATGTCACAATATTGCCCAAGGATCTTGTGTGTACGTATGGGTGAACACCATTTTCAAGCATGTTGAGGTTCTGGGAATGGAATTTGAGGAGGGTTCTCCTGTATTGTGGAATTTGGATGAAGTCAAGGCTGACACAGAATATACAGAGTCACAAACAAATAGTAGCACGAGTTTCCAGATGATGGCTTGCCTGCTGTGATGGATGAGGTGATTCTCTTTCTTCATGAGATTGAGTTGGGAGAGGCATCATCACAGCTATAAATCCAATGGAAGCAGTGTCAGAAGAGAAACTAGGGTCCGACTTCGTGGGTGTAGTTGTGACAGAGGTTTCACCTAATGGCACATTGCATCCTGGATCCCTCGTGAGGTGGCGAACATCTGAATTAAGACGGCAAGATGGTTCAACATATTCTGGGTTGGATTTCAATAATAACAACCCGGAAGAACAACTCATATTTGAAGAGGTTCCTTGCATTGGTCCTATTGTAAGAAAAAGGCGATTCATGGGTTGCAGATCTTCCCCTGCAGTTTCAGCAAGAGGGTAAGATGGATCCTACATCTTCCGAAAGTGTTACGAGCATTTCCACGATTGACTTTGCAAAAAGAAGTGTTGTCAGATGGCAGACCGGAATGAAATTACCCAATGTAGACATGTCTTTCGTACGCTCACCCAAAAGCAAAGGCATGAGTTTGTATATGCTGCACTAACTGGGTGTATTGATGGAATGGCTCGGACACAGGTTATCAGAGTACATCCATGGTATTTAATAAGGTGGCCATCTGCTTCAAAGCTTGGTACAGTATATACGGGATCCCAAAGACCACGTTCTACCGTCGGAGGGATGAGTGGCTAGATGGAGCGCGAACCTCAGTACATGGGAACACTCGCTTGGTCAAAACCCGCTCTCACATTATGGCAGCCATAGAGATACTCAAGGCTTTTGTGGAAGCAAATGCAGACAGGATGCCTCACAAATGCCGAACCACAAATGCAGGGGTCAGGGAAAATCTCAAGGTTTTGCCTTCAATCTACACTCAATTGAAGCTGTGTGAACATGTGAACAAGTGCCTCAGTTTGATGGGGCAAGCAATCTGCACTGGTACCTTCAACAACATATGGAATACTCATTTTAAGGATGTGGAGATTGCAAAACACTCTAGCTTTTCCAAGTGTGACACTTGTACATCATTGAAGGCTGCAGAGGCTTGTGCAAAAACCTTGGTGGAGATCACTGCCATTCAAAAGAAGATGGAGGCCCACATGATTGCACAACAAACTTGCCGGTCTCAGTACTATGCACACCGCATGCTTTCTGTGTCACGCCCATCAGAGTACCTGTGCTTGATCCATGACAAGATGGATCATTCAAAGACCAGCATTCCAAAGCTCTTGCAACACCAAAGTGCCTTGGAAATGTCATGAAACTTCCGATTTCATTGACAGGTGTGCTAACACATGGACACGGTTGTGAGTCATATGGACACTTTTCACTTCCACATTGGTCTAGCGACTCCAATTTCACTATTGGGTCGTTGCCATGTGTTTCAGAAACCTTGAAGCCCACTCACAACAAGTCCTATCAGTGATCTCAAAGTGAAGAAACAACACCTTCAACCTTTACATAATGCTCTCATGAACACGTCTGCACTTGAGGCTACTTGGGAATATGAGAGGCATTGTCAGCAACCTGCACAAAAAACAGATGGCCCTGTTGAGAGTTCAGGTTCAGTGGAGGGATCTAGCTCAAATAGTGTACATGTGTCCTCAACATCAAATAAGCTTCCTCGTCATTTGCTTTTACAGATGGATAATTGTGCAGGCGAGAACAAAAATAGGTAAATCATTTTACTTAAGGGTTTCTCAAGCTCATACTTACTTTTATTTTCTAGATATGTGCTAGCATACTTGTCAATGCTTGTTGCCAAAGGTGTGTTTGAAACAATCACGCTCAGTTTCTTATGGTTGGTCACACTCATGAAGATATTGATGCGTTCTTCAGCAAGGTCTCCAACTCTACAAAAAGGACAAGTGCACTTACCTTACCGCATATGATGAATCTTTTTGAAAATTGCATCTCCAAAAAAAGTTGTGCTTTGCTTGTGACTGAGGTGCCAGACTTCAAAAAATTTCTCAAGGAGTATATAAAAGAGGGAGTGATTCTTTAGTTGGTCACCTTGTGCCGCTACAATTCTTTTTCTCCATACGAGATGGTATACCTATTATGCAGTACAAGTTACGGCCATCAGAGCAGGAGTGGTTACCGAAAGAGGGGTTAATGCTCTTCAAAAGTGAGGAGATGGAAAGCCACTTCTCCCAGAAGGACAACCAGACCCTATTCCATTGAGTGCCCAGCTCAAGGAACAAGAGGTTATTATTGATGGCATCAAAAAATATGTGGCATGGGTTCAAAAATCGATGCCAAAGAATTCTGATAAGGCAACTGGTTACTCAGAACTATATAAGCATGTGGTCGACTATTGGGAGACTGTTGTTCGAGAGTTGGAAGGGCCTACTGTCACAAGTACAGAATTGCAACACCCTTTTTGGCCTAAAACAAGGTGGCGAGAGGAGATTGAAATGACATCACTGAGCACAGACGACATAGAAGCCAGTAGTGATGTGGAAGTGCAAACCCCACACTTTGTTGGACAAAGGAACCAAAAACCTAAAGCATACTTTGATTGCTGCAGGATCTTCAAAAACTAATGATGGTTCTCATTACTCCAGATGCGTCATATAATCAGCCTATTTGGATGGGTCAAATTATCGACACACCTGAAGTAATCACAAAAAATAGTATTGTTAAGGTTGCATGGTTCAAACCACAAAAAAGGCGACACGAGAAGGAGAGCGAAAGATATAATGGATGCCTAGAGAAAACATGGTCTCCCAATCAAAAAGACCCAGCATGTTTTATAAATGTTAAATCCATTCGATATGGGTGGATGTCAAGAAGCGTTGATAAAGTCACGATTAACAAAACTGCAAGGGAATGTATGTTTTTGAAGCTTAAAGCAATTACAAAATTATAAAATATCATATATTTAATATTCATAATTATTATAAACTCTTTAATAATAGTACCAAATTGTTACTTAACTATATAAATTTAAAAAATGATATGGAAGATTGACTATATTATTATAGGATTTTATATATATATTATTACTACTACAAATTTTTAATTAATAATGTTATATTTAAATATTAATATTTTAATAACAACATCAATATTTATATAATGTACCTCTTATGCTCTTCCTTAATTGTTATATTAGGCAATATATTATATAATTTAATACCTTCTACTTTTATAATGTTATTAATTTTTGTTCAATGAATGCTATAATTTATTAAAGGGTAGAATACAAAATAGAATATTCTAAAGAATATTCTTTTTCAAACATATATTCTAAAGAATATTCCTTTAATATTAGAAAATGCTAATTAAATAGCTAAAATTGCTAATTATTAGGAAATGGGACTATAGCCATGCCCATTTTAGTTACAAGATGCATTCAGGACTTCAGATATATAAACAGGGTTCCAGTTCCAGGTTTCTCAGAATCATTCAACAACAGTCTTCGGCCTTGTGTTTCATGTTGTATTCATTTCTTTCTTGAATACAATCTCCTCCTTTCAAGGTTCCACCCTTGTTCTAAAGGTTTCGCCCTTTGCACAAGGTCGTGACAGTTTGAATGATTCTGAGGTAGTGACAAGCTTCTGTTTCCGCTTGTCATTGATCCCATTTTCTTTCTTTCTCTCTTTTCTGATTTTCTTCTCTTTTTCTTTTTGATTTTTTCTTCGACTCATCATGTCCGAGCATGCCCTTCATGAGCAAGTTGCTGCCCTCTAGCAGTAGCTCAAACAACTACACCTGGAGAATGATCAGCTCCGATAAGTGTGAATTCTCTAGAGCGAAGATCAGCATGCCGAAAAGTTCAATGGTACCCGATCGAAGTTCCGAGGTTTCTCAATCAAGTTCGTCTGCGGATCGTGATGCAGCCGAGGCGCTACAGCACAGAACCCATTAAGGTTGGATTGATCGGGTCGCTGCTTTCTGGTTCTGCTCTTTCATGGTTCTCAGCCTTACTAGAGAACAATGATCCGATTCCTTGGGAATTTTGACGAGTTTGTGAAACGGTTTCACGGTGTATGTTCAGTGACTGGATTTGTGAGAGTGCTGCCATCACCAAACTCCGTCAGCTTCACCAAGGGGGTATGTCGTAGCAGAGTATGCATTGAAGTTTCAACTTCTTGCTTGTGATGTCACATGGGGAGATCGTGCTCTCAAGGAGGTTTTCTGGTCGGGGTTGCAAGACGAGGTCAAAGACATGTTGCTGAATTTTGCAGTTCCGGAAACCCTCACCAACATAATCGAGTTGGCAATTCGTTGTGACAACCGGTTGATCGAGCGGAAACAAAACGTCGGCATCCTTCTTCTTCTTGGTGCTGTCTTCTTCCATTTCTGCAGTCCCTATTCCCTCATCTGCTGATTCATCATCTTCCTCAGTAGAACCATCCCCGATGGAATTAGGGCAATCACGTCGAGGCAAGCTTTTGCCAACCGAACGTCAGAAGTGGATTCAGTACAAGCTTTGTTTGTACTGTGGGAACCCGTACCACAAGTTGGAGAATTGTCATCGACGTCGAAAACAAGCTCGTGAAATGGCCCTTGTTGTGCTGCCGCGAAACGAGAAGATCTAGCCCGAATAAGAGCCGTCCGGCTGGATTGCCGTGGAACAACTCATGTTCCTCAAGGCTCTTCACTCATAATATCTTCCCTTCTCATCTTGGATCCATTTCATCCACGAAGGTGTGCAAGCCGTTCCATGTTTCGGTGCAGCTAAAGACACCAGAGGTGGAGTTCTCTGGTAAAGCTTTGGTGGATAACGAAGCGAATGCAAATTTCATCGACAAGAATTTTTGCTGTCAGGCACGAGATCCATCTACATCCTTTGAAGACTCATGGTTCTGTACGAGTTGTTGATGGACGAGATATCAAATCTGGAGCGGTAATAAATGACACGGAGTTCGTTAAGGTCGTTGCTTGTGGTGCTATGTGCAACATTTCCTTCAGTGTTGTTTCTATTCCAGACTCTACGATTATCCTTGGTTTGCCGTGGATCGAGTTGGTGGATCCTGGTTGAAGAAAACGTTTCATGAACAGTTTCCAGCTGTTTCAACTCCAGCCACACTCTTTGATTCCGATCCTGTTCCAGTTCCTCCTCCACTTCAAGTCTCGCAATCACCTTGAAGCAGTTCAAGAAAGATAGCCGACATGACCCAGCATCCGTGTTCGCGATCAAAGTCTATCCCTGCTCTGCTAAGGATGTTTATGTTCCTCCTGCCTTACCAAAGCAGTATGCCGATTTCGCAGACGTCTTCAACAAAAAGAAAGCTTTTGCCTTGCCACCGCACCATGAGTACGATTGTCCTATCGATCTCGTTGAGGGTAAGCAGCCGTCCTCCGGTCCATTTACGGTCTCTCACCAACAGAGTTAGCCCACAACGGAGGGCATCTTGGGATAGACAGATGCACATCTCAAAATCACATCTCATCTTGATCGCATAGAGTTGGAGACATTGAGGAAATACATTGAGGAGAATCTTGTCACCGAATTTATCCGTCATTCGTGATCACCGGTTGGTGCTCCAGTATTCTTTGTTTCAAGAAGGATGGAAGTCTCTGGCTCATGGTGGACTACCGAGATCTGAATAAGGTCACCATTCCAAACAAGTATCCTCTCCCGCTCATCTCCGACATGCTCGAACGTCTTTCTGGTGCCCGGTACTTCACAAAGATCGATTTAAGAGGAGCGTACAATCTCATCCGAATTCGAGAAGGGGACGAGTGGAAAACAGCTTTCCGTACACGCTACGGACATTTCGAGTACGTAGTAATGCCGTTTGGCCTGACAAATGCACCTGCTGTGTTCCAGCACATGGCTAATATTTTCCGGGATTTCTTAGATTTGTTTGTCATCATGTACCTAGACGACATCCTGATATTTTCCAAGACTCGAGAAGAACATGAACGGCATGTACGGTTAGTCTTGGAGAGGCTCCGGAAGCACCACTTGTTTGCCAAGTTGGAGAAGTGCTCTTTCAGTCAGCAATCTGTCGAGTTCCTGGGGTACATCATTTCAGCTGAAGGTGTTCACATGGATCCTACAAAAGTCCGGACTGTATTGGAGTGGGAGAGACCATCAAATATTCGTGATGTTCAATGTTTCCTCGGGTTTGCGAACTTCTATCGACGTTTCGTTTGGGATTTCTCCAAGACATTGCCATTGACGAAGTTGACTGGCAAGGATGTTCCATTTGTCTGGTCCTTTGAGGCTGAGGAGGCGTTCGAGTTCCTAAAGAAGGCGTTCACCTCGGCACCTGTTCTTATCCATCCTGACCCTGTGAAGCCATATTTCGTGGAAGCTGATGCCTCTGACTTCCATTGGTGGAGTGTTGTCCCAGGAAGGTCCAGATCATCTTCTTCATCCCATTGCTTTCCATTCCCGCAAGCTCACTGCACCTGAGATCAACTACGATGTCTACAAAAGGAGCTGCTAGCGATCGTCGATGCCTTTGAGGAGTGGCACAGATTCCTTGAAGGTTCCCCGCATGTGGTTGAGGTGTATTGTGATCACAAGAACCTCCAGTACTGGGCAACAGCACGAGTTCTCAATCGACGTCAGGCGTGATGGGCACAGTCTTTGTCCCGGTTCCGATACGAGATTATTCATCGTCTCGGTCGTCTAAATGGCAAAGCAGATGCCTTATCTCATCGCAGTTACCTAGCTCCAGTACCAGGTGAAATCCGACTTGATCAACAAGAACAAGTCATTCTGAGCTCCGACCAATTGTTGGTAAACGTGCTTTCCCGTTCTTTTGCTCCAGTTGACACTTCGTTTTTGGATCTAATCCGAGAAAATCTCCCTCAAGACGAGTTTACTCGTGATGTCCTTGCACATGTTCGACGAGTTAGCCATTGTCTTCAATGGTCACAACTACGAGATTATGCTGCTTTCATCTTCATAATGGGTTGTTGTACCACCACATCCAAATCTATGTTCGGACGGAGAACTGAGGTTGCAAGCTGTCCAACACTGCCATGACAACACAGTTGTAGGACATTTTGGCATTCGGAAGACGATCGAGCTGGTACAACGGGTGTTCTGGTGGCCTTCGCTTCGCATGTATGTTGAGAGATTTGTGCGATCTTGTGACACGTGCCAGCGTACAAAGCTTTCTTGTCATCGACCGGTTGGACTACTACAGTCTCTTCCTATTGCTTAGCGGCCATGGTCATCCATCACTATGGATTTCTTCATAGATTTACCGCCTTCTAGAGGGTTTGATGCTGTCCTAGTCATTGTTGATCGGTTCTCTAAGATGGCACACTTTGTTCCCTGCAACAAGACATGTTCGGGTCCTGATGCTGCAGATCTGGTCCGGGAGGTGTTCCGTCTTCATGGTCTTCCTGATGAAACTTGTCACGGATCGAGGTCCCCAGTTCACTTCGCATTCTGGCGAAGATTCTTAGATCAGCTACGTATCACCGGGAAGCTGTCTATTGCACATCATCCTGAAACAGATGGACAATCGGAGCGCACGATTCAGACTCTGGAACAATATCTCCAGTGTTCATTTCTCATCTGCAAGATGATTGGGTCGATCTCCTTCCTGCTGCCGAGTTCGCGTACAACAACACGGCACACTCATCCATAGGTGTGTTGCCATTTTTCGCATTCTCTGGTGTTCATCTTCGCTGGTCCTACAGCTTGCCCGTGGTTCCTGGCCTCACCACTGCTGCCGATGATTGTGTTGAGCATCTTCGACAGGTCCATGAGGAAGTGCAGCATCATCTTCAACGCGCTCGGATTTTGCAACAACAAGCTGTTAATCGTTCCCGTTCCTCTCCTCCAACATTCACAATTGGTGACCAAGTGTGGCTCCTTCGGCGTCATTGGCCAACTACACGTCCCTGTGACAAGTTGGACTATCAACGGTTGGGGCCATTTCGCATCATCGACAAACTCTCTGATGTGACGTTTCGTCTCGAGCTTCCGCCAACCATCCGGATCCATCCCGTGTTCCATGTTTCTTTGTTGAAGCCTTATAATGCTCCTTTTGCACCTAGCCGACTTCTTCCACCACCTCCTCCAGTTACAGTTGCTGGTGAACCTGAGTTCGAGGTTGCTGCAATTCTTGACTCCAAACTTGTTCGTGGTCAGCTTCACTATTTCGTGGACTGGATCGGTTATCCACCTGGCGAACGCACTTGGGAGCATGCTGCTCATCTTGTTCATGAGCCTGATCTTGTTGCCGAGTTCCATCAACGATATCCTGCAAGCGCGCACTTGGAGCCTGCTGCTCATCTTGTTCATGCTCCCGATTTGTTGCCAGTTCCATCTGCTCATCTTGTTCATGAGCCTGATCTTGTTGCCGAGTTCCATCAACGATATCTTGCAAGCGAACGCACTTGGGAGCCTGCTGCTCATCTTGTTCATGCTCCTGATCTTGTTGTCGAGTTCCATCAACGATATCCTGCAAAACCTGGGCAGCTCCCATCTTGTTCATGCTCCTGATCTTGTTGTCGAGTTCCATCAACGATATCCTGCAAAACCTGGGCAGGCTCCCATCTTGTTCATGCTCCTGATCTTGTTGTCGAGTTCCATCAACGATATCCTGCAAAACCTGGACCAATGACGCGCGTGCTCGTCATCGAAGGGGAGATAGTGTAAGGATCATAAGTCATTTTTTGCCTTTCACAGGACTTGAACCCGAGACCTTTTGGCTAACACACACATGTGTTAACCAACTGGTCCGTATGATCCTGGATGCTGAACTACACCATCAACAGCAAGGCGTATATTCATACGCATGTTCCAGACCAGTGTGGACCACACATTCCAGACCAATTGTGGACCATACAATCCTCAAGACCTCAGATATATAAACAGGGTTCCAGTTCCAGGTTTCTCAGAATCATTCAACACCAGTCTTCGGCCTTGTGTTTCATGTTGATTCATTTCTTTCTTGAATACAATCTCCTCCTTTCAAGGTTCCACCCTTGTTCTAAAGGTTTCGCCTTTGCACAAGGTCGTGACAGTAGCTGTTGAAAACGATCTCCAAGTAAACTCCACTCTTTAGCAAAGGTTGTGGCTTTCCACCACGTCGAAAAAGTTGTCCCATTCTAGGTGCCACTAGTCGTGAAAGTCACATACAGTCAACATAGCATTGTTATTGTTCTCTCTTGGAACTTGTGTGCATAGGGGATCCCCATCGTGGATGTCACAATTTGTGTACAAACTTCTAGAAGTCCCTTGTTTTTTTCAAATTCTTCAAGGCTCTTCTTCAATGCAAAGGTTGAAATACATCCCGAGACGTCCACAAAAATTGATGGAAGACCAAGCAAACGTTGCATCCGTTCCTCGCTATCGCATTTCTTCAGTTTTATCTGATGCTCAATGGCAAGCGTCAGTTTGTTCACTACTAATAGAAGGTTGCCTGTTGACACTTGCAGAAATTTTTTGACATACGCATGAGCTCCTTCAACACGTGATGTAGCCTTGTTTCCAAAATGCATATGTGTTGATGTCCAGGCATCTACGAATCGCTCTTTGTACACGAGCCATGTTGTTGAGAGGTATTCAAGGACTTTGGGTGCACTGAAAGATGGTTTGAAAGCTCTGTTAATCGTTCTTTGTATTCCACATCCGTCTTGGCCGTAACTAGGAAATTTCATCTATTCATAAACGTATTCCACTCTTCGCTTGAAGAAAAATGTTTTTTGCATTGGGCTAGATATTCTTGTTAATATGCCATACACAGAAGGTGTGCCGAGGAAGGGAATACATCCTCTATAGCCCCCATCAGGGCTAGTTCACAATCTGTGACCATGACCTTCGAAAAATTGTTTTCCCAAATGGTAGCAAGTTTTGATAATGCCCATGTGTAATCTGCTCGTTTTTCTTCACGAAGGAAGCAAAAAGCAATTGAGAAATGACTATTGAAGCTTGTCATTCCAACTATGTGAAGCATCGAAAGCTGATACCAATTTGTTTTATATGTGCAATCCATAAGGACAACATGATGATAATGTTTCGCAAGCCGAATACTTGCACAATGTGCAAAAAGAGTGCCATGATCTTCCCCTCCTCATCAGATTCGGTGAATGCAAGAAATTGCTATTTCTCAAATCATTAAGGAGTGTCTAAATTGGTGTTCGTCCAGCGGATTGCTCGTTTCACACTTTTGCGCATGCATTATACAAGGTCCGTAGGCTTGCAAGAGATTCGGTAGTTGATTTTCGTATAGTTGATAAAATGCCAAGGGGCTTGACTCTTGCAAGGCTCATGTTTTTCACGGTTGCAGCCTGCTCATTATTCAACTTCCGGTGGACGAATGACCAGATGGATGACTGTGATGGCATATGGTTGTGATTTTGGTTGAGGACCTTCAACATCCATTTGCATGTCTTCTTGGAGTAGGAGCCACTCAATAGAAAGGACATTCCACAAGGCGAGACTTCGTTTGCCATTTACGGTCTACTACCTTGATTTTAGGTACATGAACGCCTCCGCAATCACACTTGAGATAGACAATTTTACCTGCGATTGACTGCTTTATTGTAATTGCATAGCCATTACAACAAGCAAAATCTTGCACACAGCCCAAGTTTCAGCGCGAGGCATACTCAGCTGCCGGTGGCGGGGGCATGGCACTTTCACTGATTTGCGAATCGCATTTCTCGATTTTCTGCAATCTAGCTAGTGAGGTGTCTTGCTTACTTTCTTGTCCTAGCATGGTGAGTGAACGCGTTTTTAGGGATCATTTAGTAGCATATTTTTGGTGGAAGAAGGAACGCATGGACACTGCGTAGACGCATTTTTTAACTTATAATGGCGATGAGGTATAATGCGTGATTGGTTGATAGGCAACAAAGTACTTTTTGATTCGCTTAATTTTGGCCAATCATGAGGCGTAGTGGATATAATAATTAAGGGGTGACAAAAGGTAATGAATTTAACTGAAATGGTAGTGAATATATCAATTTTCTATATTTAATGTTGTTATGATTACAATTTTTTAGTAAAGTTTAAATTTTTTAAAATATTCTAAAATATCTGTCTTTTAGAAAATTTTAGATTTTAAAATGTTCTTAATTCTAATTTAATATTTAAAGGTTAAAGCTGAGAGAGGTGTGAATACCAAATATGATTCGATTAGGTCTGACTCATACAAGGTATTTATACTAAGTGAAGATTAGTGCTCTTGGTGCCAAGTAAATCATGGTGCCAAGTAAATCATGGTGCCAGATTAGCCAGCGCCTAGATTAGCCAATGCCTAGATTAGTGTGCCTGCATCCTAGTGCCACATGGCACTTCTATGGCAAAGTATACGTGGCATATTATATATATCTATGGAACCTTACATCATCCCCCTCAAGATGTGATATCTACCTATCAAGGTTGTCCTCCTTCCTGGATGAGTGTCCGTTAGTGGAACGGTAATAGCTAACACACATGAGCGACATGTTGTGACTCCCGAACACCATCATGCCGCTTCAAGCGATACACTTGCATCCCCAACTATTCTTCAAACTCCAAGGCCCAACCCATCACGGTTGAAGCCCCGCTGCGTGTGTTTGATCCCTTAGCCTCGGAAACTTGATGAGAACTAAATCTCCCTTGATATTGAGTGTGTTCAATGTCGTTGATTGTAAGTTCAACGCTGATACTCTTATGTCCGGGCTAATTGTTCTCCATCTTGAGCATACAACAGAGGAAGGACTTGGTTCAAATGCTCCAACCACATATGCCATCCATATACCGTGCCTCGTGAGGAGTAATGCCAATTGCTGGCAGCAACACAGGTTTTATGACCATACAAAGCTTTGAATGGGGAAATCCCTGTTGACTTGTGAGGGGCTAAAACATAAGCAAATTGGAGATATGGAAGTCACATATCCCAATTCATATGGTTAGGGCTTCACATACTTGGCAAGCATAACTTTGGAAGTTCTGTTTAACCGCTCCACCAAACCATTAGTCTCAAGATGATATACTGAGGCAAAGAATTGTCAGATCTACAACCGTCACATCAACAAAGCTACCGCTTCCGTTATTGGGCCCGGTCCTTGATCCGATAAAATTTATTCGGGGCAACCATGCTTCAACACCACTTGAGCTAGTAGGAACTTGATGATAAAAGTTGTTGTAGCATCTGGCAAAGCACACATTTCTACCCATCGAGTCAAGTAATCAGAGCACATAATGATGTATCGATTACCAAACTATGACACATGAAATGGTCCCATGATGTTATAAGCTACCAGCTCAAAGGGGTGAGAAACTCGAATCGGCTCCAAGGTTGTAGCACGAGGAAGTGTGGACACGTTATGCCGTTGACACTCTGGACACGTATGAATGTACTCATGCAGGTCTTGTTGCAATTGGGGCCAATACAATGCTGCCGAATCCTCTCAAGGCATTGTTGGAATCCCATGTGTCTGGACATTGGGTTGTCATGAAAGAACTACAACCAGGAGTTAATGTAAATTGGTGGTGCCCACACGACACTTGAAACCGTCTCCAACAAACACAAGCATGTCACTTATCAGTATGAAAGATCGTGCATATGTACAAAAGTTAAGATCCTCACAAGGTACCTCATTACTCAAGACCTCATGCAACCTCCTGATCCATGGCTCTATCTTTTGGGGTTCCATAATGTCTTCTGCCTTGGAAGAACGTGATCAGGAGGGCGTCTGGCAACAATGCCACAGGAGCTCGAGATAACGCGTCCACATCCACCATGCTAGATCCTGAGCGATGAACAACCAAAACGATACCCTTGCAAAATTAAAGCCCATCATGCAAGTCGTCCGTCACATTCCTCCTCTTCATGATTGAGTTAACTACAGCATGATCGGTTTCCAACAATGTGTCGAAGATAAATACGCATGGAACTTCTGAAAGGCTCATACGACTATCAGACATTCCTTGTTCATGATGGAATAATTTTTCTCTGCATCACTAAGGCTCCAACTTACATAAGCAATTGGGTACCATTGACCATCGGGAGTCTCCTGCAACCCAACCCGAATCTGAAGCATCGGTCCAGGATTTGGTGAAGTCTGGATACCGCAACAAAGGTGGAGATCCTAGTAGTGCCTTAACATCCTCGAATGCCTTTTGACACTTCTTGGACCACAGGAACTAAGCTCCTTGTTTTAACAATCATCGCAATGGAATTGTCAGATTTGAGAACTGCAGAACAAACCTCGTTAGGTATGTCGCCTTTCCCAAGAAATGCTGCAACTCCGCCACTGACTCAGGAGCCGGAAATTCTTGTATAACCAGGGTCTTATCGAGATCTGGCTTCACACCCTTTGTCGTGATGATGAATCCTAAGTACTTCAAAGAGGTACATCCGAACTTGCACTTCTACTCTTTCAACTTCAACCCGTATTGCATCAATTACTGTAGGACCCGTTCTAACTGCTGAAGGTGCTCCTCCCACGTAACAGAGTGAATTAGAAGGTCGTCAATATATGCATGCACAAATTCTTCAAAGCCCTCCAATAACTTATCCATCATCTGCTGAAAAGTTGTTGGGGCCCCGGCCAACCCAAATGGCATAGCCATAAATTCGTACAAGCCGGATGGTGTTCAAAATGTTGTCTTTGTTGCATCTTTAGAGTCATAAGGATTTGCCAATAGCCGGAAGCCATGTCAAGGATAGTGAAGTATCGGCTATTCCCCAATGCATCGACCAAATCATCTACCCTCGGTAATGGATATGAATCTGGAACAAAACATTATTCAATAGTCTGAAGTTGATAATGAAACATGCAGTCCCATCCGGCTTTGGAACTAGGTGTGGTTATGCCGCCCACGGACTTCGGAACTTACATATCACCTTAACTCTAGCATCTCCCTCACACAACGATTCAGGATATCCTTCTCCATTGCCTAAGCCCATCCTGATCGGGATCGGGATGTGATGCCAAGTAGTTAACAAGGGATTCACAACTCTTACAATAGGTTGAATAGGCTCGAATACCTTGCCAAAAAGTCCTCCTTAACTCGTTGCTCTAGAGAAGGCTCTTCCTTATGTGCCACAATGCCCTGCAACGTCACCGCCATGCCATGTAGTGCACATCCTGTAGCTTGCCATGGGGGGCATCCTAAGATAGATAACATGCACGTCTTAAAATCACATCTTGCCTTGACTGCATAGAGCCAATTGACAACCAAGATGATGTCATGGACTTGGCTCGGCATCACTCACAACAGAAGTATATGAAGTATCCTCCTAACACCACAGGCACGTGTGCAATTTGATGTGATCGAGCAAAGGACTTTTTATCAGCAAACACTACCTTCAAAGTCAGCTTGGTTGGTACTGTGTGCAAGTGCAAGGACTCAGCTACTGATTGATTGATAGAAGATATACTGGATCCGGAGTTACCAGGACTGAAACAGGAGTTCCTTCTACCATGCCAAAGAACACAAACATAAAATGCTAGGTGTCCGATAACTCACTCGAGACCCCTATGCCCGCACAAGCATGGAAGAACAAAGGTGCTTTGGGGAGGTGTCGACCATTGCTGGAATCAAATTCTTCAGAGGTGGTGCAATGTGCCTAGTGCATGGGTCCTCTGACACCCCATGCACTACTCCCGTTTTTTGGCTGAGGAAGTGTCTCAACTTCTTCTGTAGTCTCGATGGCAGCTACTTAATGTCGATTTGCACATGCTTGTGCAACATGTCCCCAACCTCGCACTCGTAGCACTGAATGTTCCGCCCAAGACCACGACCACAACCACGCCAACCACAACTTGGCTTTGGTCCCTCCTGCGGCCTAAGGACTTCTCCTCCATCTAAACAGCACCCATCTCCATCGGAACAGGATCAGATGTCGAAGAAGTTCCAGGAATAGGTGCCGTACAGGATACACACGTGTGCACCCAACGAGTTCTCAAATCGCTGTGCAATTCGCAAGGCCTCCTCCACAGTCAAAGGACCAAATCGCTCCACCAAGCCAGCCAAATCAGGGCAAAGAGCCAACCACAAAAGCCCAACCGTACCCATTCAGTCATGCTTGGATCACACGATTGACCAAGTTCCGAAACTTAATCCCGAACCGTTGAACGGTCTTTCCCGACACTTGCTTCAAATCGTGGAGCTCACAAAAAGCTGCAACGAAATCCTTGGGCTTATCAAAAGCTTGCTTGAATCGTTGGGACAAGATGTTCCAATCTTATCGATCAAAACAGGGACACCATTGTACCATTCAAGGCAAGTCCTTACAAACACATTAAGAACTCTCGTAACCGTTGGGATTCAGACCATCCATGGTAGTTAGCAATCCCTTGAAAAGTGTTCCCACCAATGGTACACATCTGCTCCAACCTCCCTCTTGAAGAACTCTGGACCCAAAAGGTATGGATTGGTACTCTAGGCATATTGGCATTTTGCTGCATACCTTGGTGAATTTCCCATAGGAGAGCAGTTTGATTTGCCATGCTCAGCTATAGTGCATCGAACAACTGCAACCAACTTTCTTCATTCACCATCACGAACAAGAACACAAGGGGAGAGGGAGACAAAAAGAACATAAAAAAAACTAAGTTGTCAAAGGACTACTCGACATCTCCACCAATGAGAGAGGTGTGAATACCAAATATGATTCGATTAGGTTTGACTCATACAAAGTATTTATACTAAGTGTCTATGCAGGACTAGCGCTCTTGGTGCCAGATAAATCATGGTGCCCAGATTAGCCAATGCCTAGATCGATGTGCTTGCATCCTAGTGCCACACGGCACTTTTATGGCAGAGTATATGTGGCATATATACAAATTAAAACTAATGTAAACAAATGTAATTTTTTTTACCGAATAATCTTAAGAATCTTATTTAAGGAATTATGGTTTAGAAGGCTTAAAAATGTTGCTTTTAAAAGACTTGGAAATGTTCCAGTTAATATAAATACATACAAAATTTTCTTGGTTAGAATGCATAATACCACCCCCCCCCCCAATTATTCGCTAATTTAGGGGGCCGCCCAAATATGGAGGTGCCCTAATGTAGCCAGATGTGTATGTGATATTAGCTTTATATTAAATCTAGTTTAACAAAATTCGGATTCCGAATATTCTATTCTAGAACGCACTTCCACCGCCTTTGACCTGCCCCATTAGAAGATCTTTTGCCTCGTTCACCTTGGACGCCACGTAATCACTTCCACCGGCATCCGGATGGTTCGCGGTCATCACCCGTCTGTGTGCCTCCTTCACCTTATTCTGTGCTACATTCTCCCTGCAAAACATCCATACATTGTGTCCCTGTGTCTAAAACGCCTCACCTATATTTATAATGAGAGCTCTCTCTCTCTCTCTCTCTCTCTCTCTCTCCACACACACACACACACATTGCACTAAACCATCTCATTTTGTTTGTATTGATATAACATATAAACACAACACATACCTTACACCAAGAATTAGGGCGGCCTCCCTTCTGGTCATCTTTGGATTGAATCCACCATGATAAAATTTCCGCAATCGGGGAACAGCAGGACGACTCTTGAATGCCTGCCATGCCTGTACACCATAGCGTCCCGCCACGGCCGTGGTTGCAATTGCCATTCCTGCCACAAGAGGTGTATACTACACAAAACATATAACCATATTTAGTCTGATTGATCAAGAACTCCTTGAATTGACTTACCCATCGAAAAGAATCGTCGCCTGAAGCCATTTCGAAATTCAAACCCTAAACAAACAAAATTAAAAGACCATTTGGAAATTCAAAACCTAAACTAAGTTTATTTAACATCAAAGTAGTCAAACCCTAAACTCATTATTACAGAGTACCAGTCAAACCCTAAAATGGAAAAGTATGTGGCTGCTGGGATTCGAGCCCAGGTCTCTACGGCCACAACGTAGAATTCTCACCACTAAACTACAGCCACATTTGATAACATATTTCTCCACATAATCACTATGATATGTTCCGTCGCTTTATCCAGTCATGACATAATATTTCAAAACCTACATTCAATGATTTAATCAAATATAATTGATTGACATGAACATATAATACATCACTTAATATTCAAAACATAATCATAATCTTGTCATTTGATTGACAGGAATACATAAAAAACTATTATTAACAAAAGACAACACACACACCAACATAGTTATCTGTAATGTTAATTATAAAGATAATCTTGTCATTGGTTGACATGAACACATAATATATTAATACCATAAACGTTCAAAACCCACAGTCTGTAATAGTATCTCCATCGTGCAGGTAGCATCCCTTCATGTGTGGATGGCACCTCTTCACCAGGCTGCACATACAACCCCTCATCCCTCCCACTTCACATTTCACAAACACATTGCTGCTCGTGCATGCCGGCCCCGGAGCCACACATACTATAAACATAGTTTCATTTAAACATATATTTCAAAAAAACCACAATATATGTATGATCTTCATTCTTTTAAGTATATGTACTTAGCTATTCTAGCTCCTCATGCTGCACATTGACATACAATACTGGTTGCTTGTGTATTTCGAAACACATACACACGTAGATATACCCAATACACACACGCACACGTGTATACAAAGCATACCTCCTAAGGGCCTGTGGAGCAATCTACGGCCCAGCAACTCATCCTGCAACACACAACATCAGAAAAGTTACAGAATTTGAATTCTTTTTTCTTTACATTGATGTCGTTGCGTGATTCACCTGCAAACAATTCAATGCTTTAAACATTAGACATATATAATATATTGTTTACCTGAAGCAATATACACGAGAAGCAGCAGAATGAGCAAAGATTTCATAGCCATAATGCTGCTTGTGGACTTTGAAAATAGAGCTCTATATGGGGAAAGAAAGAGTAGATAATTATAGCATTGAAGGAAGGTGTATTATATATTAGAAAAATTATGTTTAATGGAGATTAATTTAAATAAACAATAAGTAAGTAAAATAAAGAATACTAATGAAGTAAAATACAGAGGTTTCAAGGTACCAGGCCGAAGAACATGTTTTATTTAGGGATAGAAAACAAGTGCCTATCAAATCCTTGCACCGTTTGTCAGGTGTGATGTGGTCCTGTATTAAAATCCTCCTTTGTCCTTTCTCTGTACACGTAGCCACCAAACCGAACACACAAGAAATATAAAACAATGTACAAGTTCACCTGTCCACTCCGTCTCAGTTCCACATGCCTGACACATACATACACAACATAACACACATAAGAGAAAACTATGTTTTTCAGGTTTTTATTCTGTATCACACACACACACACACACACACACACACACACGTATATATATGTGAAAACGCGAACTGTACCAAAAAAGCCACCGAAAAAGTATAAAGCAGTTTTTTTCCACTTCCACATGCCTGTTTCTTTCGTTCACCCACCCACACACACGCACGTACTGCATGTGTATGTGCGTGTGGGAGAATGTTTATATAGGGTGGGAAACTATAAACAATGTGGAGTCTTCTCACTCTTAATTCAACCTGTCAATATTGTAATATAAAGAAGAGAAATGGTTAGGTACATAAATATGCATATCCACCAGACACGAGACAATTTACCTGTCCTACTCAATCTCAGTATCACATGCATACACATGCATACACATGTATATGTATATGTGTATGTGTTTTTCAGATTTGCTACATTAAGTTTCTTCACGTCCTCCTCTCTGTTTAGTCTCCACAAAACCAAAAACAAACGTATGTTAAGGTTTGTTAATAACAGTATTTAACTCCATCCCACCAAACTTTAATTTAAAATTCATACAGTTCAAAATTTATTAATGTAAAAAAAATAATAATATTTACATAATTCATGGTATTTAACTCTAAAACACAGCTAATGGAACATTTATATGACTATAAGGCATTTACTAGCATTTTCTTATTTATAACATAGCCCAATTAATAAACTTCATTTTATCTTATTCAAATTATATATATGTATATATAATTAATTAAAAAAATAAAAAACATAATGAAAGAAGTTTTGGGTATATTTGTAATTTATACTGCAGTTGTATAATTAATGTGCTCTATTTATATTACATATATTGTGATATCAACACATTGTTCAAGAATCTATTAGTATGTAAAAATGTATACATATTGAGAGAGGGAGTGTTAGATACTCACAACACTATAAGACAATGTAGCGTTACACATGCACACGTATATGCATGTGTGTGCGTCTCCCAGTTAGACATACAGTCATATGCACGCGCGCGCGCACACACACACATGAAAACGCTTTAGAAAAGGTTGCATGTATAAATGAATGTGTAATGGACATGTCATGGACAGGCTACTTTCTTACAGTTGCAGCTTTTCTGTACCTAGATATACATTCTTCCCCTTTTATATGTATATAGACAAATGTATATTTATATATATTCTAGTGTGTATACATTAATCATACAAAAATATTTATATATTTATTATATATTATTTAAAAAATTCATGCTTTAAAATATTATTATTATATAATATCCTTAAGATTACGTTTCATGCGTATAATGTATAAATGCGAGTGGTGCAATTTCTGTGAATAAAGGTGGAGAAAGAAGTGCGTGCACCCGTGTGTGCATGTTCCGTGTGTTCGTATGTTATTATAATATTTTAATTATATTACCAATAGGTTTATATGTTTTTAAGTGTATTTAATTACTAAAATATAAATTTAATTATTTAATTTTAACTCTGCACCTTGCTGGCATACATACATACATACGAACGTTCATGCTGGATTCATTCACGGGATTTCATACTAGAAAGTAGGGCCACATGTAAGCACGTATAAATCTACATATGCATGCACACATCTATGAAAGAGATTTATGAAATTTAACAGGCTCAGTAGGATCCATTGGTATAATATGCTCAGCAAGCCATCACATAAAAACCTTATCATCATAGCCTTTCATAGCCCAAAATGATTCCACTAAACCATCACTGGGCGTATATTAAGTTACACGTCTATGTATAAACAGTACGAATATTGACTGTACGATACACAAGATATCTGTATAAACACTTAAGTTTTGTTTAGATTAGTGCCTGGAAACATACATGCCAAGATAAGCATTGGAGCTTCATAGCCGCACGCTTGAAAATGTGCGGCAGACATCTCATTAATAACAGCTACTATATAACATATCATACTAGTGTACGTACGTCCTGCATGAAGACACAAACTGCTCTCAAACACACAAACACAGACGTATATATATATATATATAGAGAGAGAGAGAGAGAGAGAGAGAGAGAGAGAACCTGTTTCAAGTGGAGAGGAGCTTCTGGAGAATCGCATAAGAGATCCAGGCATCAACGCAGGCATAGCTAATTTGAACAGTGTCCAGGTGCCGTTTAGCCCAGTTACTCATCGTGATTCTCTTCGGCTTGTCCATGCTCAGGCCCATCACCTTGATCGCCATCTTCTTCAGTCCCATGTTTCTCAAATCTGGCTCCCCCAGTTTCTCCACTGCCAGACTCCCAAGCTCGACAAGCCCCTTTGATACGAGATTATAATCCGCTTTTAATTTCTCTGCGTCTTTCTTTACCCCAACACCCCCAAAGAGCGTCTTTGTATCCTAAGGTATTAATAATGTTAAACTAGAATATAGACTATATTAACAGTACGAATATGTTAACAGTTCAGTTATATAATATACGAACCTGAAGGAAGTTCACGAGTGCATCTGGAATTTGATCAAGGAACAACATCTGCACAATCATACATTCTCTTCTCGCTGCAGATCTGCACCAGGGCTACCTTGTTGTCATCTTCACCTCGAACACGATTAGGCTTCCACTCCAGATCGACCCCAAAGACGCTTCCTTCCTGCCGAGCGATCCAATCTTCTACTGCTGCCGCTTCACAAGTCACGGTCACATCGACCTTCCGCCCAAATACAAACACTTTTGTTCTTCGTGTTCTCTCCGTATCCTGCACGAATACACACACACACACACACACAGTGTATTAGATAATGCAAAATAAAGCCAGTAATAACACACACCGTATTAGAAACATGAACAGAAACGAAATGCATATACAATATTTCATACTGTGATATATGTGTGTGTGTGTGTTGTGGTGTGTTTCCGTGACGTCATTCTAATTCTAGCAAATAATGTGTAAAATCAGAATGCCCTCAGCATTTTTTGTCTCCATATAACATTATAGGTCATCGGAAGTTTATTTGATTAAAACCATCACTGGGCATACTTTGGGTTGCACACACACGCACGCATTTACAAACAAATCATAAAGCAGCTGAAATTAAACAATTACATACAAAACCAAGTAAATGATGAATGAAACACGAATGTACAATATTCCTCTCTCTCTATATATATATATAAATAGAATTTTGATCTCCTGGAAAGTTTATTTGACCAAAAGCAATCACTGACACACACACACACAAAAACATAATATAAACCATATAATCATCTTCGCAAACCCAAAACACTTTTTTTTATATTTTTCCTTGTACCATTATGAGTAGTTTATTTGATTAAAATCATCACACACCCAACACAAACACATACAAAAAACACACAAATCGCTACATACTATCAGATGTTATATAGACTAACCTGAGGGTTCATCTGCGATTCTGCTTCTGGCCATGGATCCCATGAACTATCGACAAGAAGGCGGTTCGTGCAGACGTATTTCCAAACCTTGTCTTCGTCGCTCACCTTTGCCCGCTTCAGAGATTCGGCCGTCGCCATAGCCGCCTAAACAGGGTTTTATTAAGCCCTAAATCCAACGGTCGACCATACACGGTACCGTTGATTACTCTACGTTAAAGTAGTAATGAATGCTAATTATATATATATACGAAGCTCCAAATCTAAAGGAACTTACATACTAAAATATATATGGATATATGCATTACATACATACATATACATACATGAGCTATGATCATCTATGCATATATATATATATATATTCCATTAATTTATCTATTTTCATATATTCTATAATAATTTATATGCATGTATATGTGATTTATCTATTTCTATATTACATTTCATATAAAGAACATTTTAATAATTTAATATAAAGCTTATTAATGTTTATAACAATATAAATATATTTTAAATTTATATTTAACCAAGTTTGTTTAAAATTAGATGAAAAAATTAATCTTAACCATTGATATAGATTCTTTGAAGTATATTAATTTTCCAATAATCTTTACCTTAGAGATTAAAATAAATGTAACATAATTTTAGTAAAAACTTACGTTTTTCCTTTCATAAAATTTTCAGGTCAATATATATTCTAGAAAGTTATTAAGTTAAATGCGTTGCAAATATCAAATATTAATTACTATATAAAATATTAATTAAATAGAATTAATCACGATCAAATAATTGTATGTATATCTACGAAAATTATAGCTTATATATTTACATTTGTTATAATCTTTATAACTTCACGATGTCATTCCTAAGGTGTACACTTTCAGATTTTATTTTTATAATTTTAATTAGAAATATGTAATACAAAGGTGGTTAATAAATTTAATTTATAGGATCTGAGTATACTCTTTCTTTTTATATATAAATAAAGTCATTTAAAGCAATCTGTACAATATTTCCTTTTTTGTATAAATCGTTTTTTAAATGAATTGAATTAAATCTTTCAATATTCAGGACTTATTTTAGAATTAAACTTAAACAAAAAGCACAATCAGTAATTAATAAATTTATATTTCCACTTCGTATTTGTGTATATATGTGTATTGTATTCGTGTATTTGTCAATATGTCTCAATAGCCATTTGAAAAAAAACCTATGTGTATACTGATACGTGTGTGTGCAATCAAAAGCCAAGAGATGTGTCTGAAAACAAATACGTAATTAAAGGAAAGAGAACCTGGGGTTTACGACACAACCGCAGCGTAGTCTTCATCCGCCAACTGTTAGGAACATCAAAACAAATGTATGAATTAACACAACAAAAAATGTATAAATCGCAACATTTAGTTGCTCACCTTCTGAAGCGATTCCCACTGCATATCACACTGCCGCTCCAGTGTACGCCACTTCAATCCCATCTCGTACTCGATCGTATTCGGCTGTGCACAGTGCGATGTCCAACCTTGCTGCACAAAAAAAACACACACATATCTATGCGAGAGCGGGGGGGGAGGGAGGGAGGGAGGGAGGGAGAGAGAGAGAGGGAGGGAGAGACAGATAGAGAGAGAGGGGGTGGGAGGGGGAGGGAGAGACAAATATAAAGAGAGAGGGAGGGGAGGGGGGAGGGAGCGAGAAACAGAGAGACACAGAGAGAGACAGAGACAGAGAGACACACACACCGTTCTGAGCTCCTCAGTCTTTACGTGGCCAGGGTGTTGGGTGACCGTCTTCCTGTCCGGTGGCTGCAAAGGCTTTGCAACAACTGGCCTGTAACAACTAGTAATTATCATTATATTACGTAAATAACAAGGTTAGCGCGCGCGCGCACAGACACACACACACACGAGAGGAAAACAGTCAAACCTCCAATCTCCGGTTAACACGACCACATCGTCATCCAGAGCCTTCACAACTGCTAAACCCTGCTCCTTAACCTTGAAGCAAACCACTGCTTGACCTGAGAATGAGTACACTGTACCCTCTCTTTCCTCTCTCTCGCACGCACATCCATACACAAATACCATATGTAACAATAATATCAATAAGGACCTGTAGTACACTCGTCTACTTGCATTGTCTTTGGTGTTACGCGGATCTCGCAGTTAACATCTGGGAATAATGTTCTGAAACCTTCCTGTAAACGGTAAAAACAAAAAAGCTAATACAAATTACTGAAGTACATAAACTCCCACGCATATAACTAAACCCGTGTGTGTGTGTGTGAGAGAGAGAGAGAGAGAGTATCGATTTATGTATTTTGTACTAATTCGTCAATTTCATCTGTTCTGTGTGTGTATGACCGTGTTAATCTAATCACTTATATTACACGCGCGCGCACGCGTAGAAGACCAACCTGGAGATCCTCTGCTGTCAACGATGCACCAAAATTCTCCAGCTGAACCACTAGTCCCTTCTCAAAGCAGTACTCAAGATTCTCTTCCCAGCTCTGAATGAAACCCAATCGTGTGTGTGTGTTGTGTGCATGTATGCAAGTAGCTGTATGTATATATGTATCCACATGTATGTGATGTATATGAACGGTATAATATCAGTTCGCGATTGTATAAATACGAGAGACTTACAAATTTCTTGAAAATTCTCCTCATCTGTGCAGGGGCCTGAAATAACAGGAAAATCCGTATAAATTACATAAGAAAGCACACAAATATATATACATGATACATGCTCTGTGACATATATCATATACCTTTCCCGTGTCATTTGAAGCTTCAGTCACATTGTTAAAAGTGTGTGCCTCTTTCGGGACTTCAGGCACCTAGAAACATATACACGATACATGTAGGTAAAAATATAACCACACAGATGTATAGCATATGTATAACAGAGATTTAAATACATCCATGCACTCACATAGGCACATAGACATCGACGTATATATAACAGAAAAACTTAAGATTATTATCAAATAGTACCTTCGCCGTCTCCTGGCTTGAGGCCATTGATTGTTTGGGTGGTTCAGGTACCTAAAATAAAAATCAATATGTATGCATGAATAAATTGATATATATTACTAAGCAACAATATATATTATATATAAACATATATAATCACGACTTATATACCTTTTCTTCTTGCAGGACCTCAGCTGGCTTAGTGATTTTGATCTCTTTTGGAGCTTCACCCACCTTTGCTCTTTTGGCATCAGATGAACTACCAGGAGCGCTGGGTCGTTTTCTGTTAAACAACTTCGGTGCTGCAACTTAGAAATTTGACAGAATTAGTGACTGCACAAACTTGTATGCAACACACATACACACACCCACACACAAAGCACTAGTATACCATGTATAACAACTGGTGTATAATGTATAGTGTATAGTATAATGCACTAATAAGCACCTACTGTGGTGGAACACCTAGGTGGCGTCCATAACTAGACCGGACGTTAAACAGTTTATTCATTCATCACAAAAAGATCATAACCTTTAACTTGTTCGATCAGCTTCTCGAAGTCGGACTTAACGGTTTGTGTATCCACATCAAAGCACTTGTTGAAGAAGTACTCGGCATCTCGTAAATCACTCTCCGACGGAGGATTGTTGAGTGGATGAGTCGCAGTGCAAACCACCTTGCATTTACTGATGATCGTTTCCTGGGACATTCCCAGATATCCTTAGCATCTCCTAAATATGTATAATGTGTGTGAACAAAGTAAAGTAATAGTATATGTATGTCTATATCTGTGTGTGTGTGTGTTGTGTGCATATGCTGCAACACACAAATATATGTATGCTAATCTCTTTATGTACAACGATTTAGTTACCAATATGCATATATACAAATATACAGGTAGTTTCTACATATCGCGCCCGCACGCATATTATGTTGCTAAATGTGGGTATTAATGCATCTAGTACATAGATATACGTACACAGATAAATTAGCTCTCTTACCAAGAGATTGATGTTCTGTGCGCCGGGCTTGGTTCCGGCGGCGATGAACAATTCCTTGGGTTCACCTTGCACATTGATATCTTCCGGCCGGAAGAACCACAAGATCTTCACCTTCTTGGATTTGTCGCCTGAATTTTCCCAAAGGCGGAGAATTTTGCCAATATACGGGCTTGCCGGATCCTGTGAACGAATACATACCACATCAGAGACGAAGATTTCTTCGTTCTTGAGGAAGAAAGAGCTGTAATAGCTGTTCTTGAACTCCTTAGTTCCCGGCGCCTCCTCCTTCCCCCATCTGTAGTCCAACGCCGTAGCCATAGCTCCGATTCCTTTCCCGATCAGGGAGACGTCACCTACATTCCCTAGAAGAGCCCTAAAATCGTATTTTTTGAATGTACACATTAAAATCCCAACCCGTTTATGTAGAATATTCTTATTAAAGCTTATATAGGATATTCTCATTAAAGTTCCCCTGCTTTTTAGGGCTTCTCGTTAAATTTCAGAATTAGGGCTACGGGTTTCTCCAGAGTAATGGCGGAGGTAAGCAGCTCTCTCCCTCCCCGTGTGTGTTAAGAAAATAGCAATTCACAGGCCGAGGAGCTCGCGTTTCTCATCAAGGATAATCTACATATGAAGCATTTCATTCTCTCTTCTGAAGAATCGTTTCTAGAACTCCTCAAATCTCCATTCAGGTCAGTATTAATAAATTATATATTTATACAAACATGCATGTACATATTTATAGATATATAAATATGTGCGTGTATTAACAGGGTAGTGAAAATTTGGAGCTGAAGCCAATGGGGTCTTATCAACGGATGCTTCTCCACCGTCTTGCTGATCTCTTTGGGTATATTTCTGAGGTAACTCATGCTCATATATATGTATATACATGTATATCTCTATATATATGTATATGAGCATGAGATTTGTAGATATTAAAGTAATAATATATAGTGTGCTTTTGCAGTTTAGAGCATGAGTCAATAGGAGAAGGGGATAACAGGCACTTGGTTATTACAAGATCCGAGGAATCCTCTGTGTAAGAGTTTACTACTTTTACATGGTTGTAAAGATATTTATATCTGACGTGTTTGCAGCCCTTCAGTGTTGGTGAGAGATCTACTGGTCAATTCATTTGGAGAGCCTTCGACGAAGGACAGTTCTTTCCATAGTCTACTGAAACGATCTTTGACAGAGTCTGGTAAGTACAGTACATGCAGTGTGTGTGCTTAGACAATATCCAACCGGTTACTAGTATACCACTTACATTTTTCTTTTATGTACCAGGTGAAACTACATCCGGTAGCGATCAACCAAGTGTAGCATCTCTAGAAGAGCGTCAGGCAGCATATATTTCTGCAAGGGAAAGAATATTCTCTGGATTTGAAAGCAGCCAGGAACAAGCAAGGCCGCCTCACTCTCCCGTGGTAGCTCGAAGAATGATTACTCATGCCTTAGGTGGCCAAGTCACTGGTACACATTATACACACCTATATATACATGCGTATATGGATGTGTGTGTGTCGTATTCGGTTCTTGTAAATGTGTTCTAAGTTTTCATCTTTAGTGCTGTAATCTCTCTCTCTCTCACACACACACACACCATACATTGTGTTTGATGCCAAAAAAAGTGTTTTCATAAAAGCAGGTGGTGAACAAGGTGGGAGCAGCAATGAAGGCAGTCGTGTTAGACGTAGGCCAGACATGCCTGGTAGAGCTGCAATTAAAATATTTTCACAGGCAATCGGAATCCAAGATAAGTCTAAAAAATGACAGTATTTCACATGCTAACTCTTGACGTTTAACAAATGTAAACCTACTTATATTAATGCATTACTATATCTTTCATTAAACTAGCGTGGGAGTGAGTTCTAAACACCTGATGCATGCTCTATACGTGTGTATGCGCGCGTGGCATATTAATCATATATGATATTATAATATTTCATACAGAAACAAAGACAGGTGTAATATTGCAAAAGTCAACCAAGGCTCATTGTCGAGGTTTTGTTGACAAATTGACGCTCACAGTGTATATATAGATACATAACCTGGGACAAAATATAATATATATATATAGCATTTAAGTACTATGGAGCGGTTTATTGTGCTCTCCTTATTGTTATCTTGCATTTTCACATCTAGCAGTGCGTTCCGACCTACAGATGACATGGATTTAGCACCATCTCCTATGTCTAGTAAGAATCTGGAGGGTTTTAGTTAAGTAATTAACTAATTAATATCTATTTAATGTGCAGTTAACCACGATGGCGATGGTTGCAAGCATGCATTCTTTCCGTGCGTACCTTTCAATAATGACTGTTGTAGCTTCTGTGCTGTCATGGTATGTGGACCAGAATAGTGTTAAGTATTCTATTAATGATAAATAAATAAATCAATAACCTCTATCTATAATGTCCTTAATCTCGTTAATGTCTTTGTAATATTTTGTAAGATATTTGTAATACTTTGATATATGTATACACGCACGAGAGAGAGGTCATCAAGCCTACAGTATTGCCTTTTTTAGCATTTTTCTTATATAAAAAACTATTTTAAAAAATAAATAATATTGTATTGAAGTAAATGGTTTTATACGTTCCGTAGTATCCCAAAACTTCCTTTTACAAATTTAACTTGAGAATTCTCACTTATATGTTTCTATAAATTCTAAAACACGACAGTTTTACTTTGGTTTGTTGTGGGATGATTGCTCAAACTGAAACATGTAAAGAGAGATTTATATAAAATGTATATATCTATGCTGTTTTACATATATTTGCACTTAATATTAAGTATTGAATGCCGAAACCTTAGCATACCTATATGTATTAGAATATATGTATATGTGTACACATACGTGTGTTACAATGATTATGCATTAACGATAAACAATTGTGAGAGACATAAAACGAAAGAAAGAGATAAACAAATGAGAGCATATTCTTTTTTAATATTTAAAATAGAGCAAACTACAGACTCCAATCTTTGTATTCGTATATAAAAGTCTTACATATTCTCTCTCTCTCTCTCTCTCTCTCACAACACACACACACCGTCTATGCCAGTTGGGATAACAGTCCTTAGAAATCTCTTCCACGTCTCATATACGTATATGTCAAGCAAACAATATAGCCATGACGTGTGTGTTTACACCATACTGTACATACCTTTTTCTATATCAAGCTGTACTATTTGTTTAAATACGGCGTCCGAGAGAAAATTCAAAACTAGATAATCTTAAAATATTAACAAAAATGCATAAGCTGTTGACATTTCTTATATGAATTTTAAATTAAAATAGTGACAATATCAAAGCTATACTTTGTTAAGTTTACAAAATCCGACAATTCATTACTTTTGACCTCTCTCTCTCACACACACGCACGCACGCACGCACCTTTCAACATACGTAATTAGGTACTACCAATCACTAAATATTAGAAGTTTCGTTAGCTTTAGATTCAAAGTAAAGAAAAGTTAGTTATGAACAAACGTCACGCAATAGTGTATTAAGAATTAATAAGTTAATCCCTCCTAATCTTTTGGGGACTGTTGCCATAACTGAAACGGTTCCGTTCCTGACCCGTCCGGGTTCAGTACGGACAGTCCTTTCACCACAGGCACATGCTTTGGTTTTGCAGCTTCTTCTGTTTCAAGAGTGAAGCGGTTTTTTTTATATACATGGGTCTTCATCATCAGCTAATTATTCCATCATAAACATCCGCTCCACTGTCAACACCATGTCGCAGGTATAATTTATATCACACATTCCATCACTCAATTGACATGTATTTTGTTGTAAGATTGGATTCATGAAAGTAGTACACAAGCAGCACCGCTTGTTCGCTCCGGATGCAGCAGCAAGCAGGCCGCCGGAGCAGGAACAGGCGAACTGGCGTCCCCGAGGTGAGACGGTTTACAAGACGGCGGTCTTTCTCGGCTCCATGATAGTAGTGGCGGTGCTGCTTGGTACTCATATGCATGGCTCGGTGGGAGAGCATTATGAGGTTAGTCTCCGTGTTTAGCACGGAACCGGGGAGGTGGATGAGACGGCAGAGGAGGAGCAACACGTTACAAAGAGAACCCAGCGATGTGGAGGCATCCGTCGATATGAGCACGAATCTATGGAAAAAGAACCGAAGTCACAACCGGAAGGCCGTGGAGGCACTCCCAGTGGTGAATTACTCCTCAAGTCCGTCACTGGAGCTTGTGGGTACCGAATGTACCATCTGCCTCTGCGAGTTTACGGACGGTGACCGAGTTCGGATACTACCGGACTGCTACCATGGTTTCCATGTGGAGTGCGTCGATGTGTGGCTCATAGCCGTGCCTCCTGTCCCTCTTGTCGAGCCAGCCTACATACAAAGAGCAACCGGAAGTGTCCGTCTTCGTCGTCGGTCAACTCGGATATAAACCTGGTTGTGGACTGAGATTAGTAGAATCTTTATAATGATTTATCATTCTTTGATTCCTGTCACGTTTCTTGTTTCTGCTTTACCCCACCACATACAGACACTGTTTGTTGAGATGTCAGCCGGCCGTGCACGGTTCAGGAATCGTACCAGAGTCGTAAGAGAAATGAAAGTTACTTGTGTACCTTGTATGATGCTTCCAACTAAGACCAAGTTGCATATTAAGTTTAAATCTATATGTATATATTTATAGTATTTGAGTACACCATCAAACTTATATTTAACTTAGAATACTACTTACTTTGAAAACGATTTAAAGTTTGCTTGTTGTTGGACCACCTTTCGATATGAAACACAATGTTATGTCTCGACAAATACGAACACTGGACACTTTTAAACAGTCGAAAAATTATATGTAAATAAGATGTGATGAGAGACAAGTGACAGCGATTTCCTACCTTATCTGATGGCTACTGCCAACCAAACTAAACGACACGTGTAGGAAAACACACACACACAGTCTTACGGTATTACTTCTTTAAAATAACAAAACAACGTGATGCGTATTAATTAACAGTCGTTAATTGTATATAGACGTCACGTCTTTAAACAGTGGAACCTTTATATATATATATGTATATATATATGATGCTTACCAGCTCGCTGTCTTCCGTTAATAATACACAGAATCTCGTGACCTATACGGTAGAAGATTCTATTCTTACTTTTAAACAAGCTGACTATGTTTCAACAAATTGATATAACATTTAACTTGTCATAAAATATGTATTGGGTGTACATCTCGAGGCACGCATACATGCGTGGACATATACGTGTGTGCAGCTAAAAGAAAATGACAAATGCTAACGAATATTTACCTTGTGAATCCAGCCAATTTACATTTTGTATACACACGGCAACGTTTAAGCGTGTTTATGCTTCATTTGTAAAATAATATTAGAAGTTTTTAATAAATAAATGAATAAAATTAAATTTCTTTGTGCTTAGAGCTTAAGGAGATTATTCTCATAATTTGATGTACTGTTTTCTAGACAAACAAATACTCTTTCATGAAAAAGTTTCAGCAAAACAGTAGGAAATTACAACAAAGCTTAAACTTTTACATCATGCAGATTTCATTACATATGAAGGGATAACATCCGAAACCCTCTACCTTATGTTAAAATCTAATTAAGAGTAAATAATAACTTAGTTGGTAAAATGGCAATTAGTATGAAGCACCATGTGTGTTCCGAATTTCACATTGTGCCTAATAAATTTTAAATAAAGAAATAAAATCTAACAAAATATGAGTGTGAGATATGGAATATAGAAATGTGTATATCCATTTAGTCCAAGAACCCTAACTTATATGTGGTCCAAATTTAAACTAATCGGATGGTTATTAAAACTCACTATGCTAATAATAATATGTGCATATGTAACAATACATATGGATCTTACATCATCCCTTCCTCTCGTAAGGATGTAATTTGATTAGGGTTCTCTAGTAGATGGGCTTGGATTTAAAGGAACATTAGGAGGAGGCACTGGTGGATTTGTAAGTGGCACAACTTGTACTTGTTGCACAAAACGCTTTAACCGTTGCACATGTACAATATTCGAATAATCAAGTTGAATGTCGTGCCAAACCTCATAAACTTGCGGCCCTACTTGGCGTAGCACTCGATACGGTCCTTTCTACTAAGGAAGGAGACTCTTAACTAAATCACGTACCGTAAACTTGGGAAAACCAATCAACACCAGTTCATTAACCTTGTACTTTGCAGGAGAATGATGGTGCGAGTTGTAACGTTATTGTTGTCCTACTTGTACACGGCCAAGTGTTCTACTTATTCCGCATGAACCAATGGAAGAATGCTTATCAGATATCGATCCCATGACCTAACATCAGTAACTCACGATAATCGAGAAGGCAGACCCAACTCCGTTGGCAACACCGAGTCATGACTGTATGATACAAGAGCTTATATGGGGAAGTACTAACATAACTTTGTACTCTAGTGACATAAGCATATCGGAGAGATGATAGATAACCATCCCAATCCGAATGTTGAAAGTTCGTATATTTCACGATCATCCCCTTGAAGGTTCTAACGAGCCGTTATACCAAACCATATGTTTGAGGATAATAAGCACTTGTGAAAGTGTGGCGTATCCCTAGTCGAGACGTCAAGACATAAAATGCCTTAGTTAAATGCAGGACCATTGTTTGAGAGAATTCGCTCTAAACAAAAATGCTGAAACATGACCTGATTAAGGAGAAACTAACTAATAACCATAGTTACCGCGAACTTTTCCGACCTACAAACCCGACCTAGCCGACCTAGGTTGCGACAGTTTAAAAAAATTCCCGACCTAGGTTGGAGGTTTCAAAAGATAAAAGATAAAGAAATGTAAAAGAAAATAAATTAACATAATTCCAAATACAAAAAAAAATTAACTTACATCATAAAAAAATAAAAAACTAATAATCTAACTCGGGCTCAGCCACTTCTTCTTCCATGGTTTCTTCATCATCCTCCTCTTCATGTTCTTCTCCTTCTATTGGAGCTTGAGGAGTAGTCACTACTTCAGGATTCATTTCCATATTTTCAAGATAATCTTGTAAATCAACAAGTCTCTGCCACTGAGGTTCAAGTTCAAGTGCTTCTAAATCAATCTCAGTATATGTGCAACCATCTCGTTCAACACGTTCTAACAAACGTGTGTTTGCATGAATAAAAACCAACATTTTCAAGTTGGATGGTAGCAATCGATTACGTCGTTTTGTTTGTATCAAGTTCCAACTACTCCAATTTCTTTCACAAGGAGAAGCACACACTCCTTGGCTCAATAAACGAAGAGCACACTTTTGTAGCTCTGGCATAGCATTCCCATATCTTTCCCACCAGCTCACACCTGTTCTCATCATCTTTGAACGCCTAGCAGCTTCATCACTCATACTAACATTCTCACGTCTTCGAAATTTCCCCCATTGGTTATCAATTTTGTCATAAAGTTCCATATCCCCTTGACAATATCTACGTAAGTATTGAAGCCAATTTTCAGATGCCATCCCATTCAATGGTGTGATATCCATATATGCAGGATGCACTGCATAAGCTGCTCCATGCAAAATAGAATGCATCATATCCCAACGTGCAGGTCGTCCACCATGACGTTCCTTCATAATGGCCTTGATGCTTGCTATTTTGTTAGCACACAGTATATGTTCATTAGCAACATTATCTAGTCCTTCCATCATACGTTCCATCGCCTCATAAATTAAGCCACTAGTAGCACCCTCTCGATCAGCAAGCCTCAACACCTTCAAGATTGGAGCAGTTAAAACAAGAATCTCTTGACAACTATCAAGAAATGCATCATCTAAAATTCGTCGTCGGATGCGCAATCCAGTAGCTGTTTTTGACCATTGTGAAGAGTTCCACTCATCACTAACAACCATCTTCCGTAAACCATTCAAAATCTCTGGGTGCATCAGTTGTGAAATCACTATAAACATATATGCAAATCGTGTTTCTGCAGGTTTCAAAAGCTCCCTTGAGCTGAATTTCCGGAATAAGGCAAGCAACCGTGGCTTTTTTGTAATGTACGAAACAATCTCTGTACAACTTTCTATGATCGGAGTTGCCCAATCCAATCTTCCAATATCCTCCAATGCCAAATCCAACACATGGCATACACATCGGCCATGTAAGATATGAGGGAATTCTTGTTGCATTAAATTCCCCATAGCCACACAATTTGATGCATTATCCGTCACAACTTGCACCACATTTTCCACACCAACTTCCATGATCACTTCTCTCATTTGTTCCCAAAGCCAAGCTCCTGTTTTCTCGACACCACCACTATCAATAGCTTTCCAAAAGACGCTACCTTGAATAGATGTCACCATGAAGTTGATTATAGCACGCCTCCGAATATCAGACCATCCATCTGTGACAATGTGCAGCCATACTTTGTCCATCCCTCTCGAAATTGACCAAGTTTACGATGAACTTCTTCATATTCTTCCTTAAGATGTCTTGTTCTTAAGGATTCATAACCAAGTACTCGTGCAGAAGCTCCTGGGCCAGCTTCAGAAATTGCTTGCACCATTTTATTCATGCTTCTACTCTTAATGACATTGAATGGAATTGCATTGGCATAAAAGAACCTCCGAATTGCATTATTCATTAATTTATACTTTTGATCGTTGAGCATACTAGGGACAGTTCCCTCCCCAAAGCTTCTTTTTCTAGATCCAGAAGGGTTGCTTGTTGTTGAAGGCCCAACTCTATCAGATCCCATGCTTGATGCAGATGCCTCTTGCATATGCCCACTTTGAACATCTGCTGTTAACTGTGGAAAAGTAGATCTTGCTGCATTCTTCACATTTTTTGGCACATTTGGTGAATGACAACAATCAATACTATAGCCAGGAACTCCTCCAAGGTGCGCTTTGATCCTTTGTGGCCCTCCTCCATACTCATTTCCACAAAAATTACATGTCCATCTAGATACACCTTTACCTTTGGCAAATTGCCTTACTTTTTTTACATATTCCCATGCCCAATCATCCTTCATGATGGTTTGAATGCACAAAAGTCCCTAAATCCTGCTCAAATTGCTAATTTTTTCCTTGCTCCGTTGATTTCTTTAGGGCTTTTTTTTAGGGCATTTTTTAATTTCCAAACAATTCCGACCTAGGTCGGAAAAGTTTAAAAAAACCACCGACCTAGGTCGGTGGTAACTATGCTAATAACATAAGCAATCACACTAGCAAAAGCACCAACTTCTACTCCACAAGTTAGGTAGTCAGAAGCGATAACGTACTCGTTGCAAGCAGTCCACCGCGAAAAAGGTCCCATCAGATCAAATGCCACCAACTCAAATGGATGAGAAACTGCAATTGACTCCAACCGTCCTTTCAAAGTACATGGGGAGTATTGTGAGCTTAGCACCACACACAACTATGCACATACCGAATCATATCCCCTCGCAACTCTGGCCAATAGAAAGATTTACGCAGCTTCTCTATCACATGACGATGTCCCATGTGCCCGCTAAGAACAAGAGAGTCATGATAAGCATGGAGGAAGCGTGGAACAAAGACCGAAGGCACTACCAATTGCAAATGATTATCTGGATCAGTCCCTACAAAATAAAGAAGGTCGTCCTGAAGGCGATATTGTGAATGTAGATGCATGAAAGGCAAGTCATCAGCAAGTGATGCAGGATTCTCAAACCCATCATGAAGCCTTCGAATCCATGGCTCAACCTTTTGAACTTCCCGAACCTCATTCAAAGACGGCAAATCTAACTTTACATTCCGCGAACACTAAACGTCAAGCACAATAGCTACTGATGGTACAAAATCTTCATCTAAAAAGTCCACTGATGCTGGAACAACTGGCTCCTCATGGGCAGAAGAAAAGAGAGAAGGTGGAAGAGGAGCTCGAGAAAGAGCATCAGCATCAGCCATGAAACTCCCTGGGCGATGAACAACCTCAAAGCCATAAATTTGAAGCTTCAAGGCCCACCGAGGCAGTACGACTTAATTAAATTCTTCCCCTTCAACAACAAAGTGACTACTACATGATCGCCTTTGAACAACATTTAAGAATCATGTAAGTAGGCATGGAGGCACAATTTGTTCATGACCCTGTTGCACTAAATGTTTTCAACTCAAAACTAATGTAGATTACAGAATGAAAACTTAATAAGTTTTCTTACTTAGTCGTTAAACAAGTGGAGAATCCCAAATCATGCTCTTCTTAACCAACTTGCATCAAGACTCTATGGGGGCACACAATAGAATCCAGCTTCCAGGATCAAATCAAGGATCCCATTTATGGTACATAGTTACTATAGCTCACTGTTACAATAACATTAGGTGCACCAGCATATGCCCATTGTTAAGATGCATCAAAACCCAAACTATTGCTAGACACTCCTTTTTGTTGTGGAGTAGTTCACCTTGCTGGTTGCAACGTATGGCTGATGTACGCAATGGGATGTCATTGGCTAGGGACACTCATGCTTTCCTGTAGCAATACGCCCCTGAGATTGATGTCAGAAGCATCTACGCACAAGATGAAAGGACGAGTGTAATCCAAGTACTCCAAAACTGGAGGAGTTGTCAACAGCTCTTTGAGATTTGCAAATGCCTACTTGCAATCCTTAAATCAAACAAAAGAAGTCATTGACGATTTTAACAACGCTCGCAACGATGCAACAATCTGAAAGATGATCCACAAAATGACCGAATATTGTACCTTACCAAGAAAGCATTACACATTATTCACACACTTCGGCGTAGGGAACTTCAAAACTGTAACAAGTTTATTAGGATTGATTTGTAAACCTTCACGTGAAATGCAATAACCCAAATCAGTGATGTCCTTGGATCCAAAACACACTTAGATGGCTTCAGCTTCAAACCAACTTCCTGCAGTCAATCCAAAACCTTGCGTACATCACCGATATGCTCATTCCATGTTCCATCCGAGTGGATTAAAACATCATCGATGAAGTCGGTAGTCACCTCCGGTATATCGCAGAGAACCTCGTCCATTATACATTGGAAAGTCGTTGGAGCACTGCTCAAACCAAAAGGCATCACCAAGAACTTGTACATGTCAAATGGTGTCCGAAAGCAGTCTTAAAAATGTCCATGTTAGCCATCGGAACTTGCCAATATCTAAAGCTGAGATCTAACTTGGTGAACTAACGGCTCCACCCTAGTCGATCAAAAGGTCTACAATATGAAGAAGTGAGCGATATTCGATGCAGAATCGAATGCTCCCATCCGGTTTCGTCATAAGATGAGGTTCACATGCCAAGGACTTTGAGATTTTCAGATAACACCCTTTTCCAATATTTCCTTAACATTTGCTGTAAGATCTTGAGCTCCTTTGGTGATCAACGCCGAATAAGAACCTTGATGACCTAGCATCCCCAATTGGAATAAGGTGGCGTGTCATAATCTTGTCCCCAGATGACAAGTCAAAGTTGAAAAGATCAGTATATTCTTTTTTGAATTGATTAACAACTGTAACACGACAATCATTTGATGGATCTAGAGAGGGAGAGGAAGAACATGAAGGAAAGATGATTGAAAGTAAGGGTGAAATAAAAGTGATGGAAGTAGAGTGGAAGCAAATGGACGAAGTGGAATAAAAGTAAAAAGAATGGAAGAAAAATGAAAGAGAGTCAAACAGGGGAAAGACTTTTCAAAGTCATACTTGGCATGATTGCGAGTCAACTAATCCATACCAAGAATAAGGTGAAAAGCTTGACTCGGCACCACTCCCAAGATTGAAGCTCAAGTTCACAATCATCCACAGAAATAACAATGTCAACTTCATCTCGAACAAGCATGAGTGTGTCTGTTGCCGTACAAAATAAAGACTAGTTCTATCACATGACGCAAATGAAGGTTGCAACGTGTAGCAAAACTAAGAAATAAAGGACAAACTCGAACTTATATCCACCAATATGAAAAGGAAAACAGGACGTGGTATGTGATTAAATCGAGCTTGAAAAGTGAAGACCGGATGAACTGGTGTCAAGTGAACCCTTGATGATCCTTCCGAAAAAAGAGGGAGGGATCACTAACTTATTCGCACGAGGACCCCTCTACTCGTGCAATTTGTTGTTTTTCGAAAGATCCACTGCATCAAGACCTTCTACTGCAGCAGTGTCAATCGGATGTTATTGATGCCAAGGCCTCCACCATGGAAATGGGGGACGCCAATTGGAAAACCGTTGACAATGCCGATACATGTGTCCAACTTCATAACACGCCCAACAATGAACTGCACGTCCACGGGCCCAACCTTGTGCTGGTACATGAGCAGCAACAGCATCAACCTCCATCAAGCAAGACCATCCCCCACATGAAATGGAACGATAAAATGTGAAGTTGCAAGTGGGAGAGGTGATGACTCATATCGTTGTGCTAGCCTAAAGCATCGTCAAGTGTCACTAGAGCTAGTGCATGCACAAGCCCCACAAGGTCTTGACAAAGTGCTGGCCACAACATACCTAACTTGATGCGTTCTAACATGTTAGGCTCCAAAAGCGAACACCAAACTACATCACTGACTTAAATGGCTCTTAACGAATATGATGCAACTACTGAAAAGCATCGTCACAATCATCTGCATGCCCAAATGCACGTTTGAAGATCTCTAGAAGAATACTCCAATCCCCACAAGTTGCAACATCCAAACCATTGTACCATTGCAATGTTGTCCCATGCAAGACAAGTAGGAAACTCGCACAAACATTGAGCACCATCCCATAAATGATATGTGGCAACCATAGTGAGTGGTCAAACCAATGATACACATCATCCTCAGGATTTCTGCGAAAGAAATCCAGTTGAACGCTTCAATTGCATCCGCATGGCATCCAACAACTACATAAGTAATTGCTCCACAGACGAAGGATTTGCCTGTTGTGCATCCATGAATAAAAAGAGAAGAAAGAATAAAATTTACAAGGAAATAATAGATTTAAACAATGGAGAAGCTTCTTAAAAAAATAAAGAAGATCTATAAAAAGGACACAAATTTGAGCGCTCCTTAGGACAATTAGAGGTGACCAATGTGAGAACTTGAAATATAAAAATGTATATTCATTAGTCCAAAAACCTTAACTTATATACAAGAGCGAGCGGTCCAGATTTAAACTAATCTGATGGTTATCAAAACCCACTATGCTAATAATAATATGTTACAGCCGTACACATGGATCTTACAAGTGCTTCAATATTAAAATCTAGTATTAGTCTAATTAATAATTTAACTCCATAACAAAATTATGATCTATTAGTATTGCCATTCTATTTGTGATATCTATGATGCAAATTTGAGTTTGAACTTAACTCGAATTTAATAGTCTTTAAATTTGACTTTATCAAATCTGTGGAGGTCGAATTCTTTACAACTGTTATAGACTCACTTAATAATATCTTATAATCATTTTGATCATTAATATAAAATTACTTATCCATAATATTTATAATTAATTAAATAAAATTCAGTTTATTATTTTAAATTATAATATTATCTTATAAATTTCCAAAGGTTGAAAGTATCGCATAATTGTGGACTTTATTATTAAACATCACTAATTAAACTTTAAAATGATTTACTCTAGTATTTAAATCATGTTGGATTATTTCATAATAACCCTGTAATTTTAATTGTTAATTATCTTAGTTTTTTCAACATGCATATTAATTTAAAACATTTTTAAAATAAGTGTTTATAAGTGTGTTTAAATGTTTATAACACACAGACACACACACAAAATAATTTTTTGTATACATCTTTAAAATATATTACATAATTGGATTGTATGTTCACTATATAATTGATAATTTAAAAATGTTATTGCATTGTTAATAGGGAAAGTTTTAAATTGAAAAGGTATACATATTTTAGTTAGAACTTAACCGATAAATAATATTCAATATATTATTAATATAGTTTAATTTAATATAATTACTATTTCTTATATAAATTTAAAATTAAATTAAAACTAGTTATTACATATCTAAGAATGTATTACATTGGTATATCATATAATAAATTAAATTCCCATTTATGAAACAGCAAGTTATTTGTGTAATAACATACTTAATTTGTCTTTAAACTTAATAATATTGTACTCATATATAAATTTAGTTTTTAATTTATAATTTTATTGAAGTACTAAATAACATAAAGAAGGGGAGAATTATTATATAACATATACATTTTAATCATTTTACTATTAACCTTCATAACTACTTTTATTATTCTTATTTATCCATGATTTATTTTTTTCAAAACCTTATCTTAAGAGTTTTAATGTAAAATATATTTACTTTGACTTAAAATACTTACATTTTCTATTTAAATATTTAAAGAATGGAGATATTTGTGATAAAAGCGAATAATATATATGTAAAGTGATTCAAAAATTTATAATGATATTTGTAAAGAACAATTAAAGTAAATCATAACACATCCAATTATATTTGCCTCATATTTAAAAGATAAATGTATTATTCATAAAAGTTAAATGTTTTTACTTTGGGATACCTAAATTTAATTATATTATAAAGCATTTATAATAAGTTTGATAAGTAAATTACTTTAATAAATAATTAAGTTTTATTTTTATTACTTTTAATAGTTCTATCTAATTCACATAAGGCCATTAAAAGCTTTTAAAACAAAGTAACTAGACTTTAAAATTTAAATTTTTAACATGTCATAAGTTTTTGAAATTTATTTCAAATTATCTTAATTAATAATGAAACAAAAGAAAAAAATAATATAAAAAGTTCTTTAAAAGTCGTAAAATTTTAACAAAAATCATGTAATAAAAAAGTCTTTTTGTTCATGATATTAAAATAAATATCATAATTATTCTTTTTTAAAGTTAATCATTAATAAATAAATTTATTAAATAAAATGTGATAATATTTAGATGTGTGATCCACTCTCCATTAATTTTATTTTTTTTAATTCACTTTTTTTAGCATTCCTACTTCATTTTATTTTTCTCAAATTTAAAACCTTATAATTTTTAAAGCTTTTATAAATTTTATTAATCATTTTTATGTTATGAACCAACTTATGTATTTATTCTTTACCTCCTTCAAAACTTTTTAAAAAATCATGTTTTTCATCCTTAAATGCATGTGAATTTCAATTAAATTAAATTTAATTATTTATGTTTAATTAAATATTCAAATAGATTAATGGTAAGCTATTTAATTTGGTTACCAATTTGAATTAAGATAAACAAATTAATATAATAAAACTCAATTCCAGCTCAAACCATAAAAAATAAAACATTATTCAAAATATTTTTCAACATATTTAATGCATAAATTAAAGTGCATATAATAAGGGAAAAAATATATTAAATGTACATGATTTAAATGTATGTGTTATGTCTTTGTTGTTATGTGTTATGTTTTTATTGGCATGTGCTGTGTTTTTATTAATGAAATATCTTTTATTATGTGTCATTCATTCAAATATTAAAGCCAAAATGGGTTATTATAATATTTTTTATCAAACTCTAAATTTTGTTTAAGAAGTGGTTGATGCAATTTAAAATTTAAAAATTAATTTAAGTGAGGGTGTATGTGAAAAGTTCTTCCCATTATAAGATAAGTTTATAACTTTATATATGTTTTATTATGATTAACTTAAATACTTAATATTTTAATTTTTTACTTTTTTTTTTCTGTGTTTTTTAATAGCTCTTTGTTTTTTAACTTTTCTCTTGTACTTTTAAAATTCTTTATTTAAATTTTCTTCTATATTATTTATATATACACTAATAAAATCACATTACAATCAATTATATAAGTAAACACCTTTTATACAAATTTGTCATCATAAATTATAAATCATCGTATGGTATTATTTCATAATTTTTTATATGAGACTTTATTATATGTTTGTGAAAATATATAAAATAATAAATAAGATTCTATTTTTTCTAGCTTCATCCATAAAACAATAATTTTATTAATTGATCAACAATAAATGTTTATGATATAATTTTTAATATATACTTAAACCTTTTTAACCCATAAAACAATACTAATCTTAAATAAAAAATTAAAAAGGGTATTATCAAAATTTTATAATTACAATATAATTTTTATTAACATTGTGAAAATGAATCTCTTAGTTCATTATTGAAGTAACCTCTCAATCTTAATTTAACATATACATATAAAATTATCATTAACATTACAATTTAAGTAACTTTATTTGTAACATGTTTAAACTTATTAATTTAATATTTATTCATTTTATACAATATAAATCATGATATTTCTTAATAATATCTTTATTTAATCCTAGAGCATATAATCTTAAATATTATTTTCTATTTTTTAAAATTTATGATATTTCATTCTCCTTAGTCTTATAAGTTGTGTTATAAACAACTTAATAAATAGTTTTCTTATCATATATCATATATTAAACCTTATCAAGTGTGTTTCACATAATACACTATCACTTCTTTTTATTTATTACATGATAAATTAAATCTTACCAAATGATATTTTTCATTATACTAAACATTTAAATAAAATATCAAATTACCACTATATATTCACATTAATAAATTCATATACAATAAATATCACAGAATCTATTAAAAGTTATGATAATTCTTTTAAAGATGCTCTAAAAAGTTGTATAAATGAAATATGGTAAGAATATTCTTTAACTCATAATGTATTTTATTTTCATTTGTTTTTAAATATGATTTTAAAAAATATTTTGTTCTTAATCATAGCATTGACAATATGTATATCTATGTTGACTATGTATAATTAATGTGGATAAGCCATTTAGACACAATTAAGCCCATGGTGTTTAAAAGTACAATCTGCTTAATTATTACTTAAAATATATAAATATTATGGAATAAATACACCATACTAATTCATTTAAATAATATTTAATGGTTAAAACAAATTAATTAAATTGTTTGTCACAATGATTAGAATACTAACATAATCTCAAGCATGTAAATTTATATCTTATAATCCGAATTTTATATGTAAAACATAATTAAATAGTTTTAATTTAATTAAATAAAACACTTGACATGATTATAAGTTAAAGAAATATATAAAAGTCATTTTAAATCTCTTACAATATACACATATTTTTTATTATTATTATTTCTGAATTTAGTAAGTTGTATTATATAAATTCTTGTAGTAATTATGAGATTTCAGAAACAATGTGTGTAAGATTTTGAAGAATATATATTTTGACGTTGCATGTATTATATATAAGATTAATTTAAGAACAGGATGTATAATTGAATATTATATACTTTATTTGACATCACTATGGTCTCATATAAATAATTACTTCATTTGTATTTAATCATTATTATTATTATTATTAATTGTTTATGTTTGTATTAACTCATTAATAAATAATGAACAAAGACAAATAAATGTGTTATATGTGAGTTTGATATGTGATTTTTAAATAGCGAGTGAAAACATATAAAAAGTGAAAAACATTTTAAAAATGAATAATATTCAAGGTCACACTATAAGTAACTATTAAAATGCCTTATAGAAGTATTTACTAATAGCATGTAGATCTTTTTTTTTTTTTTTTTTGAACTTGTAATGGTTGAGGAGCATAAGGACATAAATGAATTTTGACATATCGATATATTATATTTGTTATAATTACAAATTAGATTCTTATTAAATATAATGAAATCTAAAAATTTTCTCTATAATAAGTTTAGACAACAATGATAGATAGATAGATAGATATAAATATAAATATAAATATATATCCTAAGTGTACGTACTACTACTTATTGATCCTTACTTATTGCCTCCATTTCAAATTTAAACATAAGATTTATTTGAATATTCTAGAATATACACATCTTAAAACATGGTCAACATCAAGGAATCTCAACGGCTCTCAATTTTCACCTGACCAAAAACAGCTTTTCAACATGCTCTTCCAAAAATTGAAGGGCATATATACAATCATCACTTCAAAAAGTTCTCAATAATATTTCACTTTTGCACACTTATTTTTGTTTTTATATCATTTGCTTGTATAGATTTGCGGCACAGAGGCTTTATCAACAAAGCATTCTTCAAGGGATGAATTAGTAATTAGTAATTTGCTGCATGCAAAACCAATTCAAGCATTTTACTCTGTTTTTTGTGTATATTTATATATTTAAGAAACTTTTGTAAAGAAATTTAATAATTAATTCTCTTCCTTTCTTGCATTTATGGACTATGTTAAGAAATCCACATTCATAATGCTTCTCACTATGTGTATGTGTTTTTCAGTGGAGAATGTTCAAGGGAGGTACCATGCCTATGGAAGAGGCTGGCAATTGGCAACTGCAACATGGTATGGGAGTCCAAATGGTGCTGGAACAGATGGTAAATTAATTAGACTTGCAAATTAAAAATGAAAATCTCATTAATTTTTCTTTGTAGGTGGAGCTTGTGGCTATGGTGATCTCCCAATTCTCCTTATGGTCTCAATGTGGGTGCTGGAAGTCCTATTCTGTTTAAGAATGGCAAAGGCTGTGGTGCATGCTATAAGGTAGTCTTCATATTTCTTTTGTTCACTGAATATTCTGTTTAAGTTTGAAATTAACATAATTAAAGTATTAATATATACTAATTAAGAAGTTTTCTTTTAAGGTTAAGTGTGTTCAAGAGCAGCTGTGTTCCAGTAAGGCAGTGAGTGTGGTAATAACAGATGAGTGTCCTGGTGGTTACTGTGCATTTGGCAAGACACATTTTGATTTAAGTGGCACTGCATTTGGAAGAATGGCCATTGTTGGTAAGACACCTCAGCTCCTTGGATCTGGAGTTATACAAGTTTTATACAAAAGGTATATATATATATATTATCTTTTTTTATAATAAATTTGATAAGCAACTTTGTCCTCAGTAAACAATAAAATTCTTTCTTATTATTATTAATGTATAAGTATTGTTTTAACAATGAAGTATTATTCTCAGAGTGGATTGCAACTATGGAAGGGCAATGGAGTTTCAAGTGAACGAGGGGTCTACACCGTTTTGGTTTTCGATACTTGTCCGTTACGCATCAGGCCCTGGAGATGTTGGTTCACTAGAGCTCATGCAGGTGTGTGTGCGTGCGCGTGCGCGTGCGTACAATATACGTATATACATTGATTACAAATGATTAACAAGTGGTTCTTCTTTAAGCAGGCAGGGTCAGGGGTTTGGGAAGCAATGCACCAGGTATGGGGAGCAAACTGGTGTTTTAACGGCGGTCCTTTGAGAGGACCGTTTTCGTTTCGAGTCACGTCCTTGTCAACTTCACAGACGATTGTAGCACATAATGTTGTTCCAACCAACTGGGCTACGAATGTCACTTACCGTTCCCATGTCAACTTCACGTGATCGCCCACGGACAGACATACACATACATACGTCCTCGTTTTCTGTATATACAACAGAGAATCTCGCCAGTAGCCGTTAAATATACTGTTTAGACTTCATCTTTAGCTACACCAATCAGTCAATAAAACTTATCATGACTATAGAGCACTATGAACTTTAATAGCAAATAACTATATTAAAATACATATACACCTCATATATGCTGCCACAAAGTATGGACACCAATGGCTCATAATGGCTTGGAAGAATCCTCCACGCTTTCGAGCACGCTTGTGTATACACAACTCTTCTTTTTCTTCACGTATCTATTGCAACCATTACTTAGTATATATACTGTACATCTCTTCATCCTCTCAAAGGACAATACATATATATATATATATAATATAGTTATTTAAGATGAGTTAAGTTAAAAAACTAATCTTGTTTAGATAAGTGAAACATGCTTGTCAATACAGCAAGCAAAGCTCTTTGTTTACGTGAAATACAAGTAAAGCAACACGTAGTCACATGATTGTCAATTCACACAAAGCAATTCTCTATCAATTAAAAAATGTTAGATATACATCCCATTTTTCTACACCAAACAGTCCAATATAAAAATCATTCCATCACATCACCTAAGTCCATGAGAGTGATCTTTAAATTATACATAAAATAAATCTGGTCCATATACACCAAAGAATCAGCACCTCATATTTGCATGTACAATGCTTTACATGCATATAAACAAACTCATTAAATGACTCAGCCAACAAAAAATACTTATTTTACAAAGGCTGTAAAGTAAACTGGAAATTAAAAAAAAAAAGAAAAAAGAAAAAGAAAATAAAAAAGCATTAAAAAATAAAAAAAGCAGACCTGGACAATCTAGTAGCGCTTTTGCTTTGACAGGTCGAGGAGGTAGGAGATGCCTTGAGTCCATATTCTGTGCTCGTAATCGCTTTTACATTCAAACTCTTCAATCTCGGCTGCTGTCGTCTTCAGTCCGAAGTATCTCCTTTGTTCTCCGTTCTCCAATAGAGATCTCCCCGGCCACGCGGGTATCTCAGCATGTACATCTTTTATCACACCTACATTAATAAATCCATATATATATATATGTGTGTGTGTGTGTGCGCGTGCCAAAATGTCATAGATTCTATTTGTGTGACTTACGTTTCTTATTCTTCTTCAAAGCCCCTCCTACGTGCCTGCTTTGTAGTTTTAAAATCACCTGTAACATCGTATTAACACATATTAACACGTAATTAACATGCATGCATACCTGGTTATGTTTATTAAGATAAACACGTACTGATCTCCAGTGTATCTCTCCTGTTAAAACCGTTCACAGTAATGTTCAGTTCACACGCACACACGCACGCACACGCATACACCTTTCTTTGTTCGTTTAAGAAACTCGGTTCCTTTTGCAAGAACTTCCTGTGTAAAAGACTCGGCTTCACTGTCCTCGGACCCGAGCTCGCCACTAAAACTGAGTGATCCTCTCTCATAAGGTATAATCGAAGAACGACTATGGTGCTCTTTTAATGCCCTCGCCTTGAGCATGGCAGCCCCACGTAATGCTGTTTATAAACGAACAGTTACGGAGGTACTTGTACACAGGACAAAGCACAGAAGGTGCTTACTATTCTCTTACCGTACACCCACGCACACCCACGCACACACACACACTTACATGTTGCAGCAGCAGCAGTGAGAGTCATTATATCTCCAGCAGTTTTGACTCGAACAGCAGAGCCAACCATGGATGCCACTTGTTCATGGTCGGCTCCCATACTCTCGGCGACTTCTACGCACTGCGAGGCAACCAGGGAGGCAGCAGAAGCCATAGCCATGCTTGTCTTAGCACCTCCATCGTCAATGGCAGAAGCCGCGGTGGCTGCTGCCACCGCTGCTATTGCAGAAGCTACACTAGCAACCTGGATTGCCGCGTGAATCTGTGCATTCTGTGCACGGACTGCCTCCTTCTTCTTGTCCTTGGTGTCCCTGAACCACTTCCTCACTGACTTTCCAGATCGTATTGGTGACTTTGGAGCTGTGGAAGATGCAAAACTTGTGCTGCTATGTTGTGAACTAATGCTATGCTGCTGCCAGTAATCACATATGAGAGTTGGAAGACACAAACTATCAGAACTTACTTGACTTTCTTCTGTGTTCTTCGGTGAGAGAGGAGCAAGGGGACCACTGTGAGTTTTCAGCATTAGCGGCCCACTTCTCTGGTAACTCTTCTTCTGAGCACCAAGCTCCTGAGAGAGAAAATGTAACCAATTTCTGCAAAACGGACACTGAAGACACTTACCACTGGCGCGAGTATCCGGTTCATTACCATCTCAGAGGTCATGGCAGAAGCAAACGCAAACGGGGTCGTTTCAATCCCGGTTGTCTCTTCAGTACGTTTCACAGCGTACTTGTTCAGGCTGGGATTGTATGGAGCCAGCGCTTTGGAGACATCCACAGCCGAAATGCTCCAGGAACGAGAGAGGAATTCCATGGGCTCCAAAGGTGTCTCTGGAGGTGGATATGAAGTTGTAGGAGAGGGAAAGTACATGGGGAAATCCTCCTCGATATTCTCCAGATGGTACTGAGAAATGCCACTGTTCTGGCTCTCGAACGACGCCAGATTGTGCTCCATTCCATTCTCAAAGTTGAACCCAACATGGCTTATCCCATTGATGGTCGTCTTCGTCATCTCAGAAGCTCGCAAATCTCGCTTCGATCGGTTCATCTCATCCTTCCTGCAGCATGGTTTTCCACATAAGTGCGCTCACATTCATCAATATGCATTGTAAGATAAAAAATCCAAGTGCTTTCGATCATAAATGGCTGAGGAAACCGAAATTTATACCTGTTGCCGCAACAGCTCCTTTATTGCAAGACATGAACAGTTTTCATCCTCCCTGCATCGCAGAACGAATACAATACAATGCGCTACTGGAGATTGCCAAAGATATACATACCATTTGGGCCTAAGAAACGCCCAGCAGGATCAAAATCTGCTGCTGGTACGCCGAGGAGGATTGAAACTGCCTGACTGATGAATCTGGCCAAAACCCGCCGCAAAGCCTCACATCAGGACGCAGATTTTGACGGGAATCCCTCAGCTGCCACGCAAAACCTGTGCGGAGATGGAAAGAATACAGACAGATCGCACACACATTCGCCACGCACGAACTAGCGCCTTCCTTCCCCTGCAATCTCCTGACTCCTCCAGAAGAAAAGAAAAATACGAATTAAAACCTTATTGGCGGAATGTGCAATCTCCTCAACATTCCGGAACGGAATCCTCACGTCCGTTATGATTCTTTCCAGAATAGCCTTGCCGATGGACGACTGCCAGCCGGTTGACATGATAGTCGAGCGTTTTAAAAGAAGACACATTTTCTTTTTGAAGTTCGTATACCTCCTTTTATCGAGAGTAAGATTCTTTCTGTTGATATCGAACCTTGGACCATGTTTATTAGAGTAATTAAATCTTTAAAGTATAGATATTGCAAGTGATCAAGTATATCACATGGTTATTGATGGTGAGGCAATTAACATGGTAAAAAAAACCATATCTTGGGGCGTCAATCATGGGGAATTAGCGTCACATTGTCGTTGAATAAGGACAACAAGCACATGTAGAGAGGGATTGTATAGCATCATAGTGTCATTCTCAGCTCTAAGTGATTTAGCTAGCTACACTTTGTCTCATATAGTGTAAGCACCACCATGTGACTATATATCTTTGTATATTCTCTTATTCCGTTACAACCTTGTATATTCAAATGTTTCTAGGGAGTATCAGAAAAGTCAGAGCCTCGTCAAACTATTGTTACACCATTCTCTAGTGCACAAGCTCGAATCCAGCTCTGTACACTAGATTGCTACACATTCACGTGTGCGTGCGGGTGTGTGTACATATATGTATGGGATGTGTAGATATGACGTATATTGCATTACTAACAGACATGAGCTACTATGTTCTTCTCAAGCCACACGGAAAGTGGCGTGCAGATATTGGACAAAAGGATCTGTAAGAGACAGCTGCTTGTTCTTCTGTGTGTGGTGCATACAGCGCGACTCTTTTAAGTTTTTTAGATGATGTTTGGTTGGTCGAAGCTTCCTAGTGTATTGTGAAAATCCAATCTTTTATGTATTTATTTTGATATCGCACCAACCATGTAAGGTAACCAATCATAGGAATATTCACTTGATATGTTTGTGTTCTTCACTTTTATCTGTTGCGACACAGAACCCCGTTGAGCCGTACACTCCAACAACTTAAACAGTACGGCTCTGGCCATTGTGGCGGTACATTTCCTGTGTTTATTACGTGGTTAGTTAAATTAATTTATAAAGATGATTATTTATTGTTTTTATCTGGTGCGAGGAATTTGAGATAGCGACCAGGAGAGGAAAAAACCAGGAATAATTCCTGGACTGAGTTATTCCCGTAGCAGCAACAAACACGTAAAGACTTGGTCCCTACATGTGTGTGCACGGAGAGGAGACGTATGTGCGTGAGCATATGTGTGTGCGTGTGCATGTGTGTTTGATTATTTATATAAGGAGACAAAAACCAGCTACCTGGATTGGAGCTTTGCAGATCCATACAAGCACGTAAAGACTTAGTCAGGCACATGCGTGCGTGTTTGGGTGTGTGCGTGTGTGTGAGGAACTAAAACAGTACAATGTGCCATAAAAATACACATCTTCAAAAAAAGTGGGTGTGTTTAACTGATACAATTTCTACTAATAATAAAAACTCACCAATTAGTTATATTAAACTAGTTTACTACGATAAAATTTTAATAAGATTTTAACCTGTAGAATATTCTTTAGAATCTTATGACATTTTTGTTTTTTAATGTTTTTTGTGGAATGCCACGAAAGTTTAGTATATACATATTAAATTATTAATTAATATATATTAAATATCTAGCATACAAATCCAATCCCCTCTAAAGTTGCGGCTGCTCTTGGTGGTTTAAAATTGCGGCTCGTCGACAATCACTATTCATTTATATTTCTCTCTTCCCACAAATCCCATTCCGTCCCATAGAGTCCCACGAATCCCATTCCCTCCCATAGAATCCCCACAATTCAAATGGCACCAAAGGCCGCTCTTCACCAAAGAGTTCATCGAGTAATACCGAGATTAAGGTTTCTTTTTTGGTTCTGATTTTATTATTTAATTAAATGTGTGAAACGTGTAACACCCACAAGATGGCACGTAATACGCAGGAATATTCCATCAGAGAAAAAAGGTTTTAGGGCTTTTTTGTGTGAACAAAGAGTTTTTAATGGCGGCAGTTCAGAAGTTATATGAGGCCTGCAAAATCTCTCTTGCCTCTGCTACTAATTCTCTCCCTCTCCATTGGTTGTCAAGAAAATATGTCACGTTTTTAGGTGGGTTTAATATAATTAAATGCTTAATTATCGGTCTTTTGAAGCTTAAATTTACTATATAAATCTGCCCATATTGTGAATTTCTCATCATTAAGTCTATACAGTTCATCTTGGTTATCTATATTAATGAATGCACTAATATATTATACATGTATGTGTGTGCATACACATATACATTATATACGTATATACACCATACATATTATACACAAAAGACGCAGATAACACACACACATCTGTATTTTTTCTAAGTTTTCTGAAGACTGTGTGTGTGTGTCTCTCTCTATATATGGTATTAAACATAATTGCAATAGTTTAGAGTTTGTGTGCATATAAGTTTGATATATAATCTATTCAATATATCTGACATCTGCTTGATTATGCAATATTAATAGAAGTACAGTAATATTAAGTATATCAAGACACGGTTTTGAGTACATTAAGAGGTCTATACGTATATGCGCGCATATTTCTGTACAGAACGGGGATACACATCTATAATTGATATATAAAGTGAAGTACATGTTATAGTAATACAAGGTCTTGAGTGCGTTAAGAAGATACAACATAAGTACATATATATACACAGGTATACACAACACACATTCATCCATGTTATACGTAAGTGACGGTTTCCTCGTTGTGTGGTAGACAATATGAAATGCTCAGATGTGGGATTAAGCGAGGAATCGCTAAACCAGCTTAATTACCAAAACCGGGGCTTTGGATTCTTTGGTTTAAATGGACAACGAGGTAGACACTCAAGTATGAGTCCTCGATGGGCACCACCTATCTCTTACCTTCATTTATCCGAATCCAACAGCTTTTCGGTAAGTAATAGTGTGTGTGTGTGCTTGTTTCTTATTAACACTATTCTGTTATAATAGATGGGAATATTTTGTTTACCAACCTCTTCAACTATACCACTACATGATCACCCGGGAATGACAGTATTCAGCAGATTACTCCATGGCACCTTACATGTGAGATCATATGACTGGGTTGACACAGACCCTGATCCAGACCCTTCAAAACGTAAGTTTTGTGTGTGTGAGAGAGAGATTAACAGTTAATGTTTAATTCCAGCAAGGTTAGCAAAGCTAGTTTTGGATCAAGTAATGACAGGACCATGTGATACTGTGGTATTATACCCGAGAGCTGGGGGAAATATACATGCTTTTACATCGATTAATTCATGTGCTATACTCGATGTTTTAACTCCACCATACTCTCCTTCAACAGGAAGGCATTGCACATACTATCGTGCACTTCCATTATCCAGTTTACCAGGTTTGCTTAACTAGATATAAGTTTATACACATATCTATACATTATGTTAAATTTAGTGAAAGGAATTAATAATATGTTTTCTTCATAGATGAACACCAATACGAAGGACTTGACGATGAGAATTATGTTATTTACTTGAGGATCAGCCGCCGGACGATTTCGTTGTACGGAATGGTGTGTATACTGGTCCAAAGGTGAAACTTTGATAAAAAGAAGTGTTGTTCTTGTTAAATGTACAACCATTGTATATGCATTATAACCAATTGTGATAAATTTATATAACTGAATGGAAGTTTAATACGATTGTGTGTGTGTGTGTGTGTGTGTGTAGAAAATATGTTTGTTGAGAGAGAGAGAGTGAGAACATTACACTCATTGAACAACTTAAAATTATATTTAATATGATTAAGTTCAAATTTCTGAATTTAATAATATTCATTTAGACTTGTTCTTTCCCGTGTTGTAGTGTTCAAATTAAATCACAACACTTAATTATATAACGAAGTTACATGTAGGCCACCTGTTACACTGACATTGTCTTTCACACGACAAAAGTTCCTTTGAATATTCTCCCGGTTGAGATGAATATTCTTGTGGTATCCACGTGGCAGTTGACACGTGCCCAATGAATAAAAAAGGACTCACATGAATATTCCTGTGGTACGTTCCCTGCCACGTAGGACATCCACGACAAACCCTACTTTTTCCACACAGCGCGGAGCAGGAGGAAAGAAACAACAGGTAAGGACAGTGTATGCAAAATTTCTTTACTGCAATTTCTTGCAGGGATGGCATACGCACAAGTGGGCAACATCACATTGAACGAGCTGAAGAAATTCGACGGCAGCGATCCGACAGTCCCCGTGTGCGTGGCGATACGTGGCAAGATCTACAATGTCTCCGCAGCCATGAATTTCTACGGCCCCGGAGGTCCGTACGGAGTGTTCGCAGGGAAAGATGCCAGCAGGGGGCTTGCCAAGATGAGTACCAAGGCGGAAGAGGTTAGCGGTTCGATCGAGGATCTGACGGACAAGGAATTGAATACTCTGCTTGATTGGGAGAAGAAGTTTTCTGATAAGTACCCTGTGGTTGGCTCTATTGTCTCTGGTTGATTTCAGTGTGATAGCAAAATATATTACTATAAGGTTGTGATTATACTGAATTAACTGCATTGCCACGTATGAAAGGCTTCTCGGCTGAGTTTTGTGTAGAATGATTTTATTATAATATATATATATATATAAACACTAATGTGTTCTAGATTTTAATAGTTTTCATAACCTCACAAGTTATGTTATGGGTTCCTTTTACAAACCAATAGACCAAATGATTATTGAGACATTGGGTACTTTGCCTTCTATTAGACCGACTAAGCCATTCTGGAATAGTTAATTCTCAAGATGTGATCTTCAGTTCCTTAGCTCTAATATATCTCTTCGGGCAGCTCTTGTATATCTCCTACTAAACTTATTGCTTTACTAACTAATCTAACATTCCTCTAGGTAGGCTGTGCATTATTCTTTTATACAGGAGTGGTAAAGTCAATATATTTCTCCCTTTTTTTTAGTATAGTTTGAACTTGCTTTCTTTATCTCTCCATATCCATATAATAAGTGCTTGTCCACTTGTTATAGAACTCCTCCCCGTTAGTAGTACCAATGATAAAAAAGAGCTGGAGAAGTGGATGCCTCCATTTCTCTCTTGTTAACGTCAAACCAGTTATTGTTCCGCCATTTTTTTATGTTGATAAGGTATTGGAAGGTTATCTTTATAACATTAGCTTCGTGATCAACTTTAAACTTCCGTGCCATTCCTATGTGCTTTACTCTATATCATGTAATAGTATTACACATTATGGGTTAACCAAACATGACATCAAGCTCTCGTTGTTCATAGGTTCCAGAGGCCTAACCATGGCAGTTCAAACATGACGTTGAACTCTGAGGCTTAAGAGGCTTAACTATGACATTCCCAATATGACGTCAAGATTTTATTGTTCATGGGCTCTAGATGTTACACTCCTCCAACGGACAGTGGGTTCTCGAACCAACCCTTGGCCTTGTGTAGAGCAGGTACTTAGCTAAAGTAACAGATCCTCGTGTTCAGGTCGTGCCACAACCCATCCCTTGGAGAAGGAAGGGGCAAGTCTTCTTATGTGAGATGAGGAAAACTTATTTTGTGGTTTGGAATTATAAAGGAGAAGCCGAAAACAAGTGCATTTTGGGGGTGATGAAAATGTTTATGAATTCGACGTTACTTTGACAAAAACATGACGAAGAAGTTCCCTTTCTCGAAATGCGCATGGCATATGGCTGAGCCCAAAGAGGGTAGAAAGGGTATAGACAGGTTTCCTTGTCATGGGGACCATGGGCAAACAATCAGATAAGATAGAAACAGATCACCATGTAAAGAGTTTTTATAGTGAGGTGCTTAATACATTAAGAATAAAAAGTAAAATTTTGTTAAGTATAAATCCTCGCCAAGACCATCCACCTTTTATAAACCTTTTACAAGGATGTTCTCACACATGGGTTGGCATCTATGCCTTGAACTTAACTTGCTCAGCAAGAGCATCATTTGGCCAAAGGAGTTGGGTACATATTGAGACTCACACATTCTTCATGTTAAGGGCTACTTTTTCATAATTAATATAGTTATTATGTAATTCCATTTTGATTCCAATTATCACAGTGGGCACTTTTGAATTCCATATTTGAATTGTCAAAATGAATAAGATATATTGTACAAGGATAACCATCACATTAAGCATATACACGAGTGGATAACTTAAGACAAATATTATTTAGAACTATTTAAGTTCTCAAATACAAGGCTTGTTCTAATAGGTCCCTTCGTGTGTGTGCATTGGACAACATGAGCATTGACTTGGGCTAATCTTGTGAGTAATTGATGTACTTGTCGATATGTTATCCTTTATATCATCCTTATTAAGTCAGTAATGTACTCGTAGAAACTTAATTATCACGACATATTGTAAGGAAGCATAATAACTTTTGAACCATATGAATAAATTTAATTAAAAATAATATTTATCATTTTTAATTTAATTTTGATTATATTGCTTAGAAATTTGAGGTGCTGATAATTTTGTTACATTACAACTTTTCACTTTTATTTAACCATAAGAAAAAAAAAGTTAAAAATTTAGTTTGAGATTATGAAAAAGAATCTATTAATTTAATATGAATTTTTTTAATAATTGTAAAAAGTTGGTAAAGTGTGGATACAACATATATTAAAGTCTTACCCTTACTTACTGTGATGTTAATAAGGAAAACTCAAGAGACACAAAAGAGAATATAAATTATGAATACAAAATGAATAAAAATGATGATAATCAACGTACATAGTCTCTTATTAAAATTATTAATTTTATTTATAAAGATAAATCATAATAAACGTGATGGTGGGTCTAATAAAAATTTTAAATTCGCACAAAAATAAATGAATTTAAAGAAGAATAATTTGAGCTGAAAAAATAAAATTCATATATATAATTATAAGAGAGTAAATATATTATATCAAAATGTCCTAATACAAGTGAACTAAATGTTTTATCTATAATGCATATGAACACATTATAACAAGTTGTTTTTTTAAGCAAACTTAAAACATAATATAAAACATATAAAGGAGTTTGTTAAGGGAAAGTGTTTAATTCTTGGTGAATATTGAAGTAACTCATAATTTTATATATGCAAACATGATATAAAGAATGAGGGTTAGATAAAAGGTTATGAAAAAAAAATCAATATAACTTTCGTTTACAAAAGTTAGTATAATTCATAAATAAGGTGAAAGTTAGAAATAAAAATTGAAGTTAGATTTGTAATCATTTTTATTTCTTTTATAGTAACCTTGTATAATATAAATTTTAATGAAAGTTAGAAAATGAAAGTTAAAGCTGGACTTTGTAATATTATTTAAACTCATTTTTTATTTTCTCTATAGTAACATTGTATAATACAAATTTTTATAATAATTTTTTATACAATATATAAACATGACAAGAGATGTGTGAATATTTCCACCGTAACAAACTCTAATACTCTAAACAACATTTAAAAGTACATGCATAAAATTATAGAACACATTATTAAATGCATTACTCATATAAGAAAATGTGTTAATTTTACCCAGTAAGCATATATTTATATTATAACATTTAATTTATATTGTATATTGATATGTTTTTACTTTTTAAGGAATGTAACTCATTTATGTATTAAAGAGAAACATGTTCTGCACTAAAGGGATGACACATATATACATATATACATCAGCACATGTCAACCATTCAAATATATTTAAAAATACAAGGTGGTATTTTAGAAGTCATCGTTTTTTAATTGCAGGAAGCAGAATCCAACAAATAACATAATACGTGGCATGCTGGACTAAACTAAATTCAGGGCATTCTACCTATTCAGAATAGCTATGGCGGATAATAACGTCTACAAATTTGTGTTTGTACATGGAGCAGGCCATGGGGCATGGTGCTGGTACAAAGTGGTAAACAAAATCAAACAGGCTGCACATTCTGCTGCAACCGTCGATCTTACAAGTGCTGGGATCAATCCTGTAGATCCCAATGAAATCTCAACACTGGCTGCATATTCTCAACCGCTTGTAGACCTCATCAACTCCATTCCAGACGGAGATAAAGTATTCATACACGCATGCGTGTGTGTGTGTGTGTGTGTTAGCGTGCGTCTTTGTGCGTTAAGCGTGTACCATTGATCATGTTTTGCGTATATAAGATGCTAGGTTATGGGATTCTTATGTATATATATATGCCAGGTGATATTAGTGGCTCACAGTATGGGAGGATTGATTATCACTTACATCATGGAGCATTGTCCAGAAAAATGTGCGGCTGCAATCTTTGTGGCAGCATCCATGTTTCCTTCTGGTTCTAAAGCCATGGAGCTCCAACAAAAGGCAAGTTACACACACACACACACACACACACACACACACGCACGCACACACGCACATGCACATGCACGTGCACGTGCAGAGAGAGAGAGAGAGATGTGTTTGACAGGCGTTAAAGGTGAGTGACGCTTTTACCGGGAACGTGAATTTCTTTATAAAGAGGGATCCGACATCCCCACGTCTGCTCAGGTGAAGATGGAGGTTGTTCAAGATGTTTTCTACCATCTTTGTCCCCTAGAGGTAATACACGTGCGTGCGTGCGTGCGTGTGTGAGAGAGAGAGAGAGTCCAAACATGTTTTTCAGGATGTGGAGCTTGCAAAAGATGCTTTTGAAGCCAAGTCCGAGACTACCTCCCAATGAATTGTGTGTAAAGTTTACACAAGAGAGATATGGGCAAGTTCCTCGGTTTTACATAAAGACTATGGAGGACAGGATTATCACTCCACATATTCAGGACATGTACATAGAAAACAATCCTCCTAAGCAGGTTCTCGAACTTGCATCGGACCACAGCCCTTCTTCTGTATGCCTGATGCCCTCGTCGATCTGCTCTTGCAAATTGCTTCGTCTCTTAATGCTTAAACGTTACCTTTGTCAAATCTCTCTCTCTCTCTCTCTCTCTCACACACACCACACACACACACACGATGCTGCACAGCTCTTAAACACCACATAAAAGCATCCAGATAACTTAGAACATACATTGTCTGTGTATGGAAGGAGTATAATAGAAACAAAAGAAAGGCATACGTCCCATGCATTTTGTGTGTGTGTGTGTGTAGAGAGAGATGTACCTTTGTATGTTTTTACATAAAGACTACACATTTCAGGACACATAGAAAATGATCCTCCTGAGCTTTTGAACTTGTTCTTGTATGCTGCTCGCAAATTGCTTATGACTAAATATCTATGAATATATAGAAACTTATGAACTGACCCTCTAGTTTCATATAATTATCAAACTGACCTTTAATAATTATTAATTGGTTTTAGAACACACTATACACCCACACACATGTTTAAAGTTAAAATATATAACACAAATGATTGTTTAATGTAAAAATATAGAAGTTGCATGTGTGTGGTATATTTATTATTAAGCTGATTAATAATCAAGACCAATTTGATGATTATATAAAACTAAAGTGATAATTTTCTTTCATTAACGACGTAAGGGGTGATTAAGGGCGCATTAGGGTTTACCCTTCCTTGTTTCTGGATAACGTTGGCTGTGGCAAGATGACTCATTGCTGCAGTTCAAATCTGCTCCCACCCTTTTTCTGCACAACAGCCCTTATTCGGATCCTTAAAGTCCTCCCAAGCACGTCCATCCCTCACTGGTACAATCTACTATATATACACCAATTGAAATGTGTTCTGTGTGCTTAATATACATACATGCCTGTAGTTTAATTATCAACTTAGATGGAGCTCTCTCTCTCTCTCTCTCACACACACACACAATTCTCTACGCTTGAATAATGTGTATATTACCTGCAAGTGTGTATGTTTACGAAGAAAAGAAGTGATGATAATAATGTGCATAGGTGGAGGTTTTAGATCAGTGAGGTGTGCAGTGGCAAGCCCTCCAAATCTGAAATGGAGGAAACCACACAGGTTAAGCACAGGGGGGACGGCAAAGAACCCAGGAAAGCTTGCATTCTGCAAGTACGGAATCATGGTCACAGAAGGCGGTAGAATCTCCTCCCAAACCATCGAAGCCGCACGTCGTGTTCTCAGCCGGAGAATCAAGGGTAAAGGCAAGATGCGTATCCGTGTGTACGCCACACATCCCGTTACCAATCGCCCCGCAGAAACACGAATGGTACTATTATATATATACCCCATATAATTGTGAGCTAACTATTTATACTAACAGGGATCTGGCAAGGGGAATGTGACGGGATATGTTGCAATATGCAGGGCAGGAAAGATGTTGTTCGAGCTGGATGGTGTAAGCCAAGCAGTGGCCAAGGAGGCTCTCACACAGGCCGGGTATAAGATTGGTATTAGGACCAAGTTTGTTGATGGAACTGAGAAGGTCTCATCATCAACAACAAATACCTCATCTTCTTCTCACCTGAAGTGAAGAACGAGGCTTCACCCGGTGAAGAGAAGAACGAGGTTGCACCTGCTGAAGAGAACAACTAGTCTCTCATATCAAACTACATTCTTAATCCGTCTCTCTCTCTCTCTCTCTCACACACACACACACACACACACACACACATAAAGTTGAACTAAATGCTTGTTGATATTGATTAAAAAGAAATTTATAAATTAGTTAGTAGTGTGTGACTAACTACTTGTATTCGAAGGCTTACTTATAGGTGCTTGCATGAATACGATCAGGCAGCATTTAACAGGCTATTCAGCAAATCGTCTTCCTGGGATGGTGCAAACTCGTCGGGGCCAAATACCAAGTTGCACGATTTCTTGCGCTGAAGCTTCGAAATCCTCTGCTCAAGCTCACTAGTGCAATTGTTGATACGCTCTAGAAGAACAGGGAGTGAATCCAATGCTTCTGCGAGCTTGATCTGCATCGTCGTAATCTCACCTGTAACAACAAAAGTCAAAACTTGTGTGTGTGTGTGTGTGTGTTTATCATATATCATGATCGGATATGCATCTAATTGTGCAAAGTTTAAACGTATGTAATTGTTTAATTTATTGTCGGTGTTCTAATACCCCAAAGCATGTTATACCACAATATAATTTTACGAATTTAAGTATTTCTCAAGTTATCACGTACGTATGTGTGCTTGTGTCTGTTATTTTGTGTGTTACATATGTATGTGTATGTAGGCCTATGTATATGGTATATTGTTGAAATTACACAAAGGATGAGTAGGTAATGTGTTCAATAGATTATTTATTTTTTTTCGATGCATGACACACCCACAATAGTTTATATTGATTGAAATATTACTTCTGTAACATTCTTCGTGCATTTGACGCAATGCAATTTATTTCATGTAATTTGTATTAGTCATACATACTTGTACAAACACATTGTATATATGAGATTTGGATTGAATGAATTAACGCAGACTGACCATTTGAATTGGGAGGAGAATGGTCATTGGGAGGAAGCGCATCTTGGTCAATAAAGGTAGCAGGAGGGCGCATTTTACGTAGATGAAGCTCAAGAAGAGATCTGTACCTGGCCGGACCCTCGCTCCTCATCCGCTTCACTTGCGCCTCCATTTTCTCTACTTCCTCCTCCAGCGCCTGGACCTCGCTCGCTTCCTCCATATCCGTTTCTAGGGCTAATACTTGGCCATAAAATATTCGAAAGAATATCCAAAAGTTTCAACAAGGTCCAAAATAGAAGATGCGCACAATATACAATATAGAATATTATAGTTTCGGGGTAGAAAGCCATGTCACCATGTTTCAAATACACATCATACAAGGAGCTATGTCACCAAGCGGTCGGTCGGTTTAAACTATATTAAAGTGACGTCGCAGAACAAACGCACACACATACGAGACCACAGACACACAAACAAAGATGTGCAACTGACGAAATTTACTCATGAAACTGTGCAATTGACAACTCCCCAAGTTCAATAGACACCCTGATATCTAAAAAAACGAGAGAGAGATGTGATCACATGGTCTGTCCAAAAGGGTAATTGCAGCAGAGCCGCTCCCCATAGCGATGGAATATGTGATCCCGTGAAGCTCGGAATCCAGCCTCGCTACAGAAGAGCAGAGGCCTACCATCACAAGCCGGTTACTCTGTGATGGATCCCCGGTGGGCTATACGACAGTAAACGAGCCGCCCCACTTGATCATTGGAAATCCATCGCCAAGGAAACCCTCCCTTCCCCCTCTCCTTATAAACCCTAAGCCGCCGCCACTGTCAACCCTAACCCTAACCCTAATCCTAAAAAAGCATATTCGTTGAATATCTCAAAGGATCAATTTGAAAACAAATGTCATTTATAGCATACATAACAAGTCGTTTTATATTTCATATATATACACGTATGTGGTTTTGCGCGCGCGCGTGTGTGTAAGAGAAAGAGACTTTGTTATGAAGAACAGATTTATCAACAGATGCACTACACATAGCTCTCACACACTTATGTTATACACACTCGCCTTATTTCAATACGTCACATACACACACCTACATACACACACCTGTTTTCGTACTTGGGGATTTGTCACTCTCTATTTCTTTTGTGAACTTTTAAGTGGTTGGTCAATTTTTCCAATTGTCACACAAGTATGGTGGGCATTTACTCCTTCACATGGATATCTGCAACTCCATAACTCACACCTTTTGCATTCATGAGCCTCCCACCATGTCTTAAAGAAAGAAAGCGAAGGCCAACAGCTATACAACAAGGACCTTCATGTGTCATACACCTGTGCATCATACACATATGGTAAACTTAAAACAGCATGTTTTCGTGTTCGAAATGTACATATTTATGAGCTTCTTAAGGACATAACTAAAGTGTTTATTTCCTGGAAAGCATTGGATGACCAGGAGAGGGAGACTGTAACACAGGCCTAACAGTACTGGGAGGTATACTGTTAGACTTACTCTTTCCCTTCCACTTCGCACTGTGTTTAGCCATCATAGCACGTATCCATGGCTGCACATTCTCCACGTACTTAATAGTAAAGAAGAAGATAACCCTGTATACTATAACCATGAGGAATATCACCCCCAAGTTCCACCACTTGGACCTCGCCACTGTTATCTGGTATACATCCGTAAGTATAAACTTGCCCGGAACCTTTGGTAACCCTGGATACTTCGGATCAAACTCAAGTCCAAGGAAATCGTTCTCATATGTTCCCTGTTCCAACAACACGATTACACGTTTGCTACATATACGTCCGTGTGTATGCAAAGATCTCTACACGTCTCTAATACACGCACCTGTAAAGCGTACATATGGAACCCGATGTATGACATGGGATACTTCCAATAAGCCTTGGGAAGATCGTTTGGAAGACGGAAGAAGCCGGCAACAAGCAGGAATATCCCCTGTTGATGAAGTAAACTGTTATACGCACTCCGACACACACATGTTACCTACCTGAATACCGGCACCGGTGATGATACCCATAAGGAAGTTTGGAACAAGGCTCGCAACAGCCATCATTAAGCTCTCAACAGCGGCAACACATGCAAAGAGGTTGAGTACAAAGTATATCTGATGGGTAATTCCTGGGTGGAGCTGCACCATGTTGTATACAATGAGCTCCGAAACAAGCGATATGAGGAACAAGAAGGGGAGTGAAGAGAGTGTGTTTCCTATCACAAAGGCTACCACACCATAGTGTCCATTTAACCTTTCCCTACTAAACACCTGCATACATATACACCCATTAGTACATATGATGTGTGTATATATACACTTGTCTTACTTTCATATCCTCCACAAACGATGGAAAGCCACCAATGGACATGAAGACAAGAAACCCTCCTACATAAGACATACATGCAGCTCTCCCCTGTAGAAGGAAACACATAAGTACATACACACACACGCGCGCGTGGATACATACCAAGATGGCGTTGTATCCAGTTCCAATACGATAGTATAGAGTTCCGATACCAATACTGAGCATAATGTAGATACCAACACGTAGCCAATAGTAACCAATATCACGAGACATATTAACGAAGGATCTCCGTGTGAGTGTTAACGTTTGCCTGTAGAAACTTGCTTGACTGCCTTCCGACTCGAGAACAGCACCTTTCTGTTCATAAGTTGGTTTAATTAGTGTTATTTAATCACATTAATCAAGATTTGATTCTATATACCGTCTGTGATATCTCGTGAACTTTAGCGGCCGCCTGCATCGCGTGTGCCGACGACTGGTAGTGTTCGGTGAGGACTTTAATGACTTGCGCTGTTGAGATATGATCCAGTGGGTCACCTGATTCAAAGTCCTGCAAGCTTTTTCATGTAAGAATCATATACAGATAGTAATTATAATAATAATCTTACTCTGAATTTAAAGGATCCCTTAAGTGTGGCTTTCACCCTGTCAAAGTCCGAGTTTATAGCTCGTAAGTAATGATCTGAGGGGTTTCTATGGGGTGGACAGGGAAACCCTGCTGCTGCAAAGAACTGTAAAACACACATTAATACATACTTAAGTATGCTAATCAATAACTAAACCTCCTGAGCAAGTGCAGCTTCACCAAAGTATATGATCTTCCCGTGTGAGAGCAGCACCAGGTTATCAAAGAGTTCGAACACCTGACTGCTTGGTTGATGTATAGATGCCACAACAGTACGTCCATCTCTCGCTAAGTTCCGTAATGTTTGCATTACGAAGAACGCAGAGGCACTATAAAAGCAGCTTAAGTACGCATTTTCATATATATTATATTACCTGTCGAGGCCGCTTGTGGGCTCATCAAGAAAGAGAAGCCGAGGACGAGTTAATATCTCAAGACCGATACTTAACCGTCTCTTTTCACCACCACTAAGTCCCCGTAAGTGCCAGTTTCCCACAGGAGTATCAGCACAGTCCTGTAAACCCATCTCCACAATTGTACTGTCCACGATGGCTTGCTTCTCTGCTTTACCCATTGAATCTGGCAGCCTTAAGTTTGCCGAGTAGTTTATTGTTTCTCGGACTGTGAGTGTTCCTATGAGTGTATCCTCTTGTGTCACATACGCCTGTGAAAGAACAACCATATGCGTATACAAACATACATATACACGTATAGGAACTTACCACAATGCCATAAGAGAGCTGTTTCTTCCTACCGTTGAGAAGGATCTGACCAGTTTGAGTGGTATTCTTTGCCAGCCTTCCTGTCAAACACAAATCTCGCCTCAGATTTAGCAAAGAAAAGCGGGAAATCCTCATGCAGACGATGAAACTGACCAGCGAGTGCATCAAGGAGAGTAGATTTGCCAGACCCAGAAGGACCCATGATGGCAGTGATGTACCCAGGCTCTGCATAGCCCGTCATGGGCTCCAGGATCACCTTGGTTTCCCCCGTTGCAGTTGCAGTCACAGCGAGGTCCTTCCATGTTAATCTTGCTGAGATATCCTCCATTTCTGGCCCAGCCTTGTCCTTCCAGAGATGAACACTCAGAGGACTTAATGCCCCCAAGCTCCTGTTACTTGCAGTACTCATCTCTCTTCCTTCTTGGCTCATTATGGAACTCGATGCCATAGAAAATGTATAGATGAGGAACTTACACACAGAGATGCGTTCAGAGAGAGAGAGAGGATGAAGAAATGAACGGCATTTGTTTCAGAATGGAAATGCACATGAACAATGCGAGGATGACACCGAGGAAGGGACGCATTTATGAATGTTTTTATTTATTTTTCTTTTTTATCATTACGTGTAAACCAGGGTTCCTATACGCATTTACCACCACCGACCTGTTCTGAATTCTACTGGTAATTTTCCACCTACCTAATAGTTTTATTTTATTTTTTTACTTTTCTTTTACCATCTTTCCTGTCTGGAAGCTATAATTGAGCTGAAATCGCTCCATTGAAACACCTACCATCGACCTGCATTCATTTTTCTTGGCTCACCACCTTTTATACGTGTACATACGTGTGTGTATATGCTTGTATATGTGTATGCATCCAAACTTCGTTAGCAGTTCAGAATAAAAGACAATATTATATACAAGTAGACAAAAGAAAGTGGACAAATGTCAAGGGAAGTCAAGTGGAAGTCGTCTAAAGTTGGGGCCACTTGTTTAGAGTTGTTATTAAGTTGATCTTACTCGTGAATAATAATACGTATACATACAACGTATAAAACATATATATATATATACACTCCAGCCAGCGGATTCACAAAATCCTTGATAATCCCCAAATTTAATGGCACGCACAGAAAGTCTTGGTCAACTCTAGTCGGGCGTTGAAAAACCAAATAGCAGGGAATGTATTAGAGTCGGGCCCAGATTTATGTCATACGCATAACATGTTACGTCAATTCAAAATTTGAACAAAATGGCGGGAACAGAACCACCCGTTTAGACCTGGAAATCCTTCCTCTGGCTAACACCTTGTCCACTTCTTCTTACCGAGCTTCACATCGTTCTTCTGCTCGGTAAGAAGATTCCCTACGGTATGCATGCTGTCAGCAAATTCCCGTTTTGAAGGACCCTCTTCTTCATTATCTTCTTCACTAGACGCATCTGTATACGATGTATAAGAGTCCTCTTCGCTTGACGATTCCTTCAGCTCCTCTGTCCTGGGAGTCATGTCCTTGAACTTCTCCTCTATCCTGAGATTCACGTCCTCGAACTTCTCCTCAATAAGCTCCTCGAACTTCTCCTCTATCCTGAGAGTCACGTCCTCGAACTTCTCCTCAATAAGCTCCTCAAACTTCTTCTCAATAAGCTCCTCGAACTTCTCCTCTATCCTGAGAGTCACGTCCTCGAACTTCTCCTCAATAAGCTCCTCAAACTTCTTCTCAATAAGCTCCTCGAACTTCTCCTCTGTCCTGAGAGTCACGTCCTCGAACTTCTCCTCAATAAGCTCCTCAGACTTCTCCTCTATCCTGAGAGTCACGTCCTCGAACTTCTCCTCAATAAGCTCCTCAAACTTCTTCTCAATAAGCTCCTCGAACTTCTCCTCTATCCTGAGAGTCACGTCCTCGAACTTCTCCTCTATCCTGAGAGTCACGTCCTCGAACTTCTTCTCAACAAGCTCCTCGAGTACCTCGGTCTGAGACTTCTTGACCACGGTCTTGGACAGATCCACCATAAACTTGCTGAGCTCCAAAATAGACTTTGTTGCTTTAGCGTACCTGAGTCCGCTTGTTCTCATCGAGCTCATTTAACTCAGTTACAATCGGAGTCAACGAGCCAAGGTTGATAATTGCTTTGTTAAGGTCACCTTTCTCAATACGAACTGATGGTACATCGTCGTGAAAACATCGCGCTGCTACATAAGGGTTTGAAAACTGTAGATCGCCCTGTAAATCATAATAATTTAAAAGAAATTCGATTGTAAGTCATTTACCTTCTCTCAGTGGGAAAGATTTCAAGCTCCTTGGAACGAGCAATACGAACTGCTAAATGTTGCATATTGTCCCCACAGAGCAAGCCTTAAAGGTATAATAACCCTTAGCCTAATAAAGCACGGGATGAATATTCCAACGATGTATTTTGTATTAGACATTACACTTACAGTACAAATTGTTTAACAAATAGACAAGCGTTGCAAATCCATAACTGAACATAGATTGTTAGAAACAAAACTTGAATAAGGAAATGCTTACCTCTTCACACTATTATAAACAAACGTCCAAAAACTACCACTTCTCAGCATTAGTCTTCATTTCACCTATTCCCAAGAGATCCTGCATGGTACAATATGTTACGCACACATCAACAGACATCTCTCCCTCTCTCAGTGGGTAATACAACGGACCTGGCACGCTCTAGTTTTTGCTCGAGTTTCAGCCGTGCTCGGGATATCGTGGTTGGGCTTAGAAAACCTCTTCTCTCTCACGTCGCACGATCCCCAGCCATCAGAAAACCTCCCAGATCTGTTATAAACACAGTATATATACTGAAGAGGGATTGTATTTGCACATAACCATAGATATGTGCATACGTGTGTGTGTGCGTGCGTGTGTGTGGAGAGAGGGGGGGAGATGTACTGCATGGTAGCTCTCACTATAAACTCGGCACGCATCACGTTAGCACTTTGATCAAGGTCGATCTTCCTGTCTTTAATCTCAAACGATATGTTGAAGAAAAACGCAATCTTCCTCCATCCTAACAACATGAAATAGTGTTAAGAAGGGAGCATTCAAAACAAAAGCTCAGAATACGAACCGCACTTCTTGATAAACGGCTTTCCTTGCATCATGACATAATCACCTTTGTCCAGTATCTACAGAAAAGCAAAGAAATATACATTTTTGCCATTTAATTACTACTATTGATAGTGTGAAGTGAAAGAGACACACAAATACATATGTAGTAGTTCAATGCCCTTCAAACCATGAGACGGACATCAATGCATATACTTAACTAACTTGAACATAAACACAAGCATATGTATTAGTTTCTGTGTCATAGACAAGTATGAATGTGTTAATGTACATGTGTTATATGAAACAAACGCTTACTCCCATTGCTGCGTCCTGCAAGTGTCTGAAGACGGCAGTAGAAGGAAAACCCACTCCGTTCATCCACTGATTGGTCGCATTGTCGATAGACGGGACATCGTGAGAAACCATCTCTGTGCAGGGAATTTGTTGAAGAGGAGACCTGCCGGCAGGAAAACGCTGATGGTTGTGCTTTTGCCGCACAGGAGCACGCTCGTCTACGAAATGCACCTGCTGCCTTTTCTGTCCAATGGTCACATTTTCTTTCTGCGCACCGATTCTCGAGGCAACAGCTACTGCCGTCTGAGGAGAAGGTGGAAGCTCCACAAGAGGAGCAGGAGATTGTTGAAATCTTGAGACAACGAGCGATCTGTCTGAAACAACGGGATTCACAGGCGCTGGACGACCATACCTTGCAGCAGCCGCATTGTCGATAGCCGCCCATAGATCGGCATCTCCGAAATCATCGTCCGCCATTGCCAGTCTACAAGCCGACACAATCCGCCATAGCCAACGCTTAAAAGAACCCTAGAAAACCTCAAAACCCCTAAATGCGATTGTGTTCAGATTGCAATCTTTCAATCCTCTCTCGACGCGTTCCACCTGCATTCTGTGTTGATTTGCTGATTCGATGAATGAGATCATATCGGGAAACATACAATGCACATCACTAAGGAAAGACACCTTGGATAGACATTGTTTCGAAGAGCTCTTTTGTGGGATAGCCGGACATGCCATTCATTTTTACAGCACACAGTGATTCTTCTATGCGTGTGAACAACAATATCCTATATGACAGATAGACAGTCATCATGTTCCAAGGACCCGGATTAGCACTTTCCGTGCTCAGTAAGCATCCGACATGAGCTACCCTGTCACTGCAAACTGTTACCAATGGCCCATTTTGGTGCAGACATCTAATAGAGATTGTTGGTAGCAGCCACTCATATGGAGGACAGCATATATACTTCATGTTCAAGTGTGTGGGGCATCTGTCTTTTGAACTGTTCAAAGCCTTCTTCTAAGTTTAGGTGAGAATACATTGTATTGAAAACGTTATCAAACACATACACACAATATACATGTTTAAGTACATATTCTGGAGTACAATGAAAGGGTTGTATTGTATTAGGATGGTAGTATAGATTAAAGTGATATATGAACCAACAAAGCCTTTTCGAGGTGATGAAGTTGATGAGTCGTATTCGATTTATCTTGCTAGGGTTTGCATCTAACGTTCATTAAGCAATTTGAAGTTTGGAGAGGCGGCCAACTGTGGCGAGATCTAGACCGCTGAATTGGACGGCGATCATAACAGGAGACGTGGTGGGTTTGTAGCTGTGGGATCGGCCGTGGAGTATGTGCCACTATTTGTTTCGTCCGATGTGGGGAATCAATGGCTGGGATTTGCCCTTGGGGAAGAACAAACAACACACACGAAGTGATTAGCTCGTTTCTCTCGCTTCTAATGTTAAATGTGGGTGTATAGGTTACTCTCATTCTTTTCCCTCTCTTTTGGCGTGAGGGAAGCGCCATAGCCTAGGGTTTGTTCTTGCCGGATCGGAGGCGCCATCGCGAGAATTCTTCATTCTAGGTTCGATTTGTTCGCAAAAATCGACTCTTTGTCCGAGCTCGCCAGCGGTTCTGCGCGATCCGGACTCCTGACTACCTGCGTAACAGGGTTTTGAAGCCGATGCAACAAAGCTGCTCGAGATCTGCGTGATCTTACAATGTCGGAGGACGAAAAGCTGCTCAAGATGCAAAGAAGCTGCCTTGGGAGGACAGATTGACGCACAAGAACTGGAAGGTGAGGAATGATGCGTGTATCGATCTTGCAGGAGTCTGCGACGGGATTTTGGATCCAAAGGACCCGCGGCTACGAGAATTCGGTAAGTAAAAATGGAAAATGTAGGTGTCTGCGTAGCGAAAATCTCTCGAATTTAGCTGCCGAAAGCTGTTTTAGGTCTGAGATTATGAGCTGATCGCAGGGCCGCTGCTCAAGAAGAGTGTCGCCGATTCAAATGCGGCTGTCCAAGAGAAAGCTTTGGATGCCTTGATTGCGTTTCTCCGAGCTGCCGATGCTGATGCTTCGAGGTTTGTTAATGCACACATATACATGTTTGCTAATGTATAGCTGAACATTCAGATATGCGAAGGAAGTCTGCGATTCTATTGCAGCTAAATGCCTTACTGGCCGTCCAAAAACGGTTGAAAAGGCTCAGGCGGCATTTCTCCTCTGGCTGGAGCTCGAAGCATCGGATGCGTTCTTGGTACGTTGCATTTCTTTTTCATTTGGTTCTATCTGATATACGGCCTTCGTATAGGATACAATGGAAAAGGCTATCAAGAATAAAGTGGCGAAAGCTGTTGTTCCTGCGATTGATGTTATGTATCAGGCTCTCAGGTATGTGCATATGATATATATACACACAAATGTATTGTTCTTATACGTGTATAATTAATGGATTGTTTTGCTTCAGCGAATTCGGAACGAAGATAATTCCTGCAAAAAGGATATTGAAGATGTTGCCTGAGCTTTTCGATCATCAGGATCAGAATGTTAGAGCTTCTGCCAAGGGTCTTACGATAGAGTTGTGCCGTTGGATAGGAAAGGATTCCGTGAAGTCAATTCTCTTCGAGAAAATGCGGGACACTATGGTACGTTGCATGCATAAATGCACATCTGCAGTGTGTTCAATGATATTTGGTTCATACGGTCATGCTGTTTCAGAAAAAGGAAGTAGAAGCTGAAATGGAGAATGTAACAGGTGTTTCTAAACCAACGAGGAAATAAGGTATATGTAAATGCAATCTTTTTAATGAGTATGCATATATAATTCTTTTTCCATTAGATCCGAGCAGGCGAGAGAAATCGAACAGGAAGCCACTGTGGAAGTTTCTGGTTCTGGTTCTGGTCCTGTTGATGATACTTCATCTTCAGGTATGACTAAGAAATTCCCAAGTATCTCATGATTGATTCTTCCACTGCTCTAGGCGCACAAGACATAGACGAGTATGACCTGGTAGATCCTGTTGATATTCTAACACCACTTGGGAAATCAACGTTTTGGGAAGGAGTGGTAAACTCTCTCTCTCTCTTTCTCATGCATGTAGTTTTATTTATCGGTTATGCATTTCAGAAAGCCACAAAATGGTCCGAGAGGCGCGACGCAGTTGCTGAACTTACAAAACTCGCGTCCGCTAAAAGGCTTGCTGCTGGCGATTATACGGAAGTATGCCGAACGTTGAAAAAGGTCTTTATCTGTCTTATCAATATGTACATACACATGTATATAGCCGTGCAAATATGTATGTATGTATGTATGTATTTGCATTTGTTGTGTGCTAATATTTTTAGTTACCAGCTTATAACGGATGTGAACATAGCTGTTGCTATTGAGGCAATACAAGCAGCTGGGAATCTCGCCGCAGGTTTGCGAAAGGACTTCACTGTCTGCTCCAGAATTCTACTTCCTGTTTTGCTGGTAACGATGTTAGTGTAATAAACAATCATAAAATCACGCACACATACATGGGAGAGGGATGTATATACAAGGGCGAGAGGAAGAGAGAAAGGAGGGAATTACATTGTTGTGGTTAAATTTTTGGGTTTATTTTGGTCAGGAAAAACATAAAGAGAAAAAGCAAAGTGTAGTGGACGCATTGATGCAGACACTGCAAAGCATGCACAAAAGTGGTTGTGTTTCTCTCGCGGATGTAATTGAAGGTAGAAGTTATATTCTGTTGTTTTTCAATATCGGTTTTTGTTTTATATTATCTAATCTACGTTTCTTTGAATTCTCTGACAGATATAAGGGCCGCGACCAAGAACAAAGTTCCTTCAGTGCGTTCTTCATGCCTGAACTGGGTAACATTCTGCATTGAGAACAACAACAAGGCGAACGTCCTTAAGCTGCACAAGGATTACATTCCGATACTCATGGAGGTTATTCATATATGTCTATGGATGATTATGTTTAATTCATAATCGATTACTCTGTGTGTGTGTGCTAAGGATGTACACATTTAAACAAGTTTAGCGTGTTTTACTGACACATGTTTTCTCTGTAGAGCCTAAACGATGGGACCCCTGAAGTTCGGGATGCAGCTTTTTCCGCACTAGCGGCATTTGCAAAGGTGAGCAACCTTTCGAGATATTGTTAGTTGTATATATGTATTTTTCTTTTTTATTTTTCTGTCCTCAGCATTTAGGAATGAAACCACTTGAGCGATCATTAGAGAAGCTTGATGATGTAAGAAGGAAAAAACTAACTGAAATGATTGGTTCTGGTAGTGGAGGCTCAGGATCCATTCCTGGTACTGTTTCAGGTAATATTCTTTATACGCTAAATATATGTTACATTGTAGCTATAGCTTATTACGTGTTCTTTACCCGTTCGCAGTTGTATCAAGAAATCCAGCAGCTGTTGGGCCAGAGGAAGTAAGTATACGTGTATGTGTACTTCAACGTTTTACATAAATGTAAAATGCTGTTTTGTTTGTTCGTTATTACATTCGGTCTTGTTCAGGGATCTGAAGCAGTTATAAAGAAATCTGCTGCCAGCTTGCTAACTGGGAAAAAAGCGGTCGTTCAGCCTCAGGTAAGTTACTATAACTATGTTTTAAATCACTAATAAAGATTCGAATATCGAGCTCATTCGAATAATGTAGCTAAAAATTTGATTTACAAGTAGGAACTCTATCATAGATTAATATATATCCATATATCGGTGGCATTATGAATTTGACATATGTATATATAATATTTTGTATAATATATGCAGAGCACTAAAAAGCTAGGAATGGGAAAAACAAGCGCTCTCAAAAAAGGAGATTCGATTACAGCAGCGTCTAAAAGACTTGAATCGAACGAGGATGTAGAAGTCGGGGAAATGAGCTTGGAAGAGATCGAGTCTAAAGTAGCTAGTATTGTTCAATCTGATATTATCGAAAATTTGAAGAGTGCAGTGTGGAAGGAGCGTCTTGAAGGTTGGTTGTTTGTTGTTTGTTCATGTGCGTGTGTTACAACTATGTAGATGTCTATGCATGTGTCAATATATTCTTATATCGGTAGGACTTATTTTATGGTTTCTGATCTGTGTTCCAACACAGCTATTACGTCACTGAAAGAAAGCATAGAGGGATTGACCGAGATCAACAAGCACAGTGAAATCTTAGTACGTCTTCTTTCGGTGCTTCCAGGTTGGAGCGAAAAAAACGTTCAGGTGAGATTTACAATGAAAAAGTTATTCTATATTTATGCACATGTATAATCCCTGTGTCCTCTTTCCTCTTATACGTGTACCTAGATATATAAATGCCTGAAATAGTTTAATATAGTGGCAAGTTTATATAATGAATAACCACCATCTATTCTGATTTTTTATGATGGCAGGTCCAGCAAAAGGTTGTTGAAGTTATAACCCACATTGCTGAAAGAGCAACTAACTTTTCTAAAAGATCTGTTATGCTATGTCTGGCAGGTAAATTAAATATTAACTGAATGTTATGCATATGTATCATACTACTGGTATAAACGATATATCTATTTTGTTTTCCAGGACTAGCTGAAAGATGTTCCGACATAAAAAGTCGAATTCAGGCTACAAGATGTCTTACTGTCTTTTGCGAAGCTGTTGGACCTAATTTCGTATTTGATAAGGTAACTTCTAAATGGCAGATAATATATAATTATAAAACATTTACATATTCACTTGTATGTTTATCTAGATGTACAAGATCATGAAAGAACACAAAAATCCCAAGGTGTTGAGTGAAGGCTTGCTTTGGATGATTTCTGCCATTGACGATTTTGGAATAGCTCACCTTAAAATGAAGGTAGGTGCTCAATGTTTTCCGCCCACAGGCATACATGCATTATATATTTAACTCCCGCTTATATATAGTATGCGTATCTACTATCTACTATATAGCTGTAGTTGTAGGGTTACATTGTTTACACGAGAGAAACTAACGTATGTGATTTATCTCTTGCAGGATTTGATAGAGTTTTGCAAAGACGTTGGTTTGCAATCCAGTGCACCCGCTACGCGAAATGCGACAATCAAACTTATTGGTGTTTTGCACAAATACGTTGGACCAGGTATATGATATGTAGCATATATATTTAAAGCTAGATTAAACTTGTATGTTTCAGCTTTGAAGAACTTCCTTACGGATGTTAAGCCTGCTCTTCAGAGTGCTCTGGATGCGGAATACGAGAAGAACCCCTATGAGGTAAATACTCTAGTAGTTTAATGATTGCCTTTAAGAGCTAGTTTCTGAATCTTGTTTCTTTTAAATATTATTTCTAGTACAAGGATGTAGTTTTATCATTATGAATACATTTCTTTCATAAACTAAATTCTTAATTTTTCTGCGTCATAGGGTACCACGGCTCCTAAGAGAAGTGTCCGTGGAGCTGAGGACGGAGCGCCTCAAGGAGGTGGTGCTGATGGTTTGCCACGGGAGGACATTAGTGGAAAATTGACACCGTTATTGATAAAGAACCTGGGAAGTCCAGAATGGAAGGTAATCAACATTTATAATAGTGTGTAATACTTATATATATTATAGTAGTTTACACGTTATGTCAAGTCTGAAAACCAAAGGCAAAAGGTTGGTTTTGATTTTCCCATATGCAGTAATATTAACATTGATTATAGCCGTATGGATATCTAGAATACAAGGTGTCATATGTTATGTATAAGTATAATGCTAACCTTTTGGTTTGCTCAGGTCCGGCAAGAGGCTATAGATGCAGTCAACAGAATAATTGAGGAGGCTAACAAGAGAATTCAGGCGACGGGCACAGGTGGGTGTGTGTGTGTGCGTGCGTCCGTGTTTGTGTTTCGTCGTTCTCGGGTGTTCCTCTCTTACTTCTATATATTTCTTAGCTGAACTTTTTGGAGCTCTTAAGGGTAGATTAAATGATTCCAATAAGAACTTGGTGATGATGACTTTATCTACGCTTGGGAATGTCGCTTCAGCAATGGGTCCTGCTGTGGAGAAGAATAGCAAGGTTAGAATACATAAATTAGTGCTTAGCATCACGCAGAAAGTATAAACGTTGCATTGCATTTACAGGGAATTTTGTCCGACGTTCTCAAATGCCTCGGAGATAATAAGAAGCTAATGCGAGAAGCTGTTGTGAAGACGTTAGATGCATGGGTCGACGTGGTGCAATTGGATAAGATGGTACACGTGTCTCTATCTATATGACATATAACTACATATACATATGTAAATGCGTGTCTTTGCTTGGCATGTGTACAACATAATAGGTAACGCTTAAACGTTGAATGCTTATATTTTTGATATACACATAGATTCCCTAGACGCACGCATATGCATAATATACTTGTATATATGTTTCCCCATACAGATATGCATGTTGACACTATGCTCTTTCAGCGTTCATTATAAATACATGAGATACATACCGACGCATATCTATGTGTCTATGTGTATACATTCTGGGATATATCTGATTAAACATTTTCTAGTTGACATATGTTGTTCCGGCAGTAGCAGATCCTAAGCTTTGTGCAGATGGGCGGAAAGATCTGTTTGATTGGGTCAGTAAGCACTTGAGCAAATGTACTGATCTTTCTGAGCTGCCTCAGCTATTGAAACCAACATCTGTGGGCCTTCAGGTACGCATAACTTAGCTATGTGTGGACTTAAGGCGCGCGAGCGTGTGTTTTATTTAGATGAGAATCTACTGGTATTCATATTCATGTTTTATTGTATATTATTCAGGATAAGTCCGCTGATGTTCGTAAATCGGCAGAAGCCTCACTTCTCGAACTCATACGAGTGTGCAGTTTTGATACGGTACATTATTTATACTTTGCATGGACGTATACCTTGTGATAAGCACATTTATGTTGCATCCCATCGCATACTATACCGATATGTATGTATTCCAATGTCTCTGTATAGATTTGCGCTATCATCTCGTTCGTTTGCTGGCAGTTTTATTATGTTTATGAGTTATTTAACCTTCTGTTGAATGTAGATAAATAAAGCATCTAGAGAGTTACATGGTTCCGCACTTGCGGCGGTTCATCCTATCTTGGAAAACACAGGTCTCCTGGGGCAGCAATTGGTAAAATATTATTAGTGCGTATATATAACATTACTATAAAAATAGTTCCGCAGATGTTTATGAAGAGAAAACAGCACCAAAAGCTTCTGTAAGAAGGGAAGACAGACTGGCAATGTGGAGCGTGCAACAAATAAGGCAGTCTCACGGTCGGCAGCCACGGTAATTGCTATATATGTACATTTAACACATTTACATAAAGATTTTGCACGTTGTTGATAAAGTAGAGTATTTTAGCGAGATGCAACACATACGGATGTTTATGTAAATTGTTCTGATCGCTGATCTGTATTCATTTAGAGCAAAAATGTGGGTGGAAAAGTCTCTAAACAAGCTGCAGCCATAGCTGCACAGGATGCGGCTGTACAAGGCCAAGCACTATTCCATTTGAAGGACTCAAACAAAGTATAAGTTGTTTGTTATTAATCACACATACAGTTCTATTACATACGTACAGTATGTCTGTATGAATGTATGTATATGTATACAAATGCCAACATTACGTGAACGTATGTGTGTGTGGTGTATAAAATGTGTGTATCATTTCAGGAAGACCGTGAACGATCAATTCCACGAAAGTATAAGTTTGAGGAACCTAGATCAGAGCAAGTGCTTGAGGTCGAGGTATGATGATCATCGGATTAGCATCAATATCAACGTTAATCTTTTTCCTTTTTTTTGTTGTTATTGTTTGACAGTCTGATTTAATGAAATATTTCCGAGAAGATCTTCATAGAAGATTACTAAGCCCCGACTTCAAAAGCAAGTTGACGGTCTGGAGTTGTTGCAAAAGGTATGTACTGCCTTATAGTGTATATATTTCTACTGTCAGTAGTATACTTGTTTTGACTATATTTTCGTATGTATACTGTTATACAGAATAGAACTGTATCGGTAGAAAGATCGATTCTAATATCTGCACTTTAAAATTAGCGCTTCATATCTAGCCTATACATAATATACGTTAAATAGTTGCATTCTATATAAGTTTTTCACGTGAATGCAGGCCATCTCTTCCCACATCAAAGATATTATCGAGATTGTTGATGTTCTCCTTCGCTGGATAGTGATACGTTTCTGTGAGTCAAACACCACGTGCCTTTTAAAGGTATAATTTGCTTATATGGTCAAGTAAATACTAACTAATTGTATGCATAGTTATGATACAGATTATTATCAACATAAATTTGATCTGTATTTGTTATTGCTTTTATTCTAGGTACTTGACTTCCTTCCGGAATTGGTGGAGGCTCTGAAAAGCGAAGGATATTCACTAACAGAGTACGAGGCTACGGTTTTCTTACCGTGTCTTGTGGAAAAGGTATAAATGCTTTAATACATATACATATGACATTAAGTATGTTTGTAATATGCAAATATGTTATACATATCAATGCCATATGTAAGACGCAAACGCTATTTGCACATATTTATACTCATGTATACATGGAATTATTTAAATAGGCACAGACAATGAAATGCTGTATTTGCAGTCTGGTCACAATATCGAAAAGGTTAAAGAGAAAATGAGGGAATTGATGAAGCTTTTGTGCTGTATATATCCTGCATCAAAGTTATTTACTTACCTATGTGAAGGCCTCCGTTCGAAGAACAACCGTACCAGGATAGAATGTGCCGATCACATCGGTTTTATGATCGACCGCTATGGTGTAGAGGTTAGTCATTTAACATTGTTGCAATCATAGTATTAACATCATCAAGGATAGATACCGAATAAGTTGTTCCTATATGCAGTTATCCGGTATATCTTTTATTCTCTATTATTCTCAGTAATGATTTATTTTTCACTGGTGATTTCATACTGACATCTAGTATTTTGCGCAGATTGCAATACCAAATAAGGCCTTGCAACAGGTTGCAGCTTTAACCACTGAGCGAGACGGTGACTTACGAAAAGCGGCGTTGCTAACGCTTGCAACAGCCTACAAAATTCTTGGTAAATAAACTTATGATAATGATGATGATGATATATTAACGTCCGTTTGCGCGATGTGGGCATAGGACAAATATATGCATAGAATGAATGAAGCTACTTCGTATGTATTACTCGTGAGTTACTTAAGCACTTGCTGCAGGTGAGGATGTTTGGAGATACTTGGGGAAATTGTCGGATGCTCAGAAAAGCATGATTGATGACAAGTTTAAGTGGAAGGTACTTGCTATAACACGCAGGCATGTGCGTGAGAACGTCACATTAATGTTTTGATTTAGGCTCGTGAAATGGATAAAAGAAAAGAAGGTAAACTAGGCGAATCAAGGGCAGCACTGAGGCGCTCCGTCCGTGAAAATGGGTATGTTCATAACAGAATTTTCAATCATTGTGGATATGTGCGTGTCGTGAACTGCGTTTAAAACTAAATTAGCTATCTTTATTATCCATAGAAAAGGATAGTGTGTGTACATTTATTCACGTTATTTGACATATGTGCGTGCATAACCTGTATAGTTTTAACGAGAACTCCATGTTAGGAACGATGCTGTGGAGCAAAGTGGGGAGAGCATCTCAAGGCCTATCACTGCGCCTCCAGTTCTACTCAGGTAAGACTAATGACTAATGTTGTTCATTGATGTATATCGGTTATTGCCTTTTGATTTTATGAGATGCCATTTTTATAATTGATACTGTTTTGAAATAAATATTTACATCATATCGTTGAATTAAGTGATATTATGATAATATATGATTGTATTACAGTGATATAATGAATTTGATATATTTTACGTCTGTCTATATTTACATATGAAGATCTATGTAGGAACGATGATAGAAGTCATGAGTATATAATCTTACGTTTTGTATTCTTATTTTTTCTCTTTGCAGCAATAGAGCCGTTACTGATCACTTTGATTCGACATCTGAGATAGCCTATGTGAACACCTCAGCATCACAGCCGGTCCGTCCGATTGGAGTGAAGCTTTAGACACAATAGAATTCGGCTCAAGTCCAGAACAGGTAACTACTTAACAGTAGGTTAATTTTAATAACCATTTAATATAACTTAATAATTGCAATATGCGATCTTACTATTTCCTCTATTTGATTAACGTAACCCGAATTAGGTCGTGGAGGGAATGAAGCTTATTTGCCATGAATTAAGTCAGATTGTATCGGATGTGGAAAGCTTAACAGACGAGTTTACCAAGGATGCGGATCGGCTTGTAAGGATATTGACTTTGAAGGTAATATTTATCCAGACAATATTGTTCGTTTCTCTGATATAGGTATTTTTATCAGGTTACTACCACATTCAATATGGGGCTTGGTGGCGCATCTTCGAGATCGTGTAAATACGTACTGAATACTTTGATGCAGGTGAGTGTGTGGGTGTTACAATAATAGTTTATATAAGCTATCATCTTTTCTCTCTCTCTCTCTCTCTCTCACACACACACACACACACGGCTTTTTCTGCAGACGTTCCAGATAAAGAAGCTTGCACATGGGGTAAGAGAAGCGACGCTGCACAGTCTCATTACGGAGCTACTCCTATGGTTGTTGGATGAAAGAGTGCCTTTGATGGATGATGGTAGCCAGCTCCTGAAGGCATTAAACGTTTTAATGCTGAAAATATTGGTACGTATATGTAGTTCCTTAATTAATATGTATGTATACGATGGATACGTACATCTATACACTGCTCACATATGCTGTTTATTTTTTCACAGGAAAATGCAGATCGAACTTCTGCATTTGTTGTGCTAATACGTCTCCTTAGACCATTAGAGTCATCCAGATGGCCTAGCACTCCCTCTGAAGAATCAACTGCTTTAAGGGGACAGAAATTCTCAGATCTCGTGGTGAAGTGTTTAATCAAGTTGACGAAGGTGTGTATTGATCCTTTAATATGTTCATTATATATAAAGTACATGTATACCCATATACGGTACATGTTTGTCTATATTTCATTCATACATCGATGATTTAGATATATAGATATAGACGATACGTGTATGGATATACGATACATATATATGGATTTATGGCCATGTAAACACATCGATACACATGTACCATATTATGTATATTATGGCACATGTATATAAATGGATGTGTTTAGGAGTATAACTCGATGGATTTCAATATTTTAATGTTTTCTACTTGCAGGTTCTTGGCTCGACCATTTTCGAGGTGGACCTGGATCGCCTACTACAAAGTATTCATGAATATCTTCAAGAGCTGGGAATGGAGGAGATTCGAAGAAGGTATGGACATCTGTTATGTTTGTGTATGCGTGTTGTAGAAAGTGGAGACAGGAAATAATTTGGAGTATTTTGTAGGGCTGGAGCCGATGATAAACCATTGCGTATGGTGAAGACGGTTCTTCACGAGCTAGTGAAACTCCGTGGTACCGCAATTAAAGGTCACCTATCGATGGTACCAATTGATACGGAACCTCAGCCTATTATTCTCGCATACATCGATCTTAATCTTCAGGTGCTGTATATATATATATATATATATATATATATATACGTAGCATTTCAAATGTAAGCTAAACTGTTTAGTGTATGTATGTTGGGACCTGCACGCACACACACATATGCACATCTGTTTTATATTCGTATTTTGAAAAGAAATTACATTTAAACATACTGAAATACAAAATACACATATGATATGTAAGATAAGGGATATAAGCGCTCTCTCTCTCTCTCTCTCTCTCTCTCTCTCTCCTCTCTCTCTCTATTGATCGATTTATGTATCGGCACATATATTTACATAGTCATTAGACTTTGACACATATTAGCGATATACCAAGAGGATTTTCTTTTTTTGATCAGACTTTAGCTGCTGCGAGAATGCTTACACCTGCAGGACCAACGGGGCAACACATTGGGTTGATGCATCCTCGAACGGAGCACAATCACCAGCTGGACACACGGCTGAAGCACAGTTGAAAGTAAGAACTCAACACTATACATTATATACAAAAGCCTTAAAAAGTCTCTGTCCGTATGCTTAGATATACATATATATATACACACACTAAACGGTATTAAAAGTAATACATCGCTGATACATGTATACTAGAATAAAGAGATACACGCACATATACTAGTAATACTAACGAACTCATATTACAACAAGGCTTGTATCGCTGATTATGATTTAGTAAACGATCATTCATGTTTAATATGTACGTGTATTTCACATTATATGTTCTTATAAGCTTCTGTACAGCAAGAGCTAGCTGCCATCTTCAAGAAGATCGGGGATAAACAGACGTGTACAATTGGCCTGTACGAACTATACCGTATCACTCAGTTATATCCTCAGGTAATTCTGCCATTTACCTCCTTGACATATACATGCAATATTTACACACATACTATATAAGCGGCTAATGATTATGGTCGATTTGACAGGTGGACATATTTTCTCAACTACAAAATGCTAGCGAAGCATTCAGAACGTATATACGGAACGGCTTAGCACAGGTAAAAATGTACACATCATGTATGCGTTTATAAAATGAACGTGTATACGAATGCATATGGCAGCATAAACTGTGCATGCTATCATATGTACATGTATACTTGTGTCTCTATAACGCCTGTAACATGGATAGATAACATACAAGTACATGATTTCTTCCAAAAACATATCATCCTATGTTTATCCTTTAGTTACTGATACGTATACATTTACACACACATTCATAGATCTACATTTACACAGACACAACAGAGCTGTATAACAGTGCACGTGTTAGATATCTGTGTCTATACATATATACAGATAGAAGCTAAAACACACACACACACACACACAGTAAGTATGTATATATAACCGATTTTGATTTGTAGATGGAGAAGAGTGTAGCAGCGGGAAAAGCACCGACAAGTATAGCGATTGTAACACCTCCGCCAGCGTCGCCTCCAAATCACAGCTCACCCAAGATGGCATCGGTTATTTCTATGAGCAGCCGGGTTCAACCCCTGACTTTGGACAACAACGTGAACAACAGCGTAAGGGACGAAACGGAGAATGCACCTGTTGATGTCGATTCCGTGGAGTTGAAGAAGATTGTCTTTGCTAAGAGCCATGATCACGCCTCCCCTGCACCAGGTAAACTGTTTATATACTCATATATACACGATTGATCATATGCCTATATCATATATATGATCGCAGGTGTGTGTTTGTGTGTGGCTGTCTTTCTGTCTACTGATTACGCCTTACGCCATCTCTTTTATATCGAATTTATATATGTATTGTACATTTAACCTATACACATATATAATGTAGACGTGATTATTGTCTTGCCCCAGGTGAACTACTTCTGCCATAATGTGTATAGTTTGTAATAGATATATCCATGTTATTAAGCTATACATTGGACACCCACTCAGACACACACTCCAGGGACTTGCGTTGGCGCATGGATACTTCACATAAGTATATGTTTCGTATACACACTTGTCATATATACATGTGTACAAGACATTATATAGAGAGATTTATGTATACATGCCCATACTCATCACGTAGATATACGGCGCATATAATTCATGTATTCATCACTTGCACTATCATCTGTTATATATTCTTTTGAACATGCATAAGTGGTATTTGCTTTCAGGCTTACGTAGTTTTGTTGGTATCATCACGTGTGTTGTGTGTACATATGTATATATTGTATACACATCTATACAGATGTAAATGAATACATTTATACATGATCATGTTATCGACATTGTATGTCTAATACGAGTTATTAATTGTTAATAGGAACTTTGGACTCAATAAGGGAGAGAATGAGGAGCATTCAAGCGGCGGCGGCGGCAGCCACAGGAGGGGGAGTTAATTTAACCACAAGCATTCCAAACGGCTCATCCTCGCCCTCTTCGGGTGTGTTCTCGTCTGCCCCTCGAAGCTACTTGTCGGAGACAACACAAACGCAACCTCCAACTCCAACTGATTCCTTCACACCACAAGGTATATTAATTATGCTCTTTCTCTTCCTGCGTGTCCTAGAGAGAGAGAGCTGTATTATATATTAAGTATACAGTTCATAAATTGTTATTGTGATACACACATTCGTACATACATAAATGTGTGTGCGTGTGTGTGTGAAAGAGAGAGAGAGCTAAATGAGCGGGGTTGTATACAGGGCCAAATTCAGCTCTTGTTGTAGACGATAGTGCACTGTCGGGTTTGCAAGCACGAATGGAGAGATTGAAAATGGGGGGAGCCGTAGAACCCACTTCGTCGTAGAGATTACTTTTTGAGCTCTTAGATTTTTTTTTCCTCCATGTGTATAATTTTTTCTTATTAAGCTCTTTTGCACCAAAACAGATGGTGCTATCGTCATATATAAGTATATTCCTTTAATAACAAGGGTATATTTTCTTAGAATATTTACATTATGTGTGAATAAAACATAAGTTTATAAAAGAGATTTAAGAAATAAAACAATTTCTAAATTAGAAGTTGACATAAGAATAACATTAAAATAATAATAAAAAGAAATGAATAATATAAAGTCTATCAAAGTTGCCTCCGTAACTTCAATGGTATATAGCTTTAATACATTGAATAATATATATATATATATATATATATATATATATATATATTTAAATGCAATTTTATATATGGCATATAGACATGTTTAGCTTATCCAACTCAATATAATCTTAATAATAAATAATGAACTATTCAATAAAATTGTATATTCTCACTATAATCGACGGCCAAGATGCAACTGATCCACAATATGAACATCTCCAGCTTAACCACGCTTACATAAGCAAGTTATTATCTAAAGTATGCATCTGTAATTTTAAATTGACGGATTTTGTACATAATCTGAATTATAAATAATTTAAGAGATTGGGCTCTACAATGTTAGTGTAGGAAAACAGTAATGTTTATTTTTAAAAAAACAGAGTTCTTCAACGTGCGGCTTCCAGGCCATGCTTTTTTTTAATTATTTAAAATCAGCGATGGTGAAAAATATAAAACGTCTATAATTTTTAAGGTATTCATAAAACTAGTTACGAAAGTATTCTTAAACATTATTAGGGATTACTGTTTTTACGTATACATATATTGTATATGATGCATGGAATATTGTAAAAGCATATTCTCAACAATAGGAAAGGCGTCCCATGTATGTATCCATATAAAATATATATAATATTATATATACGTATATGTATATGGAGAGAGGTGTATACGTAGCTGAAAGATTTGAAGAGTGATTTTTCAATTTGGTATATCCCTTATTTTAATGAATATAATTTGTTAGTGTTATATATATATTAATAATTAGTTTTTTATATGTGGCATATTATAATAGTTTATTTATAATAATAATATATTACTAACATTCTAATCTGGTCTACGTGCATTTATAAACCGTACCGTCAATGTTAATAAAAGTCTCTCCATAATCGTTTCTTGTCGACGGTCAAAGCAAGCGTTATACTATATATATATATATATATATATATATATATATATCTAAATATATTTCTAAATTATTCTACAAGAATGAGTACACCTCGTATCCTTATATATGTATATACACTCATATGTACACACATATATCTAGAACAAATTAAGTTGATATTTAATGTTGCGATAAATATATAGATAATGCGGTAATTATTTTCATGTAATTTTTTGGTGATATCTAAAATCTTCCAATAATTTGTATTATGAATAACTTTAGCTCTCTTAATTTTTTACCTTGAAAAGCATGTAACATTTATGTTATTATCTTGTTTATAATAACATAAATAAATAATCTCCACCCCGCAAACCGTCTGGTTTCAATTCAAATCGTCTAATCTAATTTTAAAACTCAATGTTTTTTGGCACTTCACCGTATTTTCATTATTTTCTTCCTTTAAAACTTAATTTATTAACTGCAACTCCGGAACTCTTTCACAATCCAGCCCCCTTTTGTATTAATGATAACTTATTTAATTAGCAGGGGAAATATATTTAAAGAAAAAACCTATATATACAAATTATGTATATAGATAAAATGCATTAACCACAAAGGTCTGTTTAATTTATATCCTTTAAATGTATAAAAATCATTATGTATGTGTACGTACTATATATTTTCGAGAAAGTTATTTCTTTTTAAACTAGAACCTAAATCAAATTGTGACGTTAACAAAAGACTATAAAAGTGCATCTATATATTGTTTAAGAGAAACTGTATGCACTTTGTATGTATACATGCACGTTAATTGATTAAAATAATCACAATGTTGAGTTTAACGTGTCAACATGAGAATACATTAAATATAATATAATAAACTATTTATTAAAATCATCCGCTCATCAAAATAATATCACGTAATTAAAAATAAAGTACATTGCCAAGAATATACTGAGAAAAAAAATAGGGGATACACCATAGATGTACATTTGCATTGTATGAGAGTGTATTTCAAAAGCCGTGATATTGAAAAGTGTGTGTGTTGAGTTCAATTCTTTTGAACGGGAGAAAGAAGTAAAACGTATCGATAAGTTTTTAAAACTTGAGATAAGCAACTTGAAAGCCTCGTAACAATTTACAACAAACTATGCATGAGAATACGCTGGTAAGATGTCACATGTGGCCTATAACAGTGTCTGTACAAAAACTGTATATTTTGGAATGGTTTAATTTAATTCTTTATATAGCTACGAATGAGATTCATACTATATGTATGTGTGTGTGTGTGTGTGTGTTATAACCTGTATATGGTAGTGTATATGCTGTATATATTAATTACGAAAGTTCTCTAGACGTAGATATACGCGTGTATACATATGTACATGTATGTGAGGTCTCTTAAACACGCACCTGTATTATGTTCAATATGATATATGTATATACGAATGTGTATGTGTACATATAGATGTCTAAGAGGATTCCTTCTTCATTTTTTAATGTAAATAGAGGTTACGAATTATTTAGTTGTAAACTCTATGAGATCGAGAGATTTTCTTAATAGATGCATGATACATCCATACATATATAATACTTTTTCTCTCTTAGTTCACTGTATGTATGTATATACTTTATATGCATATAATATGTATATATACGTACATGTATATCTGAGTGTATATGTAGTTATCATAAATCTTTTCAAATTTCGATATCCCTTAGTTTAATTAATATAATTTCTCAATGTTTATAAACACTTGAATAAATAATATATTATCTACGTTTAGCAGTATGTATATGCTATATGCATACACATACTATATATACACATATATGCATGCATATATAGCTTGGGATTTCAATATTTTCTGACTTAAAAACTTAATCTGTATATATTGTAAACATGCATCTTGCAATGCACTTGACTGTGTGTGTGCGTGTGTGTTAATATGTGTGTATTCAGGTGAATGCAGAACTTGCTCCTGCGAAAGCATTTACAAAAAAATTAAGATAAATAATAATTAAAATTTACAAAGATTTTAGTCAATATAAAGAAAATTACTTAAAACAAATATTTTAAGAACTTCATATAATATTCATGATAATGTCAAATATAATTTAAGAAAATTCTAATATTAGTCACTTTATTTGAAATTTGTTCTTATTAATCTAAAAAAAATTGTAATGAAATTATATATATATATATATATATATATATATATATATATATATATGTATTTGTATGTATATATATATATATATGTATATATATATAATTTATTACAAATTGGAATGAAATAGAAAATGTTAACCACGACGATAGATGCAGAAACGGGTACATAATCCAGACTTCATTAGTAAAGAGTTCGGTTTACCTCTCTCTCTCTCTCGAGGAAGTGAAGGACAGTACGGAGCTAAACGTGGCATCCGCCTGGTTTACTGTCAGAACTGGCACATAATATAACCTTTGAAGAGCAAACCAGTACGCTGTTAGTACGAAACATCCACGCGGCGTCTGTATCGTGAACGACGAGCTTTAAATAACATAGTATCAATGGAATTAATATAATTAATTAGTGCTTCAACATGGTGAGCTTTTCATCCTTATATAAGATACCGAGTATATCCTGAAGAACGAATATCCCTAGATATTTTCGTTAAACCCTAGATAATCAAATGGGAATATTCCGTCATTGAGTATCTGTTAGGCAGTGCGGTAGCATTTTTTTAGTCCCAACACACTCCCCCACACGCACGCACGCTGTCAGTTAATATATATATATATATATATAATTATTTCTTGGTATTCTCTCAAGTCTAGTGAGATTTTCACAAAATCTTTCTGATAATCTTCTTCCTCTTCCTTATCTTGATCTTGTTTGCATTAGATTCAACTACTACAAACATGGTTGAGTCGGACAGTGTCGGGGGAAGCCATCCTCGACCGTCTACATAGCTTGGACTGGTCGAGATCGGTGTGAGCGATGTGTTTGCTGTTCCTGGGGACTTCAACCTGGTTCTGCTCGATCAGCTGATCGAGCAGCTCGGACTGAACCTGGTCGGGTGCTGTAACGAGCTCAATGCGGGATACGCAGCAGATGGGTACGCTCGATGTCGGGGCGTAGGTGCTTGTGCGGTTACCTTCATTGTTGGCGGTCTGAACGTGCTCAATGCGATTGCCGGTGCGTACAGGGAGAATCTGCCTGTGATCTGCATTGTGGGTGGGCCGAACTCGAACGACTATGGCACCAACATAATATTTATAAAAATGTGCATGCAAAGATTATATATTAAATATTATACATTATATTCTTCATCACACTATCGGTCTCCCCAGGAGCTTCGTTACATTCAGACTGTCACTTGTGCTCAGATGATTGTTCGTTCTCTCTCTTAGGAAGTGTTATAGTCTTCGTTTTGATGCACTGATAGGCAGTTTCTTCCGTTTTTATATGTAAGGACCAGTTTTGAGATATATAGAGTATTGAGGAGAATTACATATGGATCACTCACTCACACTCTCTCTCTCTCTCTCTCTCTCTCTCTCTCTCTCTCTCTCTCTATATATATATATATATATATATATATTATATATATATATAGAGAGAGAGAGAGAGAGAGGGGTTGTTTGTTTTTGCGGTTTGATTCACGGGTTTTGTGGTTGTACAGAACGTGATGCACACGGTGCCATTTCAACTGTGCCGCGTGAGAGAAAGCCTGTGTATATCAGCGTCTATTGCAACTTGGCAGGCTTCAAGCAAGGAGCCAGTTCCTTACGCTCTCAGCCCCAGGTATGTTACATATTACATCAACTTAATACATATGCATTGTTATTATATAATATGTTGTTTGTTTGTTTAGAATCCTACAAAGTCCCTGTCTATATTTGGGAAATTGGGAGACAGTGTTTCATTGCCCTCTGAACTTTCCGGTTCATTGCTTCCTATTATGTGTGTTTACGTGTCTTCTCGCATAGGTACGATGGCTTGTCTCTACACCCCGCGTTATCGTGAAAGAACACATAGTCACGTATGACGTATATGCAAGAGTATAATGGACTTCTTTTGCAGGATTACGAACCTGCAGAGCTTGGAAGCGGAAGTGGGGGCAGCAGCGGAATTTCTGAACGGAGCAGTGAAGCCTGTTCTTGTTTGAGGGAACAAGATGCGTTGCTCCACAGCACAGGACGCATTCTTCAGGCTTGCCAACGTTTCTGGCTACCCCGTTGCTGTCATGCCTTCTGCGAAAGGCCAGTTCCCAGAGAACCATCCTCACTTCACTGGTACCTACTGGGGAGCCCTCAGCAGCCCCTTCTGCTGCGAGATAGTCGAGTCCGCAGATGCGTATCTATTTGCAGGTAACGAACTAACGACACACACACAACATACTAAATTCGTATAGGTCCCGTGCTCAATGACTACAGCTCAGTGGGATATTCCCTTCTTATCAAGAAGGATAAACAGATAATAGTACAGCCAGAGAGGTACCATCTGTCGTTTGGGTGTGTATTTATGAAGGATTTCCTCAAAGCGCTGGATAAGCATCTTAAGAGGAACGAGGCTGCTTTCGAGAGCTGTGCCCCAATGCCAAGGACGAGCCTCTCCGCGTCAACGTCCTCTTCAAGGACATTCGGGTTCTCTCTCTCTCTCTCTCTCTCTCTCTCTCTCACTCACACACACACACAGGCATGCATTGTGATACAATACGTCTTGTGTAGATGAACTGTATGTATATATTGATTCTGTTGTTAAACATGAAATGCTAAGCAAAGACACTGCTGTGATTGCGGAAACCGGTGATTCGTGGTTCAACTGCCAGAAGCTTAAGCTCCCGGAGGGATGTGGTAAGTATATGTATGTGTGTGTGCTTGTGTGTGTTGTGAACTTGCTTAATGCAATCAATATTAAGCACGCAATGAGTACAACTGTGTGTGTGCGTGTGTGTGTGTCTGCTTTTGAATTAGATTTCATATAAACAGGTTCAAATTCCAGGTGTTCAGGTGGTGCTACTCTTGGCTATGCACAGGCTGCTAAAGACAAGCGTGTCATCTCCTGCATTGGACACATCCAGCCACTCATGATATGATATGATTAAATCATGTTTCATTGTTTTAAAAAAATATATCCAAAATTATTAGCAAGTAGCACGTGATCCAAGTTATTTTTATGTTAAAGTGTATAAAAAATTTATATCTTAAATATAATATTTAACTTGATTTAACCGTAGTTTTATACCATGGAATCTACATATACAGATTTAAAGACACGAGAGAGATAGAAGCACGTTAAATAATTATTTAATGTTATTATAATGTTAAATTAAAACTATGTCAAACCAAATTAATGTGTATAAATGATGTGTACACTCATTAAACACACAACTAGCTAGCTCTCTCTCTCTCTCTCTCTAGAGAGAGAGAGAGAGAGAGAGAGATTATATTATATCATCCTTTTATAAAAAGACAAGCTTTATTCAATGAACACAAAGAGAAATATAGGTTTAATATGTATATATTGGAGAAGGTACATGAAATTAATTTATAATATATCTTTAATAATGTGAATATATTGCAAAAACAAGAACATGAGTTAAATATTAACCATAGCATTTAATAATGTCATAGTCACGGTCATAATTATTTGATTACATAGTATGAAAGAATTATCAACCGATGTATGTGCTAAAATAGGATTTATTCACGTGTGCGTATGTATGTCTAATACATAGACACACACGTGAATAAATCCTATTTTAGCACATACATGTACTTTAAAAAATTCTACATATATCAATCAAAGTTTAATATTATATATATCAAATTATTATATGTACCTTTTGTAGGATGGATGTGACATGATGTGTACTTTCTTTGACATTGTATTTTCAATGACCTGATGTGCCTGGTTGACCTGGTCAGCACCTGTACCTGCAGCAATGCCCTAATGTGCCTGGTTGACTTCAACAGAGCAATGTTGGCACTTGCAAATAAAACACAAGAAAGTCATTTCTGAATATGGTTACACATTATCAACCTTTATATATAGGTCTGCACATAATCTTTGTATGTATTTATATCATTATTTATTTGACTACATACTCTTTGTTTCTCACACACACTATGCATTACATATTATTTGTTTGACTGCATATTCTTTCTCTGTCTGACACACACTTTTATATATATATATATATACACACACATAAATATTATTTCTTTGACTACATATTCTTTCTTTCTCTCTCTCTCACACACACACACACATTTATAATATATGAATTTACATATGTATTGCTTTAATAAATATAAATATTACTTATTTGATTACATACTCTTTCTTGCCTTGTATAATCTATGAAATACATAGTGTGTAGGTGTTTACTGCATATTCCAAGAATATCCCAGTCAAAACCAAGTATCCTGTAGAGCTCTACATAAAGAACGAATATCCCTAGATATTTTCGTTAAACCGTAGATAATCCATGGGTTTAAATGGGAATATTCCATCGTTGAGTATTGTTAGGTGTACAGTTCTTTAGTCCCAAACACACTCCCCCCTCCACACACACGCACGCTGTCGGGTAATATATGCGCGTTATACTTCTGCCCTAATCTTTTGATAATCTTGAGATTTTCACGAAATCTTTCTTGATCTTGTTTGCATTAGATTCAACTACTGCAAACATGGTTGAGTCGGACAGTGTCGGGGAAGCCATCCTCGATGCAATCCGTCTACATAGCTCGGAGACTGGTCGAGATCGGTGTGAGCGATGTGTTTGCTGTTCCTGGGGACTTCAACCTGGTTCTGCTCGATCAGCTCATCGAGCAGCCCGGTCGGGTGCTGTAACGAGCTCAATGCGGGATACGCAGGTACGCTCGATGGTGCTTGTGCGGTTCTGTTGGCGGTCTGAGCGTGCCTAATGCGACTGCCGGTGCGTACAGGGAGAATCTGCCTGTGATCTGCATTGCCGAACACGAACGACTATGGCACCAACAGGATTCTTCATCACACTATCGGCCTCCCCAGGAGCTTCGTTACATTCAGACTGTGAGTGTAGATTGTTCGTTTTCTCGCTTAGTTTTGATGCACTGATAGGCAGTTTCTTCCGTTTTCGTATGTAAAGACCAGTTTTTCGGATATATAGAGTATTGGGGAGAATTACATATAGATCCTTCACTCACTCTCTCTCTCTCTCTCTCTCTCTCACACACACACCACACACAACACACACACACACACACACAATATATATATATATATATATATGGGTTGTTTGTTTTTGCGGTTTGATTCACGGGTTTTGTGGTTGTACAGAACGTGATGCACACGAGCTCATTGACGGTGCCATTTCAACTGCGCTGCATGAGAGCAAGCCTGTCTATATCAGCGTCTGTTGCGACTTGGCAGGCTTCCCTCATCCCACATGTAGCAAGGAGCCAGTTCCTTACGCTCTCAGCCCCAGGTATGCTACATATTACATCAACTTACATATACATATGCGTTGTTATTATATAATTTGTTTAGAATCCTACAAAGTCCCTGTCTATATTTGGGAGACAGTGTTTCATTGTCCTCTGAACTTTCCGGTTCATTGCTTCCTATTATGTGTGTTTACGTGTCTTGTCGCATGCATGCAGATACGACGGCTTGTCTCTCTCTACACACACCCCACGTTATCGTGAAAGAACACATAGTCACGTATATGCAAGAGTATAATGGACTTCTTTTGAAGGATTACGAACCTGCAGAGCTTGGAAGCGGAAGTGGAGGCAGCTGAACGGAGCAGTGAAGCCTGTTCTTGTTTGAGGGAGCTCCACAGCACAGGACGCATTCGTCAGGCTTGCCGACGTTTCTGGCTACCCCGTTGCTGTCATGCCTTCTGCGAAAGGCTAGTTCCCAGAGAACCATCCTTTACTTTCACTTGTACCTACTGGGGAGCCGTCAGCAGCCCCTTCTGCTGCGAGATAGTCGAGTCCGCAGATGCGTATCTAGTTGCAGGTAACGACACACACCAACATACTAAATTCGTATAGGTCCCGTGCTCAATGACTACAGCTCAGTGGGATTTCCCTTCTTATCAAGAAGGAGAACAGATAATAGTACAGCCAGAGGGGTTACCATCGGTGGGAATTTGTCGTTTGGGTGTTCCTCATGAAGGATTTCCTCAAAGCGCTGGCTAAGCGTCTTAAGAGGAACGAGGCTGATTTCGAGAGCTGTGCCTCAATGCCATGGACGATCCTCTCCGCATCAACATCCTCTTCAAGGACATTCAGGTTCTCCTCTCTCTCTCTATCTCTGTCTCTCTCTCTCTCTCTCACACACACACACACACACAGGCATGCATTGTGATACAATACGTCTTGTGTAGATGAACTGTATGTATATATTGATTCTTTTGCTAAACAGGAAATGCTGAGGGACACCGCTGTGATTGCGGAAACCGGTGATTCGTGGTTCAACTGCCAGAAGCTTGGGATGTGGTAGGTATATGTGTTGTGTGTGTGTTGTGAACGTGCTTAATGCAATCAATCCCTTTAAACATATTAAGCACGCAATGAGTACAGCTGTGTGTGTCTGATCTTAATTAAATTTCATATAAGCAGGTTCGATTTCCAAATGCAATATCGATCGAATGGGTGTTCAGTTGGTGCTACTCTTGGCTATGTACAGGCTGCTAAAGACAAGCGTGTCATCTCCTGCATTGGAGACGGCAATATTCTCCCACATATATATGTTTGTGAGTTTGTATGTGTGTGTTTTGCAGGTGACTGCTCAGGATGTGTCTACTATGATACAGAAGAACATGATATCCTGATCAACAACGGGGGATATACCATCGAGGTTGAAATCCACGACGGTCCTTACAAGGTCATCAAGAACTGGAATTATTGTGGCCTTGTAGATGCTTTCCACAACAACGACGGCAACTGCTGGGCCGTCAAGGTATCCGTGCGTGGGTGCGTGTGCAGTTATATGGTAGCAATTGAATATAATCCGATATAAGATGAGTACTCGTGTGTGCGTGATGACAAGATGAATATATACACATAAGTTGAGTAAAAGTATATGTACAGGTAAGGAAAGCTGAAGGATGCGATAGCCAAGGCGAGGGCAGAAGAAGGATAGCCTGTGCCCTATAGAATGTATCCTTCACAAGGATGATACGAGCAAGGAGCTTATCGAGTGGGGAAGCCGCGTCTCTTCTGCCAACAGCCGGCCTTCCAACCCTCAGTAAAACCAACCATCTCCAGGTGTATATATATATATTCATCCAAAATAAAATGGTATTTTGGTTTACTCTCTCTCTCTCGTATTGTCTCTTCCTCCTCGCCGTGTATATGTGTGTTTGCGTGTGTATAGATATGTAAGCATACTCCGAGAAGTGGATATCAGTAGTAATCTACATTATGAATTAAAGGTAATTAAATAGAAACCGTCGGATTGAAAATTTTAAAATTATGTAATTTGTTCTGCCCTAAACAGAGGGTTAGTCATCCGTGTGTGTTCTCTCTGGTCGTGGTTCTTCAAACGTAACATGATCACACATGAACACACCACGAATAACCAACCTAATAACAATCAATTAGTAGGTAATAATTAAGTCGTTTAACTCATAACTAAGTCGGTTATATATGTGTCACTGTATGTATGTGTGTATTGCTCTGTGTATGTATGTGGCGTTGTGCATGTTTAATACATGTGCATATATGTATATGCGTGGAAGTTACCAGGCAACCAACTGAGAGTACACTGGAGTATGATGTTCGGAGTGTATAATGGGAAATGAAGGTAAAAGTCCATCTCTTCCTAAGCTTAATCGACTGTATAAAACAATATATATATTTATATATAAGTTTACCTGTACATATAGTCCGACTAATAAGGTAGTAGTTAAGCCAAAAACAGCACCAATGCTTATACCTTATGCGTTTGCCAGAGGTGCTTCTCCGTCAAGTGAATAATACGGAACCATTCCTTGTTACAACAAGGCATACTCCTACATACAGTATTATACAAACTAGTAAACTTGCTATAATCCCAATAGGCAAATCCCTCTGTAAAAAAATTAATATATAATTTACGTTGATGGGCACACAAGCACACATAAACATATAATTGATGGCTTATAATAATATATATAGTGTACCTTGGGATTCTTACTTTCTTCAGCAGAGTTTGCAACTGCATCAAAAACCTACATATCCAAAAGATACGATGGTTGCCTGTAACTATCGCACCAAAACCATTAGGTGTCCAGTTGGATAGGTCCACGTTGAAACTCCCGCCAAAATCATCAGCAACACAATACACACCTAAATAAGTTAGGCGTGTGTGTGTGTGTGTGCGCGTGCGTTACCTTGTTTAAAAGTCATGACGGAGTTTACAGTTGCAGACTCACGAATACCCATACAAAGAAGGGCAGTGAGAAGGGCGGGTAAGGCAGGTGCAAGTGCATTGATCGAAAGCCATCCACCTAGGATTTCATATCCACCTGGACCAATCCACGTGGGTAAGTGATGCTTAAGGAATAAACATGTGAGATAGGCTGCTAGGCTTCGACTGATGTTTGCAGCACCAATGTGGTAATCGACCTGTTTAGTATAATAAACAACAGTTTATTGTTAAGTATGCGGTATCACTAAATACTATACACTTAACAATACACTGATGTTGATTATTCACTAGTTACTGCCTTCGTATATGTTGTACGATATAAAGCATAGCACCTATACTAAAAACACACACACAACCACACACATGAGGTGTACAAAGTCAAGGAACCCCAGGAGCTCGTTGAATGTGGAACGTGCAGCTGGGAAACGGCTCGACAGTTCCGCATAGCATAGTGCATTCAATACACATCCTGCTCCCACTAACACAAAGCTTAGTGTAACCTGGTTTAACGAAAACAATACCAGTTCAACGTGTCTGTGTGGTGCACGCACATGACAATCGACAATTTTAGTAAGCAGATGGTGTGTATAATCACTCACTTACTTGTTATCAGCTGAACTAATATCAGTTACATAGAAGAATATCCATTATAGAAATCATTACCATTAATTGGATCTCTCTCTCTCTCTCTCCTTTACAATGAAATAAATCTGTATACTCTTTTAAAGTGCATTATCTATTTTGCGATGGAAGTTACGTACGCGTGTATGTACTGTTCAAGCATGAGATATATGCTAATGAACTGCTTATCAATAAATATATATATTATATATAGAGAGAGAGAGAGAGAGAGAGAGAGAGAGAGAAGAGAGAGAGAGAGAGAGAGAGAGAGAGAGAGAGAGAGAGAGAGATAATTTTACAAATTGTATATTTGCTTCTCAATCTTTGCTATTTCACCAGCAAGGCTTCATTAGCAAACATCAAGGCACCATAAACAAATGCAGCCTCTATATTGTGCTCACTCTTTTTCTGTATGTGGTCATGACTAACACTTACGAACTTTCTCCATATGTTGCTATCTTTGATCGGTTTTCTATGTCTTGTTGTGGATGTTTTAGAGGGAGCTCCACCTAATAATCTCTGTCTTAGCGACTCTACCTTCGAGAAAACCTCGCAATGAATGAGTTCTTTTATGTCCTCCTCCCTGACATGCCCTACTCCTTCCCTGTAAACCAGGATATTGTGTACAATGATCTCAAAAATGTATACGAGCCCGTTGGGAGTTTAAGATCTTCATGTAGATGTGCCTCCCAACTATACGTGCTTTGCCTCGTTCATCAAGCTCAGTATATTAGTACTCATTTCCTACCTGCTCGCTCAAACTCGCACAGTTTTGCATCCTTACAGCACTCGTGTGTGGAAGCATCGACCACCAAAGACATGCACTTGTCTATTTCCAAGGCTGTTGACAAGCATATTAAGATGCTAGACTTCCTGGGAAAGATGAGAGCTTCCACGACCACGAAAGAAGCAATACCTAACACACCCTCGGTCATCCTCGTCATCGCAAGGTCGCTGAGAGACGTCTTCTTCTCGTGACCAACGAGGAAGATGGCACCGATCAAGGTTGAGGCGCTTCCCACAGGCCCATAAAACTTGAGACTCGCAAAGAGTATCCATGGTCCAAGAGCTAGGATGGAGAGAACCTGGTGCCAGTTTGTGTATACCGATACGACGTAACCGTAGAGTGTGCCCAGCACGATACCGTGGAGACGCACGTTGGAGCCATCTTGGAAGCTATGGTATCCCATACCGACGATAAGTGTCGCCCAGATCGTGTACGGTTGTTTTACATGTACCTTGCAACTGCTGAAATTACCATGGCGAGAGAGACCTTAGTGGCTTCAATGAGGCGATCTGTCTCCATGTGCATCATGAACAACTGTTTAAATGTAGGTTTGGGAGGTGCCTCGACGGTATGTTGTGTTTAGTAGACACTGGTATTACTGGTTTTGATTTGTTCAGCTTGTCTACTACCATTACCTGGTGGCCCTCTTGTAAAACAATTTGGTTAACTACTTTACCCGTTTCGAGTAGCTTCCGCTCCATGCGAGTACTTTTACAACTGGGCCTTGTAGAAGATCTCTGACAAATTCAGGGAATGCTTCTTGTGACCCCGTTTCCATTGATTTTAAATGCAACACTAGCTTTCTGAGTCTCTTAAGCTGAGCATGAGAGAACTGCTTGTTTCTAAAACACTGCTCTAACCGGGTTTCCTCCTGAAAACACTTGTCAAAAATGTTATAAATGAAGTGTGTGTGTGTGTGTGTGTACATACCATGTGAAGGCTCTCAATGTTTGAGATGGCTTTTGCGCAACCTCGAACTGCAGTTTTTGCCTTATAAATGATAGATTGCCTATGAGTGTTATCCTCGGCAACAATTGCATCCAGTAGAGAGTCGAAACGGTTTGAAATCATCCTAATTGAATATTTAATTTGCTGCCTTGCCTTGCCTGTTATAGACCCCACATATATGGTTCATTACTTCCACTAGCATATAATTTAAAAGAGACTCAATCTTTTAGCTGCCTCTTCCGTTTTCTAAACCAGGAGTCTCGCACACACACGCACGTACCTTGATAGATGCAAGCCTAGGTAACGGGAACGTGAGAGCTATAATCGAGCATATGACTCCAAGGGATATGGTGCACCCAAACTTCAAAGGATAAAAAACTGTCCATGTGCTGCTGCAACCACATGAAGATGTGAGGCAACAATAAGGGCGATTCTTTTACTGAGTAAGCTGGTAAAAGACGGATAAGAAAGTCAGGAGAGATACAGAAGGCCCCAGGAGATTAATCACGATTATACCCATGGTTAATCCCTGCACTGCACTGATAATAACCGAGAAAGAATCACGTAAAACTTTACGAAGTGAGGATTCTCCAACTAATACAAAAGACAAAACGAAGGAAACACAGGGAAAGAGGTCCATTTTATATATTCATGAGCATAATTAAGCAGCAAAGCAGCGATTAAACAAGCTACTGCAGTTCGTATGGAGGAGAAGATGCACCTTCCCCTCCATGTTAGATAGTTGCAACACAGATTTCTGCATATGTATTTATATTCTAAGATTTGTATTATATTCGAATCCTTGGTGGAGTCCAGTATTCAGTCGGTGGGAAGCATCCAGCTTTATTAAAATGAGAAGAAGATAAGTAAGATATCATTGTTTTGTATTAATTACACGAGGGTGACTGAGAAATTGTATGGCTGAAGTTTTTTTTGTTGATAGAAACATGTACATGTGGATAAATATGGGATTTTATATTGTTCATGTGGGTATCTTAACCCCATTAGTAATGGAATATATGTTTTAATATAGTTTAGCATCTCATGGTTTTTAAAAGGGTATACCCTCACATTTATAAGGTCCAATAATGTGTACGCTTCACTTCATATTACAGTCTTTTGTTTGGAAATAAACGAATCGATTATAGAGATTTGTATTTGAAATGGCAGGAAACAGTATATCATTGGAATATCTCTGGGTTTGATCAAATGTTAGCACGCGAGCATTTTCAAATATCTTTGGCAGATTTTTCTTTGTCTCGGCTGTCCATACTTGTGATTACACAAAGTAGATTTCAGCAACCTAACTTTAACCTTACTTATAGGACAATTTTTGGCCCTAAATATTAAGTAAAAGATGAATTATTATAGTACTTGATAAGAAATCTAATTATCCTTCGATCGTACTTAGAAAGAAATAAACTCTCTCGTCTACTTGCTGTGAACTACATTATTTATCAACATAAATAAACACACACACACACACACACGTGTGTGTGTGTGAGTATGCGTCACACGCTCAAAAATTTGAAAAATATGGCTATGATAATGTGTGAATTAACTGTGAAACCTATTTGAGCTCAAACATACACACACGCCAGACACAAATATGTGTACTCCATGCATACATACATAAAAGTATGTGTATTTGTCTGTATGTAAAACCAAATTATATAACTTGTGCGTGTGTGTGAGCATGTGCCCGCATAGGTTGGACATGTTTAACAATCAGTTCAAACATACACAGAAGTACATTTGATGTTCGATGTTTCATGTTTCAAGGATACATCAGATTGGCAAGCATTTGCCGTTTTTTTTTAAAATCATTCTTCTGGGGACTGTATATGAAAAGAATATCTTAGAATATTCATTTATTATTTAAAGATATTAACCTACAATTTATGTGGGCATGCAATACAGAAAATTTACTCAATAACTAATACATGTTAGTGGTTTACCTTGTAAATTGTGAATCGTTATCTACACTTTGAATTGTCTCCATCATGGGTGTTAGACAAGTATATAACTCAGGTGAGTCATCTGCAGCATAGCCACTTTGAGTGTAGCTGCTTTGTAAATATTCGAGGGAATTATCTTGCTGGTTAGTGTACCAAAGACTTGCAAACTCCATATGCCAAAACTTTACCACGGTAAAGGGTGCCTTCAACGTAATATAGGTGAAAATTAAAACTAAGTAAACTATTTTATGTTAATAATTAGTTATTACATTATTATTATCCTATTATTTATTAATACTACAAATATATTAAAATTTGCATGAAATTAAAAGTAAATGGTGAAAATTTAATGTTTAAATTTAATTGTATATTGTCTGTACAAGTGATACCTAAACTTTAAAAAACTATAAAACTTATAAACATTAGACTTATTCGAGAGAAAGAGAGATGGCTGTGAGAGAGGTAGTTAAAGAATATTAGTAAGACTCTCACATGTTTCTTATTTCAATTAGTGTTCCTAATCATTTAAGTTGTCCTTTGTTGGTGACTGAGGTCCTGTTATACTTTAAAAAGTTTCTTAATAAGTGTATCAAACATATCCATATAATTCTTTTTTCCATAAGAAATGATATACTTATTATGTAGTACACTTTATAACCATTAGAATAGGAGTGGTTACTCTGAGAAAGCTTAATACTTTTCAAAAGTGGTTGTCACAACCTTTGCCTAGTTGGCATAAGGCCCAATTGCCCACATATCTCACAATCTTTACCTATGTAGTTAACCTATCATGTTAGAACTATGACAGTGGTGAAGAAGATGCAAAGTCACTTCTCCCATAAGGACAATCAGAAACCTATTACATTGAGTATTGTCGATGGTATTAAAAATTATATATAATATGGGTTCAAAAATCGATATTAAGGAATTTTGATAATGTAACTAATTACTCAGAACTGTATAAATATGTGGTCGACTATTGGAAAATTGTTGTTCGATAGTTAAAAGGGCATGTTGTCACACATACAGAATGATAACACCCGGCAAGAGGAGATTAAAACCACATTAACGAGTGCAAACAATATAGAAGTCAATAGTGATGTGAAAGTGTAAACTTCACACATTGTTAAACAAAAAAACCAAAAACTTAATTGCTGTAAGGATCTCCAAAAACTGATAATTTTTTTACTACTCCAAATGTGTCATATAACCAATTTATTTGAATGGATTAAATTATTGACACATCTAGAGTCATAAAAAAAAAACAATATGGTAAAGGTTACATGATTCAAATTGTAAAAGAGACAATATAAAAAGGAAAACAAAAGGTACAGTGGATGTCTAGAGAAAACATGATCTCCCAATCAAAAAAGATCTAAAATATTTTATAAATATTAAATTTATTCAATTTAAATAGATTTAAGAAGCATTAATAAAGTCATAATCAACAAAATAATAAGACAATGCATATCTTCTAAAGTTTAAAGCAATTAAAAAATATAATATATTTATTATTTATAATTACAATTAACTCTTTAATAATATGATTAAATTGTTTCCTTAACTATATAAATATATAAAAAGATAGGAAGATTAACCATATAAGATTTTGTATATATATATATATATATTATTGCTATTATAAATTTTTAATTAATATTATATTTAAATTTATTTTTTACTAGTATATATATTTATATAATGTACTTCTCATGCTCTTTAATAACTTTTAAACTAGGTTGGTGCTAAGTAAAGTTCTTAAGGTTATATGCCATACAATCTTAAATATAATATAATATATAATTTAATATCTTTTACTTTTATAATATTATCAATTTTTTATTCACCAATACTATAATTTATTAAAAGATCAATTACAAAAAAAAATGTTTTAAAAAATATTTTGTCTTTAAACATATATTTTAAAGAATTTTTCTTTAAACATATATTATTTTAATGAATATTTTTTGATATTTAAAAAAAACTAATTAAATAACTAAAATTTTAATTATTAAAAAATGAAACTATAAACATGCGCATTTTAATTACATCGTACGTAACATGCACAAGTCTTATTTAGATGGTATTTCACTTAAATTAAGTTATCACATATTTATGAGGATGTTTATAATTTAGTATTTTCTCATTAGTTTAGTGCTCTTGTACAATGTTCATTTCCAACATGTAAAAGAAAATTTGTATTTAATATTTCACACTGTAGGCGTGAACCTTAAGTTAATATAATCATATGTTAGAATATGCTAAATTTATTATAAATTAGTGGTTTATAATTAGCTTTAAGGTAGTTACGGAAAAGAAAAAAAATAGCAAGAGTATTTTTGGATATACTTAAAGAATGTTAAGATTTTTTTTTTCTTTTTTACTTAAATAAATTAAAAATATCTAGTAAATCCATGATATATTAATAAGTTAGGAACAAGAAAATATAAATACAAATATATTCATGTATTAGCCAATAAAATTATATTTATTTTGATGTACACATATACATGTGTATAAATAAATATATAAACATTATTAACTAATAATATATAGTACTTGCATGGTAAATAATTAAAAGTTAAACACTAATGCATGTTGTAACTACAATGGGCATGTTTATAATCCCATTTCTTAACAATTAGTAATTTTAGTTATTTAATTAGCATTTTATAATATTAAAGGAATATTCTTTAAATATATTTAAAGACAGAATATTCTATTTTGTATCGACCTTTAATAAATTATAGCATTCATTGACAAAAATTAATAACATTATAAAAGTAGGTATTAAATTATATAATAATTATATTTAAGATTGTATGGGCCTAATATAAAAATTAAGAAGAGTATAAATATTGATGTTGTTATTAAAATATTAATATTTAAATATAACATTAATTAAAAATTTGTACTAGTAATAATATATATATAATATACAAAATCCTATAATAATATAGTCAATCTTCCATATCTTTTTATAAATTTATATAGTTAAGTAAACAATTTGGTACTATTATTAAAGAGTTTATATAATTATGAATATTAAATATGATATTTTATAATTTTGTAATTGCTTTAAGCTTCAGAAAACATACATTCTTGCAGTTTTGTTAATCGTGACTTTATCAACGCTTCTTGACATCCACCCATATCGAATGGATTTAACATTTATAAAACATGCTGGGTCTTTTTGATTGGGAGACCATGTTTTCTCTAGGCATCCATTATATCTTTCGCTCTCCTTCTCGTGTCGCCTTTTTTGTGGTTTGAACCATGCAACCTTAACATACTATTTTTTGTGATTACTTCAGGTGTGTCGATAATTTGACCCATCCAAATAGGCTGATTATATGACATCTGGAGTAATGAGAACCATCATTAGTTTTTGAAGATCCTTGCAGCAATCAAAGTATGCTTTAGGTTTTTGGTTCCTTTGTCCAACAAAGTGTGGGGTTTGCACTTCCACATCACTACTGGCTTCTATGTCGTCTGTGCTCAGTGATGTCATTTCAATCTCCTCTCGCCACCTTGTTTTAGGCCAAAAAGGGTGTTGCAATTCTGTACTTGTGACAGTAGGCCCTTCCAACTCTCGAACACAGTCTCCCAATAGTCGACCACATGCTTATATAGTTCTGAGTAACCAGTTGCCTTATCAGAATTCTTTGGCATCGATTTTTGAACCCATGCCACATATTTTTTGATGCCATCAATAATAACCTCTTGTTCCTTGAGCTGGGCACTCAATGGAATAGGGTCTGGTTGTCCTTCTGGGAGAAGTGGCTTTCCATCCTCTCCACTTTTGAAGAGCATTAAGCCCTCTTTCGGTAACCACTCTGCTCTGATGGCCGTAACTTGTACTGCATAATAGGTATACCATCTCGTATGGAGAAAAAGAATTGTAGCGGCACAAGGTGACCAACTAAAGAATCCTCCTCTTTTATATACTCCTTGAGAAATTTTTTGAAGTCTGGCACCTCAGTCACAAGCAAAGCACAACTTTTTTTGGAGATGCAATTTTAAAAAGATTCATCATATGCGGTAAGGTAAGTGCACTTGTCCTTTTTGTAGAGTTGGAGACCTTGCTGAAGAACGCATCAATATCTTCATGAGTGTGACCAACCATAAGGAAACTGAGCGTGATTGTTCAAACACACCTTTGGCAACAAGCATTGACAAGTATGCTAGCACATATCTAGAAAATAAAAGTAAGTATGAGCTTGAGAAACCCTTAAGTAAAATGATTTACCTATTTTTGTTCTCGCCTGCACAATTATCCATCTGTAAAAGCAAATGACGAGGAAGCTTATTTGATGTTGAGGACACATGTACACTATTTGAGCTAGATCCCTCCACTGAACCTGAACTCTCAACAGGGCCATCTGTTTTTTGTGCAGGCTGCTGACAATGCCTCTCATATTCCCAAGTAGCCTCAAGTGCAGACGTGTTCATGAGAGCATTATGTAAAGGTTGAAGGTGTTGTTTCTTCACTTTGAGATCACTCATAGGACTTGTTTGTGAGTGGGCTTCAAGGTTTCTGAAACACATACCAACGACCCAATAGTGAAATTGGGAGTCGCTAGACCAATGTGGAAGTGAAAAGTGTCCATATGACTCACAACTGTGTCCATGTGTTAGCACACCTGTCAATGAAATTAGAAATTTCATGACATTTCCAAGGCACTTTGGTGTTGCAATGAGGGTGTGCATAGTACTGAGACCGACAAGTTTGTTGTGCAGTCATGTGGGCCTCCATCTTCTTTTGAATGGTAGGGATCTCCACCAAGGTTTTTGCACAAGCCTCTGCACCTTCAATGATGTACAAGTGTCACACTTGGAAAAGCTAGAGTGTTTTGCAATCTCCACATCCTTAAAATGAGTATTCCATTTGTTGTTGAAGGTACTAGTGCAGATTGTTTTAAAGCCCCATCAAATTGAGGCACTTGTTCACATGTTCACACAGCCTCAATTGAGTGTAGATTGAAGGCAAAACCTTGAGATTTTCCCTGACCCCTGCATTTGTGGTTCGGCATTTGTGAGGCATCCTGTCTGCATTTGCTTCCACAAAAGCCTTAAGTATCTCTATGACTGCCATAGGCGAGTGTTCCCATGTATTGAGGTTCGCGCTCCATCTAGCCACTCATCCCTCCAATGGTAGAACGTGGTCTTTAAGATCCCGTATATAGTGTACCAAGCTTTGAAGCAGATGGCCACCTTATTAAATACTATGGATGTACTTTGATAACATGTGTCCAAGGCCATTCCATCAATACACCCAGTTAGTGCAGCATATACAAACTCATGCCTTTGCTTTGGGTGAACATATAAATACATGTCTACATTGGATAATTTCATTCTGGTCTGCCATCTGACAACACTTCTTTTTGCAGCAGTCAATCATGGAAATGTTAGTAACACTTGTAGAAGATGTAGGAGGACCAATGCAAGGAACCTCTTCAAATATGGGTTGTCCTTCCAGGTTATTATTATTGAAATCTAACCCAGAATATGTTGAACCATCTCGCCGTTTTAATTCAGATGTTTGCCACCTCATGAGGGATTCAGGATGCAATGTGCCATTAGGTGAAACCTCTGTCACAACTACACCCACGAAGTCGGCCCCTAGTTTCTTTTGACACTGCTTCCATTGGA